>CM062811.1:614996909-615559409 GCA_031772625.1 Pinus tabuliformis | reverse complement strand
ACTCCATATAACTGTAATAATTCTCCAGTAAAATCAAAATTAAGGTTAAAGCAGTCAGCATTACTGCAAATGACTACAAATTGCATTGCAATGCTATTGAGTTCAAAATAGAGATTCTCACAATTTAGAGTTATTTTCTTTAAGTAATACTTCAAAAGTCATCCCTATATTCATTTCCTCTAATATTTTTATAAAATGAATACAAAACCTCATATTTAAACTCCAGCCTCCATAATTAAATATAACTTCAAAACAATAAAATAATTTATACCCATAAGAATTCAATTCTTACATAACCAATCAATTTTATTTACTCTCCTTAGTCTAACTGTCCCATAATTTATTTAAGACTAATTCTTAAATTAATTACAAAATGGGCTCTAAAAAATTATAAACTATTTCTTTAAATAATTTGCAAACAAAACTGCAAATTTGAAATATTATTTATAACGCGTGTATTTAATTGCAATTCCAAACCAAGGAAATGTGGAAAGCTAATTGACTGAATTGCGTCAAAAGATATGACCAATATTTATCAAGGCTTTATCGGTCAGGGGCAAGAAAATTTCTGTTGATCGACATTTCCACGGTGGGATGCACTCCATCTTCGAGGCTTTTTAGCTATATAAATGGAGCCAATGGCCAATGTGTGGATATAGCAAACAAATTGGCCAAGGAATATAATGCTGGTCTCAATATAAGGTTGGTTATATATATAACCAACTCCATTATTAAAGAAACAAACCCACGTGCTTGTGACAAAACCAAGTCACATAAACCAAAAGTTTTGTGAACGGTTATAACGAAGCATTTTGGTAACAAGACTTGTTATAAAGGGAACAAGACTTGTTTTCATCACAAAAATGTATGTCAAATTATCAAAATAATCCCTGCCACGGATTTTCATTGAGACGCAGCAGGGATGAGACCAGGCAAATTTGCAATTAACTGAACACCCATGTAAGATGTGATAAAACAGATATCATTTATGGACTTCATCGGGACCAAGGATTCCACTCTACTGAATTGAAAATGTTAATTAAATTACAGGGCCCGGGTTGGGTTCTAAGACTTAACTTAATGCCCGAATTGGCGTTTCAAACTTACGAAATTACAAGCCTCAATTGTGAGCATGTTTAGCTGTATATATGTGAAAATTTGCAAAACAATAAAGGTACAACAAATGACTAATTAAAGCAGCGCAATAGAAGTGAGTGCTCATGCCAATACCGTTTCTGCAATCATTAAAATCCATGGCAAACCCAAATTGCAAAACAATAACGGTACAGCAAATGACTAATTTATTTATTTGCGCTTTGTTCGATATGGTATACAAAAGCTACAACAGTAACAGCGCTCAGACGTTTTCTTGGCCAACACACAGCAAGGCAGAGGTAAAAGGGCTCCGATACCAAATGTAAGATAATTACTACAACGATTCTGCATGCGGAAAAAATTCAATGAATCGTTGAAACTTAATGCCCAGGGATACAAATTACCTCTAGCCATTGGTGAAACTCTTGATGCTTCTTTCTGAAAACCACGCTCCAGCTATCTAAGCAAAAAGAAAAGAATGCAGAAATTTTGAAGGCACTTCCAAGCTTTGCTATCTCAGCTAGATGGCGTAAAACACTGAAAGGGATTGAGATACAAGCTTGGGGACCAAACAGATGAATTTATAGCCAAGCTTCCATCAAGCTTCTGATAGCTATGTGTCAGATGTCCCACAGATCAAGGCAGAGAACTCCAGATGGAGTAATAGACCACTTCAGTAGCTCCCAACAATAAATTTATTAACTGCAGTTGATTTCCTTAACTTAAGGAAACCACTGCAGTTGGTTTCCATAAGTTAAGGAAAGACTGCAGTTTAAATTCCATAATTGTAAGTAGCAATTGTGCAAAAATTAATGGAGCTTAACATACTCATCCACATGTGCCTAAGTCAGTGCTTCATATTGGTATTGTCTAGTCAACAAGACAAGGATGTGCCTAAGTCAGTGCTTCATATTGGTATTGTCTAGTCAACAAGGGAAATATTAAGGTCATAAATCATCAATGCAAGATCTAACTGTAACTTTACTGGCAGTTTTTTGCATACGCTGCTAACCATATCATTGGTGAATATAATCTGAATCACTTTACATTTTGCTGTTCTTTACTGCTATACTCATCCACATGAGCCTAAGTCAGTGCTTCATATTGGTATTGTCTAGTCAACAAGGGAAAAATTAAGGTCATAAATTATCAATGCAAGATCTAAACTGTAACTTTACTGGCAGTGTTTTGCATACGCTGCTAACCATAGTCATTGGTGAATATAATGTGGACTATTTTAATCTGTTACCAGTGTTATACTCATCCACATGTGCCTAAGTCAGTGCTTCATACTGGCATTCTCTAGTCAACAAGGGAAATATGAAGGCCATAAGAGTGAACAAAATGTCTAAAAGCATTCCATAGAAAGAGACGTTTCCTATATATAGGAAAACGGTTTTCTTACAGTGGTGTTTCCATGAAAAACTATTAATCATTCTTCATATTTCTCCTAAAAGCCCTATTGTCATTTTTCATTGAGAAATGGAGATATCAGTCGAGTCATATCTGACATCAAAATTACCTATGTGCACTAGAGCTTTCGGAAGAAATATACATGAAAATATGAAAGCCAAATTTTACCAATCTTAGTGATTCCATATTTATGTGCATGCACCTGCGCACACAGGCAGAGAGAGAAAAACTACTAAATTCCTCTCTGAAAATCTAAATTTAATTGAACAGTTCAAGTATCGTCTTGAAAAACAAAAGAGATCTTATCTTGTTCAACAACTACTATATATAATGATCTTTATGTACTTAAAAAATTAAGACAGATATTATTAATTAGGCTTATACAGAGCCATAGGATGTAGCTAGAGAAATAACAGTTCTCTGCAGCTGGTGAAAATAGTAATCAAACTACCAGGCAACCGTTATTGATGCTCTTTTCAAACCACTGGAATAACTATTTGGTTTATACATCAGTTAGTATATATAGCCTGCTTCCACAACTTCCAGTTTTGTGAGATGCCTTTTGAGCTCAACTATTCAAAGGATTCAATATATGTCCAACAAATAGGATCACTCCAGTTAGCTCTTCCTTGATCACAAACATGAAAGGATGGTCAGCTGTAAAGTCCTCAACAGGATCCATCTGGAAGCTCCTTAATAAAACTGTGGCCGCAGTAGCAGCTGCAGCTTCAGTGTCCTTTTCATTAACCTCCACAAATGAATTATGAAAAACATTTGAAATGTAAAGAGAGTTGGCCAGAGGTGAATCCACCATTTCAGTAAAGTCTGCCCCATTAGAAAAAGGCAAGATCAAACCCAACTTTTTCAGAAACTCAGGTGCCTCAAGAGCAAAGGAAATCTTGAAGCGAGGTAGCTGAAAAGACCCAACTTTCACTTCACGTCCTTTGGATAGATGATTCTCAAAAAAATTAAGATCGATAGTTTTCTCAAGATCAGGCAGACCGTTTTTCTTATCAGGCAATAGAAAATACATGGAAAATGACCGCTTGTCTTGACCTTGGAGATAGGGAAGACGTAGAATTTGGCAGTCACCAACTCTCTTAATAAATTGTTTCTGTTTTGTAGTCATCATGGGCACTTGCACAGTTTCACCATTAAGCAAATGAAAAGTACCTTCCTTTGTTGCCGATGATTCAAATCCCGTCCGCCATGTACCCTTAAAGTACAAGGCATTTGCCAAGACCAACCTGGTAGATTTGTCCACAGAATCAGCTGGAATTAGTTCTTGTATTTGCCCCTTTGTTGCATCTGCAACCCATTTATTCACTTCCATTCTAACTTCATTCGACTGATAAAGGATGAAAAAATGACAACAGAAATCAGAGCATTTTTTCTTGTTTCTTTCAAACATTTTATGAGCTTTGAAAGATAAATGTACAAGAAATGGCAACATTTCCCTTCCACAAGTATAAGGATAGAAGCACAAGTTTTTAAAGAACAAGGAACAATGGCAAACTGAGCTACACATATGGCTGGAACAATAATTCATTTTAATTCTCAGCAATAGGGATAAAGTTCAAATGGAATAGAAACACAAACATAAATAAATAGAACGAAGAATTGTATAATCGCATACCTTATTCAGAAAATCCACCATTCGAGCTTCAGTGTTGTATTTCTTCTTCACAATATCCCCAAAACTGGGCTTCAACGGCATGGATTTATCCACCCATACTCCATTAACAAACGACAAGTGAGGCCCTCCATTAGCACTTCCATCGATCAAAACCGCATTAAGGAGCTGAGAAAAGAATCCTTCGGATTGGGGACACTTCTGCAGCTTTAGAAAAGTGCGAAATTGGTCTAGTGTTGGGCCCTTTGAACCTTCTGCAGCCAAGCTCATTGCCACAGATATGCTCAATGGAGAGAAAACAACATTCTGCCCAACACTTTCTTCCAATACTCGTTTCGAGAATTCAAGTACGAATTCTGTTTGTCCATGAATTGAAGTCTGGATCTCCATTTCTCCCCCGCTCGAATTACAGAGAGAAAGATCAGTTATTGAAGCCTGGATATCGATTTCTCCTCCGATCAAACTAGAGAGAACGACACATCCTGCGATAAAAAAACATAGAGCAAGACCATTTATTGAAACCTGGCTACCCATTTCTCCTCCCATCAAACTACAAAGAACAATACCTGAAACAAAATTCTAGAATTGTAAGGCGGGAACCAAAGTGTGCAACCCAAAACATAAGGGTCATGGAATCAATAATCAAGTGACATGGTTGATTTCACAGTCCCACTGGTTCGATCAATTAAACCAACAAGGATGCAGCCGCATAATTATCTACCGCCTTTCAGTATTTTAAGTAAGAATATGGTTTTAAATGTTTAACGATTAAGAGTGGGTCAACTTGGGAATGGCTTATATACTTTGGGGAGGCGGTCCGTCTTAACCAATCAAATAAAAAAATATATATATTTTTTATTTTATTAGTCTTTTGTCATTGCGAGGCATGGTACTATATTTTTTATTTTATTAGTCTTTTGTCATCTGACAATGGCATGATACTATATTTTTTATTTTATTAGTCTTTTGTCATCTATAAATGGCATGGTACTATAATAATTAATTAGTTGGCGATGTTAAACCATTAATTTATTTGTTTATTATTAGTCAAAATCACTTATAAACCAAAATTTTCAGAAAAACATAGTTAAATATAAGCACAATTCCTTTTAATGTAATTTAATTTAATATTAAGATAAGCTTAATGAGTTTTCCAATGTATCCTAATTACTTTTTAAGGGTTATGACTCATTAACATTGTGTGGTATAAATGAAGTTAAAAATGGGCACAAATCTTTTTAATGTAACTTAATCAAGATGCAGTTTAATGAGTTTTATAATATATCTTAATTGCATTTAAGGGTTATGACTCATTAAAATTACAATGAATTTGGTATTTTTATTTTCTCAATATTTTAATATAAAAATGATATTTTGAGATATATTTAACATGTCTTAAATGATAATTAATAATATCAACATCATATTAATATACTCATAATAAGAGTTGTTACGCGGTAATTTTAACTTCTGTTAATCGTAATTGTATACATGTTAAATGGGTTTGTGAATCAATATGTTTTTGGCCAAAGAGCTTGTACTAATCAATATGGTCAAGGGTCCAACAATGCATACGGTGTATTGAAATTGTTAATAAAATAAATCATAGGTTACAAGAAAAGAGGGATGATTATATTGGTGTTATTCCATAGGAGATGGTGTTAAAGGGAAATTTGTGCCTAGACCAATTTGTTATTACTTATATAATTTTTGTTTGAATAATTAAAGTAAGTATTGAATATATTTAAAAGGTTTGGTGGAAAATAGCTCATTTATTTATAATATCATGAGTTGAGTATAACTATATAGATCCATCTTAAGTCCAAATCTAGAAGTGTCAAATCAAATCTCTCATGTGCATAACTCTTTTTTACTGCAAAATTTGAGGAAAGGTTTGTACCTAAAGAGTTTTGATTTCTCTATGTGCTTGGTATATATAAAGTTAAGATCGATTTATATTGGTTTTTAATAAATCCCTTATAATACATATAATTACATATATATGCGCTTCACATTTTTTTTGATGTGTTTCATATTTTTTTTTTAATTTAATTTCTAAATGTGATATGCAAAGCTTGATATATATGTGTGTATGTGGTTATTGTAGTATTAAATTTATATGCTTATAATTAAGTTTAAATATGAAGTTATAGTTATGGTTATGAATCATTATTTTAATTTATATGGTAAAATGGGTTTTTTTTTTAAGTTAGGTATTTTGCATTATGTCAAATGAGGATTACATAGACCAATTTTTTTTGCTATTGGTTTACCCTAAGTGAAACCAGACCAATAACATAATTTCAAAGTCTTGAGGTTGTTAACACCTCGTCTAACTAGAGCATCATGTAATAGAAACTTATAAAAACAGGTTGGTTGTGCCGAACCTTGACATACATTGATATGAGAAGACAAAAAAGATTAATAGTGTTGCAAGCAAAAAATTATTGAGTCATAACAACTATTGGGTAGAATCTCCAAGAATGATCATTGAGTTTTTTGAAGGTACTTTCTTCCTTTTTTCTTGCGAATGTCAATACATCTCGAGAAGTTGTCGGGATTAGATGACGTGGAGACAATGGTTACATTTCCTTTAGGAATTTCCATTTCCGAAGGAATTGCAATAATGGTTATGTCCTTATCACTATAGAAATGATCTAATTCATGAAGACATTTATGCCCACTTGTGGATGAACAGGGGATCATGGTTGTGTCTCTTTCTTCTTCATTTGAGGGATCTAGAAGAGAGTGAGGAGATAACAAAGGAGGAGGAGGGCTCTTAGAGTTTATGGGATAAGATGGCATTATGTGGGGTTGCACTAAGGCCAAAGGACTAAATTTGGTTGTAGATGCTTTTTGTTGTTGCATGTTGTCTTACTTGTGAGTTGAGCAATTATTAGATCTTTCTGGGTCTTTGCATCCTCAATTCTTTTTCTTTGCATCACGTGGATGAGAATTCCCTTGAGAAGAAGGGAAAGCATTATGTACATTACCTGGATGTTGACAAGACCTATGATAGAAAGTTGTGCTTTCATAATCCATTGACTGTGAAAAGGTTATTCCATTCTAATTGACCAGGACCCTATTAGGCAACCCTTTGCTAATATCTATTTTGACACATATGCATGCAAAATTTACAATACCTCTCTCAAGTATTTTTGTATCTATCTTAATAAAATGGCCTAGAGAGCTTCCTACAAAAGCTAAGATATCCAGAGTTAATAAATGAATGGGCATATTAAGAAGTCTCACCCAAACTGGAGTGGCTAGAGATGTAATGGATAAATGGTTGAATTTAAGAAACCATGGCTAAAAGGAGAGCCCAAAATGGCCCCAAAACCAGAGTCCTTGCTTAAAAAATCTGTGATTATCCTCTCGTTTTTGAAATAAGCCACAAAGAAGCCATTAAAATAGAAATATAGATCTTTATTCAGGGATCAGGTTTGATGCATCCATTCTCGTAGGGAAGATGTTGATGACTAGATCCCATGAAAACGATGGATTATGGCATTTTGCTCATAGGATCAACTGAGAAGAGTGGATTGGGGGTCTTGTACCTCTATATTTGGAATATCTTATGCTTGTTTTATAATGAGGGTTGACGCCGAGAGATCTTTGGGATTCAGTTGCAAGAGTCATGGCTATAGAGTATCCTGAAAGGATTGTGGCTGAGAGGAAGATGACATACCCCAACCTTGGCTCCTCCATTCAGTTTTGAGATTGGTAGGGTTAAAGAGTCCTTCCCTATACCGTAATATTTGAGAAAAAGCCCTTCCTAAAGTTGTCTACCCCCATGTATGAGTTGCATTGAGATGGAAGGGATTCCTGTTCAATCTTGGATTTTGGTAGCAAGTGTAGAGATAAAGTTGGCGAAATTCACCTGTAGATAAAGGGTTACCCTTGAGTGCAACCTCACAATGACCGAAAAACTTGAGTGATTTGAAGAAATTGCATCATATGGAAGGAGGGAAGAACTTTGTTGCAAAATAAATTCCCCACGGACTAACTAATCTACATTAATGACACTAGAATGAGGGAGCTTCAGACGAAGGGAAGAATCCTAAAACTAGAAATCCCTTAGAGACAGGGCGACGATCAAAGGATTTAGGGTTTCCATCAAGATCTCTCCCCTAATATGAATACTATGGTAAAATGGATCTTAATTTATAGAACTGTTATTTATATTTTGTATATATTTCACATATCTCTATATAAAAGTATTCTTATTTCTAATTACATGTTTATTAATTAAATTTATTAAATTCTTATATATTTATTTTATATGTTTTGAAATATCATGGTTACGGTTTTTTTTCCCCTGAGGAAAAATCGTAATTTCCATTAATATTTGAAAATTACATGTTGTAGATGCTTGAAGAAGCATATGCTGTAGGATGGGGTGGCTTTCCCTTTAGTTATACAAAAGTACAAAAAACCCCCATAGGGAGTGCTGATAGTAGGTGCATAATTACATGTCAAAATATAATATAGGCAGTATAGTGTTCAGTGAGAATATATACAAGTGAAGATCAAAATAATCAAGTAAACAGGCCCTCACGGCCCCTATGATCTAATGTCGATATACGGTCGATGATAGTATTGATAGTGTGATATATCCTACTGCTCCTGAATCAACCATGTACCTCGAGGTTGGACCGCAACCTCCTTGGAAAGCTGGTCGGAAATTTGGTTATGCTCCCTATAGATATGATGACATACAATGGTGTCAAATTGGGCCCTTAAACGAAGTATATCATCCAATATATGTCTTAGTGTATATGCATGACAATTAGATATATTGTTGAACCAATTTATAATGATCTTGGAGTCACCATAAACTTGTAGACGCCTACACTATTTTTCTAAAGCAAATTACAGGAGATTTTTGAGGGTGATCAATTATGCAAATTTATTAGTCCCATTACCCAACCCCATCTGTATTTTGAAGAAGTGGGTTTCGGTTAAGTATAGTATGCCCACACACCCCCCCCCCACCCAACACATCCCATAGCTTGAGAAAACCCATAAAAATAGGCCCAGGGAATACTCTTGTCAATGACTTAAGGGATGATGGTGCGCTGGCAGGCAAGTCTATCCTCATTAGGAATAAAGGAGTAAATGGAAAATACACGGGCATAAACAAGGTGCTAGAGAGGTAATGTATTGCATAATATGAGCTTGTTCCGAGCTAGCTAGATGGTCTAACGGACTAATAAAGGGAGATTCCTAGCTTTAAGTGGCTTAACCAATGACCACCAAGATTTCCAGGCCTCAAGAATGGTATTGCCTTACCAACTGATGGATAATGGGAGAGAGGTATAAATCAGAGCCCATAATTCCTTTGTTATGGGGAAGTGGAGAAAGAGGTGCTCAATAGATTCAGAGTCTTGTTGGCAGAAACAACACCATGTGGGTCCATAAAAGGATCATTTCATAAGGTTATCTCTAGTGGGAGATTTATGTCAAAGGATTGTCCACATGAATAGTCTTGTGCGAGGGGGTGCTTTCAACTTCCAAAGTATATTCCACCACCAGTCAATTACTGGTGCCCTATGTGCAGAGAAAATGACAGGATATCCATCCTTGGGGGTGTATATCCCATGTTTCGCCTGTGCCCATATTAATTCATCATCCCTGTCAATGATCTTGACATGTGATTATGTGAGGGAATTTATATAAATGATCCATTCTTGATGCCATATGTTAGTATTCCAAGTTGATTAGCTGATTTCCAACCCTGAGAGAATAAATTAGTATTCCCAGGGTCCGCAATTTGATCAAGATATGTGATGCCATCATTTGATCATAAGATGATCAAATCATGTGGGAGTCGATAAGCATTACCACTACCATTCCAAGGGTCCAACCCCACCTGCACTAAGGAGCCTGACTTGATCCTCCAGGACAATTCGTCATGAATATATGAAACAGAGTTGAGAACGGCTTTCCAGATTGCGGATATGACTATTCTATTCCAAGAGGGAAGCCCTATCTAATATAGTGTTCGAAGGGGACAAACGTATTTATGAAATACAACCTCAGTCCACAGGCTATGTGCAGTGAGGATCTACGAGCCCATTTTGGCCGCCAGGGCAGTGGAGAAAAAAACTAGATTTTTTAATCCCCAACCACCCCATTTCTTCGGGAGGGCTATCAGCTCCCAATGAACCCATGCATAAATTTGACCATCCTATCTTTCGTTCCATAAAAATCTGCAACACAACCTTTGAATTCTCATGATGATGCCCTTTGGGATCCAAGCCATGGACATCCAATAGACTGGAGTCGCCTCCAAAATATATTTAATAAGTACCAGTCTTCCAGCATTAGAGAGGTATTTATCATGGTTACGAATTTGAATACTTATTATTTAGATTTATTTTAATGTGATATGTATATTATGACTTTCGTTTTTCCCAAAAATATTGTTTGTAATTTTACTAATAAAAATAAAATTACAACATAACAAATGAATTGAATTTATTTATTATTTTTATCACTTTTTAATTGAGTCGACATTATGTTTATTATTATTATTCTTTAATATAACGCTTCATGTAACATGCCACTACAACATCTTCCCCATACTGGCTTATAGAGCGCCTCTCGTTGCAATCACCCTTTTGGACAATGTTAGAGTCAAACATGCCTTGAAGAAAAGGAATTTCCAGTAGAGGATGAGCACATAATTTTTGGGATAGTAAGATGGGAGCAAGATGAAATATTGATGATGAGAAAGAGCACCAACCATATTAGGTTTTGAAAACAACTTGGATTATCTCAATTTTATGATAAGAACTAGGTTGGCATGCCTTGCACTATATTTTATTGAGAAATCATTCGAGAGCATATGGGAAGGTCATTGTGAGAAGTCCTACTAAGATTCATGGGATCCCCATCTGAGAGATTTCCTAGCCAACCTATGTTGGAGCCCTCAAGAAAATGGATGGTCTAGGGGACTGTGTGAAAGAGAAAGTGATTAGGTTGTGCGGGTTAAGGCGGAAAGAGAGTTAGTGAATCATAATTGTTGTTGGAGTTGGTAATTTGAGTATTTGGCTATGGAGTGGATAGTGGCTAGCTAAGAGAGCCAATATCTATTGTGGACTCATAACCCCAACTTAGGGATGCCTTTTTGTTGAGAGAAATGGAACAACAAATCTGATAACTAGGAGGAATGTCCCTTGTATGAAGTAAGTTGGAGCCATTTTTCTTGTGAGATAAGTATCATTATCATTGTGTTTATTCACTATTAAATGTTTCACTTAAAAGAAGTGTTTTCATTATGCATTTTGTAAATTTTTGAATCTTATGTATGCTTATATTGCTTTGGAGTTGTCTTTAATGCGACTTTTTGGACTTTCTGGTGACAGAATCTAGTGGAAAAATTCAAAGTGAAATCTTGATTTGTGTTATTTAAATTGGTTTTTTGACTATATATATGGATTCAACTCCCTCAAAAACCCCTAGGGCACTTCGATTGTGCAGGGGTTACCCATAAAGATTGTGATTTCAATAAATTCGTGCTAGATTTTAGAGAAATTAGCCCGGAAAAACCCAGCAGAAAAGCTTCCAAAAAGTCTCACTAAAGACAACTCGTATTGCTTTTATCCACTAATTTAAATTTTTTATGTTAGATCCATGGGATTTTTTATCATGCTACACACATTTACTATAATGGTATCAAAATATTTTTGTTAGGTTTTGTAGTGAGTCTACTACAAATTGGTATTAAAGCGACAATTCAACATTGAGCCTACAAGGATCTGCTACATAGCAGTATAGTTTCAACTTGTGTGGATTTGGGTGAAAATGGATTTCACCGGGTGTGAGAAAATTGTAGTTGAAATCCCCCAAATTTTGTTTTGCATATTAGGATTAATTGATGTAGACGTTGATAAGGTAGCTATGCATCGAATTCAACTTACATGGGTGAGGTTGTTGGTTCTACAGCAATTTCTAGCACAAATTTTAGAGAAATGACCATGGAAAAGTAGGTATATTTATGTGATATAGTGCATATTACATAATATTTTTTTTGTGTGTGGCACAACGTGTATTCAAAAGATTTTTTGTGTATGATAAAATATATATTTCACAAGATGTTTTTGTGTGTGCGATACAAAGTGTATTGCATGAAAATAATAATAAAGTGATACAACACTATCGCCAAAGGAGATGAGCTAAGGAATTAGATAATTTTTCAAACAAATTGAAAAATTTATGTGTATTACACAAAATGATTTTGTTGTGGCGCAATAAGATGCAATACTATGCGGAAAATTTCAACATATTGCATGACATATTTTATTGTTGTGATACCATATGTATCACATGGAAACATTTTCCCATGCGATACAATTCCTTTTCATCGACAAGAGAATACCTTAGGACCTGGTAAAACTTTAAGAAAGTTCAGGGAGATTTCACATGCCACAAGAAAATTATTTTTCTTGTAGTGTATCACACAAAGATATTTTTTTATTTTATATGGTATAATACACTTTATGAAAAGAAAATTATGGAGTGTGATAAGTAAAGGAAGAAGGATTCAAAGACTTGAGAATTTTTAAAGAGAAGGATGAAAGAACAAAAAAAAGCCATAAAGAAAAAAAAAATTGGTGCAATATAACGCACAAAAAGAAAATTCTTGAATGCAATAGAATAGAGAGGTGAAGGAAGAAAGATTCCCTTAGTTGCACAAAAAGAAAATAAAAATGTGTAGCATGTCATATAAAAGAAAATATTGTGGTGCAATAAAGGGGAGATATGAAGAAAGAAAGAAAAAGTTTCTAAGTAGGGAATTTATTACGAGAAAATATTCTTTTGTCTATGTAATACATCACATGAAGATGTTTTTTTAGGCATGATAAATATATTGAGGAATGAACGATATGTTACATGAAGAAAATTTTAGGTGTGATAAGGATTTTCAAGAAGGTGTGATAAGTCTCACGAAGATTTTTTTTTTGGGTGTGATAAGGATTTTTAGGAAGGCATAATATGTTGCATGCAGAAAATTTTTAGGTGCAATAAGGATATTCATGAAGGTCAAATACATCATGGAATAAAATTCTTCAAGGTATGTCGATACAATACCCCAACGAATGATTTTTCCCAGTGATATGGTACTCAATGAATTCAATTTAATTCATGTTTTGGTCTTACAAAGTTTCTTTTTCAAGCTCTGTATCACCCTAATGATGAGTAGTCCAATGATACAATGTTGTGATCCTCACCACCCAAGTGACACATCACTCAAAAGATGACTTAATTCAATATTTTTCCTCTCAAAATTGCCTTCTCTAGCAATGTATCACTCCAATGATGACTTAGCCAGTGAAAGTGCCACCATCTTCTTCTAGCCAATGATACGACTATTCAAAGTAGCCACAATGTCATCCATAGTCATGCATCATGTCAGTTTTACCCATATTAATTTTTCCTTCTCCACAGAGACCTAGTGCCTCTGAGTTGATTAATAAAGTAAAATAATAAACTAGTAGATAAATAAAATCATCCTTAAGCCCAAGCCTTAGATTTCCTTGGATTTGATATTTGTGAGATAATTTGTATAATGGGTGTTCTTGTTTTAATGGGTTATATAGGAAAGCTATGTACGTGTTAAGTAAAAGAGTCAACAAAGCCCCCATGGTTGGGACCTCAGATGAAGCACCACTCAATAGGTCACTCAGTTTGAGTTCAGGTGCACTCCATGCTTCCTTGATAGATTAACATCATATGCATGGCCAGAGGTGTATTAGTTATTCCAGAGAGATAATAAGCCTCAATATGACCCATATACAAAAATATACAGGGATATTAAAAGGTCTTCATTTCATAAAGTGGTTGCCCATCCTCCTATGTTTCCATGTACAAATGTAGTGGAGTGGATTTGAAACATGATAACCATGAAGAAGGAATGATTAGGGACAATAATGGAAATCCTATTGCCTCATTCAGTGCCTCATACATCAAGATGTATTACAAGATCCCCAAGGAAGAAACTATTTTATATGAAGACTAACAAGCAAATTTCAGGATCCTACCTAGAGAGTTACTGAAGATAGGGTGGACCAACAAAAAAAACTTTAGGTATCAACCAAACAAGAGAATCTTACCAATTTTATGAAGATTCTCTTTCATTTGGTGGCTACCATGTTATGCAAGTTGTATGGTTTTCTAATGTGGAGAGCTTCTATGAAGGATGGGTTCCATTGATATACTCTTTGGTAGTTGAATGAAGCGTTTTCAACTAGGCTAATATCCTATCTCTCTCCTCGAAGGACTAACATTAGACAAACTTAGAATATGGAGGAAGGCCAATAGCCTTATTTCTCCATGGCCTCCTACCTCTTGGACATCATATATGTCAAACATGCATTCCCCACAATGGGTTAGAAATGGATAGTTCAAGAGGAGCCAATTTACAACTAATGCAAATTCCTATGGGAGTATAACTACATCTAGTCACACACCAAAATATGCCAAGACTTCTTGATTCCACTTCTTGTTGTATGTACCTTTTTCGTGCATGTTTGAAAGAGTCAGGTATGTGATGTCCATAATTGGTGATTGATTTGTTGATCGGGATGGCACATATCTAGGGATCTTTGGATTGACCAAGCCCCCTCATTTACTACCCAAGTTTGTAACTAAAAAAGTGACATTGCAAGAAATAATATATTAGTTATGCACAGGGGTAGGAAGAGAACTATAATGAGACAAGAAGGCTCCTTGGCAACACATGTCATTTTACCTAGGCTCCTATTAGTTGAAACACATGAAAAAATTTATGAAAAAATATGATGTTGTGACACTGTTTCATTTTGGGGATTTGACGTTCCACATATATGATCCCAACTCTATTGTAAAAAATCATTGCAAGGCATGCAAAATACATGTGGAACTACCTTTCAGAGACATGGGTTGAGGAAGAGAAATAGAAAAATGCATTAAATTTCTTTGAGGTAATTTTTCAAGACAAGTTGTAATTATTCTCAAGTGAAAAGGGATAAATATCAAGTTGAGAGAGAAGACCTTGCTGAGAAAAATGTTTACCAGTAGGATGAAAATACATTTTCATAGGAGGAGAAGTTAAAACTATAGTAAGAAGCAACCATGATAGCCAAGGAACTTGAGCTCAAGGAGAAGGAAGAGGAAAAAATGATAATGAAGAAAGAATGAAATATAAAAGTAGAGGAATAAATAAGAAAGTAAGAAGAAGAAGAGAAGAGGCAAGAACAAATAACATAAGCTCGAGATGAGGAAGAATCTCTCTATGCACACAAATAATCAAAGGAATAAGAGGCCCACTAGAACACAATTTTAATGGACATTTACGTAGTTCAACTGGAACCCCTATCAGTGGTCACTTTCTAGTTACGAAGATGGGAATCACACCAACCAAGAGTAAGACAGTGGTAAACCTAGGAAGATTGAGATATGATCACACTATGAATAAGATAGTGGAGCATAAAGAGAAGACACTGTCAACTCCTCATCTACCTCCATTGTTGGTCACCACTGAAATTCCATTGTGCAAAACACTGGAAAGGATCCACTTGCTATGGCCTCAATAGGCATAACATCCTCTCAAGCCACCAAGAGAACTGTGAAACATCTCCTTGAACTATTGAAGCAAAAATATGTATGTGTAGTAGAACTAGAACAACATGTCAAGCTATTGAAGGCTAATAATATAATGCTAGAGTAGGACGACACTAACATGGAGGATTATAGGTCTTGTGCTTTTGAAGTACAATAGTCTTATAAGGACATGGTCAAACAGGTTTAACCATGTCTCCAATAACTCTAGAACATCTTCATGAAGTTATTTCCACTTTGGGAATTAGCTAAGGAAAGAGGCACTCAACTTCAAAGGGTACATAATGATATGAACTAACTATAGAAATGGAATAAGGAATTTCTCTAAGGCCCACCTCCCAAGAGGGATGTGGAGCACAAAATATAATTATTGCTAGACTCCCCATTACCAAATATTGGGCTATATAGATAATCTATTCTATAAGCAAATGAAGTGAATAAGCAGTTGTAGTAGGTACTAGAGTAGGGTGTGATTTGACCAAACACCTCACCTTGTGGGTCACTTATCATCATTGTGCTTGAAAAGTATGAGACTTGGAGGATGTGTATCAACTATAGGGATTTGAATAAGATTACACTCAAGAATCAATGCCCTTCTTTAAGGATAAATGATTTGTTGGACCAATGGTCAACATGCTAATTACTTAACCAAGCTATATCTAAAATAAAGATACGACTAGGTATGTGTCAAAGAAAAATATAGTTGGAAGATTGTATTCAAGACAAGATAAGGTTTGTATGAATGGTTGGTTATGAAATTTGGTTTTTGCAATGCAACAACTACATTTATGACGTTGATGAATGATGTATTACACCCATATTTAAAATCATGTTTTATAGTAAATTTGAATGATATATTGGTTTTATATGAGGAGCATATTTCACATCTCATCTAGGATTTAGAAAATTTAAAGAAGCACCATTTGTTGGCTAACCTCAAGAAATGCAAATTTTCTTAGTAGTCATTAGTGTACTTGGGGTATGTGATCAATGGAGGGGAACTCAAGGTAGACCCCACAATGATGGAGACCATCATAAAATCTCTAGTTCCTAATAATGTCATGGAAGCTAGGAACTTTGTTGGGTAAACATAGTGCATGAAGAATTTCATAGTATTACTTTCAACAATAACTACATTGTTCCATGCCATAACACTTACTGATAAGAGCTTGATATTATCAAGTCTTTTGATAACCTAAAATGAAAGTTAAATCAAGCACTAGTGTAATATCAATAGTTATTACTGGGGAGGTTGGAGCAGGAGGGGTAATCATAAACCTCGAAGAAAAAATAGAAGTAAAGTATGCATGAGGTCTCGGCATTACAACAAATAATCAAGAAGAAGCCCTTTCCCTCTGGCAGGGTTTGAAAATAAGTTTGGCTAATGATATCAAAACTCTGTCCATAGTTGGCGATTCCATGATGATCATCCAAAAATGTGTAAAGATCCTCGAGAACGTCATTCTCCTAGATGAGTCATGGTAAGTATTATTGATTTGATAAAACAAATTAAAAAGGCTTATTTGTTCCACGTGTTGCGTGTTAATAACCATATGGCAGATGGTCAGGCCAACAAGCGGTTGTTATTAGAACAAGGTCGAATATGCATAAATCAAAAAAAATCTTCATGTCACATCCCTTGAATGGTTGCAATAGGTTGACATTGTACTATGGTGGTACGGGTCATCAGAGTATTAAGATGGTAGTTAAGAAGGCCAACTCCCTGAGGTTCCTTCACAAGATGGTACTTAAGAAGGAAAACTTTTTGAGGTTCCTTCGCAGTGCCTTGGTTGTAGGGTGAGTAGGTGGTGAGTTAAAGCACATGTGCGGTGCTGCTGAAAGGAAAATCATGTATGAGGATGTGGGTGTTGAGGCTTCGGTTACTCGTAGAAATATGTAATATAACTACTCCTCCTAGGGAAGAAGGTACCATCATATTACGATCCTGGTTATTTATGGCAGTGGGAAATATGGAAGGAATTGGCATTGACAAGACTCTGAATCATCTTGCATTTATGAAGGACACGATTAGGGGGAATGTATGGATAAATCAGGCTATTATATATCTCATCTGGCTATGGTCTGTTAACCAAAATATTGTTATTGTTCATAGGCATATTGTTGCAATTATGTCCTCTATGCGAAATGGCAGTGGGGGAGGTTCACAACTTGGTAGCTCGGGGTCTAGCCATGGTTTGGGGCATGAAAGCATTGAGAACCTTGTGGAGAGTTCCTGTAAGCAAGTAGTAAAGGACATCGTCAAGGAAATGAATGAAAATATGGTTGTTATTTATTCCCAATTATCTGGAATGAGCAAATATTTGGAACTTCTACAAAAGACCATGGAAGGACTGTGCATAGATATATTGAGTGTTCAGAAGAAGGTCGAAAACATCAAAATTAAGGTGGAAAAAACAAATGTTGGGGTCTTAAAGGAAGTTTTCGGGGTTGAGGGTGCTATAATCATCAACACTGCTGATGCCGAGGTTTCTGCTGATGTGCGGGTCCTGGATGAAGAAGAGAATGACACGGAGGAACTGACCACTTATATGGATGATCCTGCGAGTGAAGAAGAGAGCCTGGTAGCAGATAAAAGAAATTATCTTAATTTTATATATATGCTATATCGCTGTATAGAATATAGTGGTGTTTTCTGGAGAGTTTACAGTTATAGGTTTGCTATAAGAATATATGTAAATAATAATGGTAGTAAGAAGGTCCCCATCCAATGCAAATTGATGGAACTGGCATAAAGAACAATCCTAAATTTTGTATGGGACTTGGCCCTTTTCTAGTCTATATAATGAAAATGCTACCCATTTCTTAAAAAAAATATTAGTAGTTATTATGACTTCAATAACTAAACCTCTAAAATTTGCTGTTAAATTCAAGGTTATACATATTTGATAATATGACATATAATGCATGTGATCCAGGTGGATATTGGTTGCCACTCGCTTATTCCACTTGGAACCCCACCATTGTTTCTTTTCAGTTTCATTAATTGTAGCACAACTTACTATTTTTTTGGCAATTTTTCGGGTCCTAAACTTCCAGAGCCATTTTTAGGGACTACAAGACATTTTTAGTGAAAACGAAGAAACTAGAAAAGTCCAAATATATATTTCTTATTTGTTTTTAGCCTCATCTTCGAGATCTTTGAAACGAGGTATTATGATATCCAAACAGAGATCGTACACCAAAGTTACGACCCTGGGAAGTTGATGTACCAATTTACCCAATTGGGGCCCACAATATTGGCGCTTCATATCCTAGGGTTAGGTTTTTGGATGTTTAGGGTTTTCCATTTTTTCTCAATAACAAATAGGTGTTTGAGCTCATTATAACGCAGTTCAAAGACATGTAGCCACCACATCTCTTCTCAGAGATAAGCTATCATTGCTCGAGCTAGTTTATTTCCATTTCTGTATGTAAGCAAATTTCAATTCTTTGATATCAATGAAGTGAAGTTTTATTTCTGTTGCATCTCTGTGTTTATGTGTATATCTGTATTTTGTTGTGTTCCTACATAAATCCAGATCAGTGGTATCAGAGTGGTCAGCTCTTTCTCTGTTTTTCTTTGCATGTACCCAACAAGGTCAAGGTATAAGGATTTAGGGCTCGATCTGGTTGAACCTTCGCAAGATCAGCCTCGTAAACCCCAATGACCTCCCATGTCAGAAGAAAAGAAAGATGAGGGGGCAGGAGATACTTTCAAAATGTTGCTTGAGGAAGCCCTCGAGTGACAAAGGAATGCAATGATGGATAGCTTTGCTCAGGTCCTTTGGCAGCTACCCACATGTGAAGCATCTTCATCCAACAACCACTTTGGAGGTGCCACTCCTTTTATGGTACAAGTTAACTTTGAAATCCCCATATTTGAAGGATAAATAGATGTAGATGCCATATATGGATGGTTAAATATGTTGGAAGGATATTTTTCAGTTCATGAATTTTCCAATCGGGAAAATATTACTTTTGCACTCCTCAAAAACACCCCACATGTCAAGGACTGGTGGGAAACATACTATGAACAAAAGGACGAGAGGGAATCCTCGTTGTTTTCATCTGCACCCACTTGGAATTATTTCTTAGACATCATCAAGGAACAATATTACCCTGTTGGGAGCTATGAATATAAATAAATAACGTGGACCACGCTGCGACAGGGAAGGGACCAATATGTGCCAGAGTTCACAAATGTTTTCCATACCCTTCACACGAAGTTGTGTATCAAGGATTCTGAGCGGCATTTGGTACTCAAGTACCACGACTATCTACACAAGTACATCCATGATGAGATGGAGTTCCTAGACATCTCCTCGCTTGGCGTCGCCTATTGATACACTGTCAAGATCAAGCAGAAATTTAAATAGAAGAAGAGAGAATTTGGATATGCGAATCCAAAGCAAGGGAAAGGCACCCCCAAACAGCAGAACAAAGGACTAAGCCAAGACGAGACGACCCAGGATAACTCGCCGAAGCTGCAAGCAAAGAAAAAAACCACAAAGACACAGGGAAATGGTGTGAGTTCCATAAGAGCCCCACTCACAACACAAGTGAGTGCCGAGAAAAGCGGTCACTGGTGGTCGATATGAAGGCTTCAGAATAAGATGCATGTTCTAACTCTAAGTCAGAAACCGACAAGGTGAATGACAAAGGGAAGCAAATTATCGATGCGAAGCCTAGTGCCACCATTGCCACCACCAAGATCCAGAAGGATGAGCCCAAAGATCCAGAGGAGGGGGAGCGACTCTTCCACTCGCAGATGTGGGTGAAGCGTTCTTCGTTGCAGTTGATTATCAACAGTGGGACCCAAAAAAAACTCATTTCAGTAGATTTCATGAAGTATTTGGGCCTACCGACCATACCACACCCGCAACCGTACACCATCGGGTGTCTTCACCAAGGGCGAGATATCCACACCAACCAACACTTTCGCCTTCCTTACAACATCAAGCCCTTCACAAATGAGGTATTGTGTGATGTTTCCCCTCTTGAAGTTTGTGATGTTTTATTAGGCCAACCATACTTGTGGAAGTGACATATTATGTATGAGTCTAGGCCTCACACTATTATTATTACTTTGGGAAATAATTTGTATAAGATACCAGAGGTAGCGCCGCCTACCATCGTTTCTTTGATCACCACGAAGTAATGTAGTAAGATCATTTCCCAGGTCAGGAAATTTGTTTTCCTTATGATTCACCCTTAGGGAACAAATAAGATTGTGGCCATGGCCTCCAGACAAGGCTCCTTCACACGAAAACATCAGATGGAAAAGGTTGTAGATGAGTACAGGGACACCTTCACCTCACCCACAAGGGTACCACTACACTGTCAGGTCAAGCACTCCATCGATCTAACCCCGGGTGTGCTGCTACCCAATGGATTGATCTATCAATGCTTTGTTCTAGAAAATGAAGAAATTAAGAGGTAGATTCAGGAGCTATTGTAGAAATGGCACATCAGGCCAAGTTCATCTCCCCATGGGAGATAGATTGTTTTGGTACAGAAGAAGGATGGGACCTGGAGACCCTCTATTGACTATCGTGCGCTGAACAAGATCACTGTCTAGAATAGGTATCCAATCCCACATATTGATGACTTTCTGGACCAACTCAAGGGGGCCAAATATTTTTGCAAGATTGACTTGAAGTCTGGTTATCACTAGGTACCAATCGAACCCTTCGATGTGTGGAAGACTACCTTCAAATCCAAGGAGGGCCTTTTTGAATGGCTAATCATGCCTTTTGGGTTGACGAATTCCCCCACAACCTTCATGAGGCTAATGGACGACATCTTGCATCCCTTCACCAACTCATTCATGGTGGTTTATTTGGATGACATTTTTATCTTCAACCAAATTTGGGAAGAACACCTCCACCATATTCGACAGGTCCTCCAAACCCTATGGCAACACAAGTTGTGTGCCAATTTGGAAAAATACACTTTTGGTATGACCCAGGTTCAATATTTGGGGTACATCATTGATGAGTAGGGTGTGAAGGTGGACCCAACCACTCTAATAGAGCTCCATAGCTTTATGGGTCTTGCTAACTTCTATCGTAGGTTCGTGTTGGGGTTCTCCCATATAACTTGGCCTTTGAGTCAAGTCACCAAGGGAGGAGTGAAATCAAAGTTCTTTTGGTATGAATCCCAATAGAAGGCGTTTGCTGAGTTAAAGCATCACCTCTGCTCTGCACTAGTGCTCACATTACCAGACTTGCAACAACCATTTGAGATCGAGACAAATGTCTTTGACTATGCTATTGGTGCAGTTCTTACCCAACAGGGGAATCTAGTGGCATATCACAGTGAGACACTTTCAGATGCAGTCTGAAAGTATCCCACCTATGACAATGGGATGTATTCCATTGTGTAGGCCTGCCGACAATGGAAACATTATATTATGGGGAAGGAAACAATCATCCACATAGACCACCGACCCCTGCAGTTTATACAAACACAAGGGAAGTTGCAAAATGATCACCATCATAAAATGGTCCACATACCTGCCATAGTTACATTTGAACATTAAGTAAAAGAAGGGAAGCACCAATAATGTTGTAGATTTCCTCAACCGACCATCAGTCATGGTGCTGACCATTGTGCTTGACTCTTGTGGGCACGAGACTACAGGGTGGCTACATCTTTAAAAGAGTGATCCAGAATTTGGAAACACATACCAAATGCTCCTAGAAGGAAAGCAAGTTCCAAATTTTCACCTCCAGGATGCACTGTTATGCCTCCCGAGACACCTATGTGTTCTGTCAAGCGAGCGTGCCAAGATGATTTGGGAGGCGCACTATAGTCGGGTCGCTGGACATTTTGGGGTAGAGAAAATAGTGGTAGTGCCACAAAAGTATTTTTATTGGCCAAACCTTCAATAGGATTTTGGGAAGTACATCAAATCCTGCAATGCCTACACCATTGCCAAACTAACCATTAAGAAGAAAGGCTTGTATACTCCTCTGCCTGCTCCTAGTCGAGCTTGGGAATCCATATCGATGGATTACATGTCGAGCCTTCCTTCTACTAAGCATGGCAACGACTGCGTTTTCGTGGTCTTTGACAAATTCTCTAATATGGCCATTTTGGCAGCCTGCAAGAAGAGAATCACAACAAAATCCACTTCTAAGCTTTTCTTTGAATGAGTGTGGATACATTTTGGGATCCCACAGTCCATTATCTCATATCGGGACAACAAATTTCTAAGTACATTTTGATCAAGTATTTGGTCGATGTTGGATACCAAGCTCACTAATTCCATGACTTTCCACCCCCAAATTGATGGCCAAACAGAGGTTGTCAATAGGATGCTCGTACATATTCTGCGTATGCACAATTTGAAGCATAAACGCGCATGGGATGAAAGCCTCCTCTATGTACAACACAACTACAACAGAGCTCTCCATAGCTCAACTAGCCACAACCCCTTTCATGTGGGGTTGGGATTCCAACCACTATGTCCCATTGATATGGCCAGACCATTTGTATCTACTAAGGAAGATTAAGCTCATGTCCATTCTAAAGATGATAGGGCTAATAGCTTCATTGAGCGCATTCAGCACATCCTCTAGCAAGTCTATGACATATTGGACAAAGCCAATGCTAAATACAAGCAACATCATGATCTACATTGGGTGCCACACAAGTTCCAGGTGGGCGACAAAGTTTGGTTACATTTGCAGAAGGAGCACCTTGCTGGGCCCCATTGCAAGCTTTTCCCGCTCTAATATGGGCCTTACATTATAATTAAGGATGTAGGGGACAATGCTTTCGAGCTCAACATTCCATCATTCCTTGGTCTGCACCCAATGTTCAATGTGGACCACCTTCGACCATACTTCCCACCATTACTGGACACATCAGATATTGCAGAACAACTCACACCAACATAGTTAAACCTAGACTGCATGGAACACGCCACAACATATCAGATCATGGACACACAAATGAAGAACATTCACTAGTAGAAGATCCAACTGTATCGGTTTGTCAATGTTGGCCAACTCCTGCACCAAGGAAAGTGGCTTACCAGGGACCAAGTTCAACAGAAGTTTCCCCATCTCATGGAGGCACTCAACGCAATGGGGACCATTGCTTCCTAAGTGGGGAGGACTGATCCAGGTGGATATTGGTGGCCACCCACCTATTACACTTGGACCCCCACGGTTGTTTCTTTTTAGTTTCCTTAATTGTAGCATGACATACTATTTTTGGTAGTTTTTCAGGTCCTAAAATTTTGGAGCCATTTTTAAGGGATTAAAAGACGTTTTTAACCAAAACGGAGAGACCCGAAAAGTCCCATACCAATCTACTTATTAACTTATGGCCACCTCTTTGAGATTTTCAGAACGAGGTATTATGATAGCCAAACGAAGATCATATTCCATAGTTACAACCCTAGGAAGTTGATGTACCAATTTACCCAGACGGGCCCCACAGTTTTGGCGCTTCATCTTGTAGGGTTAGGTTTTTGGATGTTTAGGGTTTCCATTGTTTGTCAATAATAAATGGGCATTTGAGCCTTATTGTAACACAGTTCAAAGGCATGTAGCTACCACATCTCTTCTCAGAGATAAGCTACCATCACTCGAGCTAGTTTATTTCTATTTTTGTATGTAAGCATATTTCAGTTCTTTGATATTAATGAAATGAAGTTTTATTTCTACTGCATCTCTGCATTTATGTGTATATTTGTATTTTGTTGCGTTCCTGCATAAGTCTGGATAAGCCTGATAGACTCCCATGTCAAACTAGAAGGTAATTGATTGTTATATCATGCATGCCTAATGCGTGCTATTATGTAATGCTCACATTGATATGTAGAAAAACACATAATACACATATATAGTTCATTTTCCATATAAATTACGATTAAATACACATATTAACCATAACATAAAACACATAATCATAAAACGAACTTATCTTGGATTTTAAGAACCAATTGTTTGCATACCCTAGACATTTCGCCTATGTAACATACCTAGTTCCCTCAATGACTTAAAGAGGTTACGATGTACCAAAAAAAATTCTTTTTCCTTTTACTAGCTTGACAATAAACTTTGATACCACTTATCACATACCCCTACTAAATTTATCCTAGCCACACTTGCAAACAAAAATATTTTCGTCTCTCATAAATTTTGTCAAACACTTTACATGTAACTGTTTTTTTAGATACTTTGTATACAATCAATTGAGTAGTATTTTTCTTGTATAAATTTTGTCAAACATTTTGTATTCAAAATCAAATAAAAATCATTGCTATAATTCCATTTGTAACATCCTAACCGAAACATACCACCCAATCATGCAACTTTTGGTTTTTTCTTTGAGGTTTTTTATCAAATACTTTGTATGCAAATTGTAATAAAACACCTTCAACACATTTCTTCAAATTATTTGCATGCAAATAGGCATATATCAACTACAACTGAATACTATCCCCATCAACAAAACAACATTTTCATTGGGGATTTTCATCAAACAATTTGAATGCAATGAGCCATTAAACCATTTAAACATCTATTCAAACACTTTGCATGCAAACTAATTTAGAAAATTCTTTGCATGCAAATAGGCATATCTTAGCTACAACAATACTACAAAAATATTGTCTCCATCCAAAAAAAAAAAAATTCATAGAGGCATTTCATCAACTAGTTTGTATGCAACGAATCATTAAACCATTTAGGAATTTATTTAAATAATTTGCATGCAAATAATATAGAAAATCATTCATGGAATATATCCTAAATTACAATAGTACAATTTTTAAAAACTTAACCAAATGATCAGTGAGAGTTCCCCTCGCTATGGTTCAAGTTTCAACTTTTAGAACCTCCCAGATGAAAAGTTATAGCATAAATGCTAACATGACCCATTTGATGCATGATTTTAGGAGCATTAAGGAATCTTGACTTCCTCTAATCATATGTCATAAAATATCGAGACCCAAGATCTGAAAGTTGGACTAGATGGTCATCGATATTTCCTCTCACTATGGTCCAAGCTTAAGCTTCTGGAACCTCTCAAAAGAAACATTATAACAAAAATGTCTTGTTTGAAGCATGATGTTAGGAGCATTTAGGAAGCTCAATTCCTATGATCACATCTCCTAAATATCATGACCCAAGATCTGAAAGTTGGACGAAATGATCACCGATATTTCCTCTCACTATGGTTCAAATTTTAGCTTCTAAAACCTCCCAGAAGCAAAGTTATAACAAAAATGCCAACATGACTTGTTTAAAGATGCATTTAGGAGGCCCAATTTCCTCTAATCATATTTTCTAAAATTTCATGACCGAGGATATAAAAATTGGACTAGAGTAGCAACAAGATTTCCCTTCACTATGGTCCAAGTTACAACTTCTAGAACCTCCCAGAAAAAAAAAATTATAGCAAAAGAAGTGAGCAATTACAATCATAGAGCCCTACATGTCCACATTCAACATATTAACTTGCACATAAAAATCAAGACATCTTTCTTACAACCTCAAGGTAGAATTTCAATATAATCCACATAATAGTCAAGGCATTATGCCTATTGATTCCATGCAAGAATTCCTATATCCATGCAAAATTATCACATAGCTATATAATAATTTCAATAAATAACTAATCATCATATTCATAGCTCACAATTAATGACATTTATTTGAGATCTAACAATGGATGAAACTAAAGGCGAGACTTCGATTTTCCACCCAACCATAGACTAGTTGTAGCTTTTATTTCTTATAGCAGTCACCCCCAAGCCAAATCTCTGATCCAAGGGGATTTTTAAAGCAAACACAGTTGGAATTTCATGCTCATAAGTTTGGTTCCATGCCCAAAAATCTGATTATGTCTTAAAACTTCTTTCATTCAACAAATATCCAACCACCTTTTGCTATTCAAATTCCTTTTTGTATTTTTTCTTGTGTGTCTCTTCATGTTCCTCATGGAACATTCTTCAATATCTTTCTCACTAGCTACACATTTGATTAAGCAATGGTGCCAACTAACATAACTCAGGTTCTTCTTCCTTTTCATCCTCATGTTGTGGATTTGTGGTTCCACTCTTTAAGCCATTCAAATAAATTGACTCGTTTATAATCAAAGTATAATTACATTATAAAAGTTAGGGGGAGTATACTAGGGGTGTTACAAACTCCGCTCTATTAAGGGGAATGACATCCTCAATGTTCTCAGTAGAAAAATACTAAAACATAATTGAGCTCTAAATTTATAGACCTTTATCTCAGTGGCACTTCCCAAGTCATAAAATGTCACATCTAGCCATGTCATTCTCTATACTCAGGGTTCCTTCAAGAAACAAGTTCAACTCATTGCTTCCCAAGATACACCCAATGTATGCTTGATCCCACTAAGTATTCTCATGAGATTTTTGAAACTGATTTACTTTGGTTTTGTCTTCCTTGTAGTCACACACCTTCCAAGTTTAGGAATCACATTCTCTGCTTCCCAGTCCTTTGGGTGATAAGGGAACTTCTGGGTGCAAGGGCGCACTATGAAAGGTTGAAGGGATGAAGCTTCCAGGTTTTGGGGTGTGCTCACGCACTCAAGAGATCCAAGGAGGGTGCAATGTGCAGGCTTGAAGGATGAAGGAAAAGAAGTTGGGCTTCCCAAGTTCGTTGTGTGCCCAAGGGAGAAAGAGAGAGCGCATGGCACATTGTCAAAGGATGGAGGGATGAAGCTTCAAGGATTTGGGGTGTGCTCATGCACTCAAGAGGTCCAAGGAGGGTGTAGGGTGCACTGCTGAAGACTGAAGGAATCATGATGATGCTTCAATGATGCGCCATGCGCTCAACAAGGAGGAAGACATTCTTTGAAGGCATAGTTTAGGATAAGGAGGGGCAATGAGGCCGAAGAGTGCACTATGTGCTCTTGGACGGAGTACAACACACTTCCAAACAATGAAGCTGTCCCTATTAATGCTTAAGAGTGCTCCCTATGCTCCTAGCCTTAATTCGTTAACTTGTACAACCAAACTTGTCTAAGTCTAGAAGATAGAACAAGGGGTGAACATAATGAGTTTAGACATGAAATCAAGTGTGACACATACAAACTCATCAATAAGACTTAGAAAGGCTTGAACAATGAAAAATACACATCAAAACACCAATTTACAAACACTCCCCAAGTACAACGAACAAAGTGTGTGTGACTGTGACCAAAAGTGTCGTTTTACAACAAATAAAGATGTTACGACCATGTAGTGCACTAGATATGTTCTAAACAACACGATGACACTTAGGAATGATCAAGAACACTTGAAACATGTAGAATGACTTGAAACAACACTTGAAGACCAAAGAAACACTTGATGTGATAATTAGGTAGGCTCCAAAATTTGAATGTAGTGAAATTTTGGAGGGTGTTGTAGCAATGACAACATTTGACGACACATTAGACAAACCCTAGCTTCTCTGCCTAGGAATATATTTTCAATTAAATGGTTATCCCTTCAAGAAGTATTGATTCACCAATTAGATTGCCTTGACTTCCCCTCTCGACCCAGTAATATACATAACACCTCACTTCACTTCACTTAGTTAAAACACACAAATTATATGTCATATCACAATTGTTTGAATCAAGGAAAGGGTAATATGATCAATGATTTTAAGATATTCAAAGTATGAGTTTCATCTCTAGTGTTTCTTTTCTACTAGTAGGCCTGGATAGTACCCCAACAGAGTCACTATAGGAGCACAAGCATTGCTTCGATACCAGCAAGCCTAAACAATACCCTGACGAAGTCACTTGCTTCACCTCCCTGTATTGAAATCCTTTCTCTTCTTTCACCCTTTATTTATTTATTTAATAGGACTGTGATTTGACACTTATTGTTTTCAACGGGTGGAAGAGGGATCTCGACTTATTGAGACAAAAGGAGGTTTCCCCTTCAGATAATTATTTATATAACCTCTGATATTGGTTTGCTCACTTTAGATTTTTCTCTTGTCCTTTCTCTACTAGATTGGATAAGCATGTAACAAACCAACTAGCTTTAACACCAAGTTGAGGAGTTTAGACACTAGAATAGATGTAGATTTAATAGGTTCCCCAAAAGTTTTCCTTTTGGATCTATCGTATTTTCTGTTCAAACTTAGCTCAACCTATGGCATCTTCCCAAAACAAATAAGAATAACTAATAGATAGCCATGTGTTGTGGTTGTCACATATTTTATTCATTCCACCACAAAGCCCTTCTGTGCCATGCACTATTTCACACAAGGTTTTATTTATATACAAAGATTGGGACACAAAATATGACATGACACGAATTGACACGACACACAAGGGAAAAACTAATAAATGATTAACAAATTATACATGTTAGAGTTGTTATTGAAAATAGAGTTTCAAATATCGACCATTTACGGGAAGAGGGCCAGTCCTCCCATCTAAGGATTTCAACTTGAAAGTGTTATGACCGAGTTTCTCTTTGATGGTATAGGGGAAAATCCACAAATATTGTAACTTTAAGTGTTTTCCTTTCTCTTCATGGGATTTATCCCACTTTAGTACTAAGTCACCCACATCAAAACTCTTAGTCCCTACATAATTTCTATCAAACCAATGCTTAATATGACTTTGATGGATGATAAATCTTTCTTTGGCTTTGAGCCTTTCTTCCTCAATTTTGAGAAAGTATCTATCCTTCTTTGAACCAAAAGGAAAGGTCTACCTTGAGACCCTTGGGAGAGTTACAAGGTTGGGGATATAGGTTTGGAGGCAAGATAAATTCTTTACTATATACCAGGAAGTACTGTGAGGTTTTGAGGGAATACTTAGGAGCTACACGGTCAATCCATAATGCATTTATCAAAGCATTGTGTTAGTTCCTTTGCTCATAGAAACTAGTTTTCATGATTATGTGAATGATATTTCTGCTTGTTGATTTAGCTAAACCATTTCCCAGTGGATAATAGTTATATTTTAACACAATTCCATTCTCTAATGCAAAATCATAAAGTTTCAATGAAGAAAATAAGTCACATTATCAAAGACAAGAGACATTGGAATGCCAAACCTAGTTATAATTTTTTTCTTTAAGAAGTGGACGAATTCTTGGTCGTTAACTTGTTTTAAAGGAACTGCTTTTTTCCACTGAATAAAATAATTTATCATTGTTATAATGTATCAATGTTTCTTTGACGAATGTGGAAATATTTCTCAAATAACATCTAGTCCCCACTGTTGGAAAGGTTCCCCGACTACTACTAGTAGTAGTGGGGTAACTGACTTCTGATCTCTTTCAACACATCTGTGACAAGCTAAACACTTGAGACATAAGCATGAACATCTTTGAATAAGGTGGGCATAACCAACCCTCATTACTTTATGCACCATTGTATCACCCACATAGTGACCACTTGCTGGTCTATTGTGCAGATCTCTTAATACCTTCTCCGTGTATTAAGGCTCAAGGCATCTTAACAAGACACCATTGTGGTGCTTTTTGAAAAGCACTCCATGAACGAGTTGATAGGTTAGAGATTTAAGGCGAATCTCTCTTTTGTTTATTTGATAAATGCGTGGGCAAGGTGTTGTGTTCTAAGAATTTTTGTATGTCCGAATACCATGGTGCTGTTGAGCTTGTCTGGAGAACTTGTTCAACATTATACATTTCTTTCTCCTGCTCCCATCCTAAAGTATCTTGCTCTGAGAATCTCTTACTTTTCCTGCTAATTGGTAGAGGCCATGACCCTTAACAATATGAATTGGTTTAAACTCAAGACTGTATTCTTGTAAATAGGTCATCCAATTTTCCCTCTTCTCACCCAGCTCCTGTTGCACAAAAAGTGTTTTGACCACTAGATGAGGGACATATACAATCATGTGCGCTTTAGGGAGATAGGGCCTGAAATGTTTAACTACCTTATATACAACATCATCTTGTTTATCGATGGCAGGGTAATTCAACTTTGACCCTTGTAAGCCATCACTCATGAAAGAAATAAGTCGTTCATTTCCTTCAGTATCCTTTTGCATCAATACGACTGCAATAGATGAATTCAAGGTGAAAGTATAAAGAAATAAATCATTTCCATAATCAGGACTAAACAATGCAGGCACATCAACAATAACTTGTTTAATTTGAGAAAAAAGTATCTTTCTCTCTTTTGTCCCATTTATAAATTGCATCTTTCTTAATCATCTCCTGTAATGGTTTGACTATATGAGAATAGAAAGAGATGAACTTGCACAAGAAATTAATTTTCCCTAAGAAAGGCTACATAGCCTTCTTATTTACTAGGAACGTGATCTGAGTTATAACTTTGAACCTTTCGAGATCAACTTTGATCCCACTTTTTGTAATGATGTGTCCTAAGAGAGTGCCTTCTGAGACATCGAAGATTATTTTCTTGGGATTGAGATAAATCCCTTATTCATGACACTGCTCAAATATTTGTTTCAGATGATGCACATGGTATGATCTTCTTTTAGAGAAGACAATTACATCATCTAGATAAATAACTACACTTTAGTCAATAAGGACACGGAAGGTAATGTCCATTGCTCTTTGAAATGTAGCACCAACATTGATAAGCCCGAATGGCATGCGCTTAACCATGAATGTTCCCCACTTGGTCCTGAAGGTGGTTTTGAGACGATATGGTTCTGTCACTAACACTTGATTGTAGCCAGAAAAACCATCTAGCAGCAAGAACATCTTAGACCCAGATACTGTTTAGAGGATCTGTTCCATGGATGGCACCAGGTAATTGTCTTTGTTTGATGCCCGATTGATATTGCGAAAGTTGACACATAACCTTATCTCACTGGACTTTTTTCTGACATGGATCAAATTTGAAACCTAATTAGAATGTCTAACCTTGAAAATGATCTGATCATTTAGAAGCTTCCTCAATTCCTTTTGGATTAGGGGTTCCAACATTGGATGAAATTTCCTTAGCTTCTACTGAAAATTCTTCACCCCTTCTTTAATGGGAATGACATGTTGGATAATACGAGTATCATATGTATTTAAATCATCATAAGTCCATGAAAACACATCTCGGTAATGTTTGAACAGGAAAATAAATGCTTGTCTTTTTTGTGGATAACAACACGTACCAAGGTTTACATACTTCAGATCATCTTGAGTTCTGAAATTGACTTGTTCAGATAACAACTTCGAGCTCTGAGTCTTGGTGTTAATTGGTCCTCTGAACCAGTTTTGCAGGTCATATAATTTTTCTAGGGACACTACTCCTTTAGGCATAATGTTGCCTTTCATTGCATCAGATGCTTCCTGCAAAGCCTTGTTGTGCTCATCCTCCTCAATGACAACATCTTTAAACACGTCCGCATTAGCCATAAAATGCAGTATCTGTTGTTCATCATTGAAAACATGAAAATTAGTGGTGTAATTAGGCATAAATGGTTTATATATAATCTCTATAGAAAAATCATTTTTCAAAGGTGACATTCTAGCGACTACATTAGCTAATGTATCTGCTATAACATTTCTAAGTCTAGGAACATAAATAATATTAAAAGATTTAAAATAAGTATTAAATTGCCATAACTCTTGTTGGTAGTTTTTAATATTTAGTGAAACACAATGGATAATATCCCATACCTGCCGAGTGACCACTTCTAAGTCACCAATTACATTGAGCAGCTCTACCTTCAGGTTGATGGATTTCTTTAACCCATGCTTCATATTCAAAAATATTAGTTGTACACTTGAACTCAAAATTGACATGATAATATGTATTTATTATTATGTGGGTCTAGGAGTATGAGATCAACTGCAGAGCCGTCCTACGTTCCATCGAAGTACAAAGTACAAATATTATCAAATACTAGACTAACTCATATACTATTATTACTATTATGTACATCTATATTACAATATTCATTAGCACCAGTTGGAGTACAAGGAAGGAGATCCAACTGTGTATCTAGTGGGACGAGTGATGGCTATGGTTGATAACACCCATGATCAATCTTCGAGAAACAATTTCCAAAGACAAGATATACAAAGGCAACACACTCATTATGACCCTCAAGTGGTGTCACAATATATTTCATGTATGGTTCACTCTCCACTCGAATTTGGTTGTTTCTACCCTTATATGGAAGCCATAAGTGTGACCAATCTGTAGCAAAATACCCTTGTAATTTACTAGACTAGTCTCTACTTAGGAGTACGCCATAGGCTTCGGGGATGTCCATAATTACAATGTTTATACATTGGTGTACCCGATGATCTGATGATAATCATATAATAACATTATTGAGGTCACCCATATCTTAGACAAGGGATTTGTCTATCTGAATGATTTGTACATTAGTTTATCCCATTTAGCTTTAATTTTCTTCATAATAGATAATGGCATTACATTTACAGATACACCTGAATTGAACAAACAATTATGGACATTGTAATTAAAGATTTCGAAAGTTAGCAAAAATTGGGGGTAGAGATTGTTAGCATCTAAAGTTACAACATTAACTATAGATTTAAGAGTTCCAGAAGACTTACCAGACACCTTTTGAGAAGTAGAAGCTTTGTCACCTGATGAAGGTTGTGAGAAGGCTTGGACAAGTAGTTCACGTTGGCCTACTATCTTTGCAAGCTCAAAGATGGAAATGTTGGCACAAGCTCTCTTCAAATATTTGACTATGTTATAATTAATAGCTTCAGTTTTAGTAGGTAGTGATGAAGTGTTTGGAGGTGTAGCTTTATTAGAAACTTCAGAAGTGATAGACTTTTTTTTGCTACTAGTAGAATTGTTCTTAGATGGAGCAACATTTATAGACTTGTTTTGCATATTCTGAGCAGGATTAGTTGGTGGTGTGAGTCTTCTTAACAATTTCTTCTCTAACTCTTGTCTCGTCACTTCCTGTTCAGAAATGGGCCCTTTGCTCAAATTATAATGACCGATTTGTTTATGAGGAGGGGCTTCACCTTGAGGTGGTTCTTCAACACTCTTCTTTCCAGTATTGAGAATAAAATTAAAAGTATTAACTGCATTTCCAATACCTGTACTTTCCTCAACCGTTGCAGGTTCATTTGTTTCTTCCATCTGCTCAAACTACTCATATGCTAGTAAAGTATCAACGATATGCATTGCTAGAGAATTCATGTTGTGGTTCCACTGTGGGAAAGTTTTTGCTAAATGGAATCATGATGGAAAGAACAATAGTTATCCATGCCTATACTTTCAATATTCAACACATCAATTGAACTCTGGACAAATTTAGTTGGCTGGTTGTTATTTTTATTATTCCTTCTGAATGAGAAATAGTTAGGGGGCTTGCTATTGATAGAGGTCTCGCTTGACTTTCTCTTTAATTCTGAAACTTTGTTGGTGAGTTCCTTTAAAGATCTAGTCAAGCTTTCAATATCAACATAATCCTTTTCTTTAGCTTTACTTGAAGAAGGTTGAGAATTCTTACCAGTATCCTTGGAGTATTTATATTCATCATCATTAATAATAGCTCCAATGGCACCCAAGTCTTTCTCTACGATGATCACTTTTGCAAATTTTAAAGCCATTGTTTCCTTTGAAGCCCTTTTGATAAAAGAAAAAATATTTGCTGGCAAGGCAACTATATAATAATATATAGTGATAGAATCATGAGGCTGCATGTTTGGGGGAAACTTGTTCAACATGCAGTTGAATCTTTGATTGTAATCTTTGACTTTATACTTCTCCCCCATCTTAATATTTTCGAGCTCATTTAACAGCATGGCAGAAGTCTTGTCATCGAAAAATTTCTCCGAAAACAATTTTTTAAGCTCCCTCTAACCATGGATTGAATTAACGATAAAACTATGGTGCCATGCTGTTACTCTACCTTCTAACATGAAAGGAAAAATCTTACAAACAACATCATCGTACCAAACCTCTAACATTCATAGATGCATGTAGATATAATTGATATGTTCTTCTACCTTTGTTTTATTGTCAGGATCAAAATTATATAGAAACTTCTCTGGATGTCTAATCATTTTATGAAGGTTTTCTAGAAGATAAAGTGGCCCTTGGGCCATCCAATCCAAGTCTTGATCAACCATGCATTCATCTCTTTGCTCCTCCTCCATTTTTGAATATGATGGGCCTTCTCCTTCATCATTTAAACTGTCGTTAAACTTAAAATCAACTCCCAACTATTCTCCATAAGAAAGAACAATATCTTCCTTATACTATTTGTGAATAGGTGGAAGTGGCTCTTCCTGAACCGTGTCTTCTGAAGATTCTTCTAATTCCCGAAGAGTGGCAAAGACAAAATATTCCACTGATGCAACCAATACACCGGTACGAGTTGTTTCTTTATTCTTAGGATGATGAGGAATATTATGAACAACATGGAGTAAACCGATAGCTTTCACAAACCAACAGGTAATAAGCCAAATTTCCCAAATTTGTTCGTAGGTAACTTCATAAGCCCACTCCAGACGAGGTTGAGAAGAACCTCCTAGCTTTGGAATAGGAGTTGGGATAGTGCTCGGGATACTACTGCCTTGTCCAGAAAATGAATGATTGGGATGTGAAGATTTATCAACCATAAAAAAAATGGTTTCCCTCCTTCTAGCACTAGAATGATGATGGTGTTGGATACTGCCAACATATAGGGGATCTCCCCTATGTGAGGTTTGAATTAGAGCTCACACCATTTGGTGTAGGAGTAGTAGTACCATTCAGAAATATGGCCCCACTGCCATTTACTTAGAGATTTTCCTTAGCTTAAGAAATTAGCATGAGAGGGTAGCATGCATTTGATTTTGAATGAGTAAGAGAGTGTGACTTGTGAAATGTTCAATTGTAGATGTATTAAGGTTCTTTCACTACAAGGGAGAGAGAGTGAGGCTCTAAAATAAAAGTAATAGTACTAATCTAGTGGACACACATGCACATAAAAAATAAAGAATCGTTAAGCATAAAGTGAAGTAGTTTGCATAGATGCAACGATTGTTAAATCACCACAACAAATTTTCAACAAAGTTCAGCACCAAAGTCATTGAAATAGTTAAATTATTTTAGTACGCATGAAAGTGAACATAAACTACAAACATTAGAATAATAGTCTGAAAACATCAATGATTCATGCATGAAAATGTGTTGGTCGAGTGGCTTCAAGTATTAAGAAAAAGTTTGAAGATACATAAGTAAAATGAACATCACTAGCTCCAATAGTGGAGCGTTAAAGCCACTACTTGATCCCCAGAAGTACTATCTCTATCTCTCTAATTTTTTATGGGAGAAGCCAAGGTTAAAAGTCCTTTTCTTGAGTAATGAGGCTCCTTTTATAACTTGAGGCATGACTTGTCATATTCTCATGACTGTTGACTTTCCAACTTCTAACGACCTTTGGACTTCTATAACTCTTAAAACTCCAAATGAATTTTGGAATTACATATGACTGTTGGAATTACCTGTCTTTTGGACTTCTTCACATGGCTCTTTTGTCCATACATGACTCTTGGAATTCTACTTCTTTGTCTTTACAATAATTACATCATTACATCATAATTTCCACATCATCATGTGATGAGGACATGATAAGTCACTATCATTGATGCCTGAGACTCATAGTGACTGATGACATGGACTTTCTTCGAGGTGTGACAAGGCTTACGCTTGTGTCTTTGATCTTGCATGCAGATTTCATGTTGTTGATGTCTTTACCCTCCAAAGGGTCTTTAATCTCATGGAATATTTTGAGCTGCTTCGATCATCAATATTTCAATGTGTTCTTTCTTGAATGCTCCTTTTAACTACCATCTTTGCTCAATTTCTTCATACATCCTTACCATTCCTTTTGGAATACTTGCAACTACAATCACTCATGGAAAATGAACATCAACTTGAAAAATATCCTATTCTAACATGTTTCATGCAAGTTTTTTGGTCATGACTTCACAGTGCACTCATAAAGGACAAAAAAAATTTTGGGCACAAGGGCACGGTGTGAAAGGTTCAAGGGATGAAGCTTCAAGGATTTGAGGTGTGCTCATGCACTCGAGAGATCCAAGGAGGAAGTAGGGCACAGGTGTGAAAGGACAAAGGAAAATCGTTCGAGCTTGCCAAGAGCATTGCGCGTTGGTTAGGTAGGCTCCAAAATTTGAATGTAGTGAAATTTTGGAGGGTGTTGTAGCAACAACAACACATTGCTTTAATAACACAATTATACTGGTCATGGAATCGCATTATGGCAATCAATGCATATCATAGGTTTCCAACACCATTGTTATGGCTTAGTTCTTGAGGTCTTCAATTCTTTTAAGGTACTGATGCATGCTCTGATATTACTATGTTGATGCTGCTTTCTTTGTTTTGTAATCAAACTTTTATCTTTATTATGAACATTTTGATAATTTTCCTATATCACAAGCACAATATTCATATGAGAATCATAAAGTTTTAAATCAATCTAAAACATACTTACATCTGGATATTTATCTATGAGGTTAACCATGAAATTGTGGAGCAATTTACATCACAACATAATCATATTAAAACATAAATCAAGTCATTACGAATCAGAGCTTTAAACCAAATTAAATCATAACCTTAACATAAATTTATGATAATTAATACTTATCTCTATGGCTTCCTTTTGTTCCTACATTCAGTGCTTTATCAGTTGAAGCAAGCACTTGATGTTGTATATGCTCCATGCAGTCTTCAATCAACTCTTTCTTTAATTCCAGTTCACTGGGTTTTTCTCAGCTGAAGCAAGCACTAAATGGTGGTTATACAACTCCATGGAATCTTTTCATATAGGTTCAAATAAGCGACCCACCTCTCACTCTTCTCCAAGCGAGTGTGGGAACTACCAATCTGATAGTCTTCTATCAACACGAATATTATTTACTACCACAAATCTAATCAAAACTTCATTATCATCATAACTCCTCAGACATTAGAACTCTCATCACAACTCCCAGGCTAAGACAACCCCCAATTCTAAGCAGTCTTCCTGTCCCAATATCATCACACCTCCAACAAGGCAGGTATCCTTGTTTGAAATTCTATAAGTGACCATCTCATACTTTGGCGGTGGTAATAGTAGAATTGTATGCAATGAGTGGTTTCCTAGCCCAAGGTAGCATCTAGTTTCATATGTGCCTCATGATTTGACCAAGAATTCCACTTAGTAGTTGGTATACCTACTGATATAACCTTCTTCATTTCCTTTTCATAACATAATATAAACATGGGCACCTAAATGTCATAATCACATGATCATAGTAATAATTAACAACATGAATTCACAATTTCTCAATGGATCCTTTACATGAAAGGGGATATTATTAGATGACCACATTATGTTTTCCCAATCATGTCATTCATATATTCATAAGTTTTCTATGATCATTAACCAATCATCCTTCCACAAGAATGATTCCCAACAATAACTTGTCAAATTAAATGGAATTATAAACATTCATTTCATCATTAACATGTTCATGAAATATAGCACGTTCACATGCTAGACTGTGTTAAGGTTAGAAAACCTCTGGGTATCCATGCAGAGCATGCATTAATTTGAAAACAACAACTTCCAAACTCATCCAAAGGAATTCTCACCCAATTCTTTTCCTTTTACTTTTTACCTTTCTACCATCATTAGTGCTATCAACTAATATTTCTATTGTTGCAATATTGAATAATTTATTTAACTCAACATGTCCTCATCCATGTTGTTCATAAGCTATTAGTTTTCAGCCTTTGTCCTTTTTCATTCATGCTCACCATAATTGCTAGGAGTAGAAATATAACATAAATATCAGCGATGGGCCATTCCCACCCACTTGCATAATGGCATTCCACGCAACTTGGAAATAACCTTACTACATTACCCGGCCGTGGAAATACAAACTCTGCTTCCATGCCATTCACACGGTGATCATATTTTTAGATATTGATCACTTACCATGCTACTATGATGGTTTTCAACTAATGATCTATCAAGTCACATAGTGTCATTATGCCTTACATATCTTGACCACGCTTTATTAAAATTTAGGAAAACTTCCCTTTTTTTCCATTTCCATGGTTGTTACATTGCTGCCTATTTTATTTCAAGTGGACTCATCCAAGCCCATCTTAGTTGTTCTATCATCTTCTTCTACCCTCTGACTACCATTTATCTTATGCATAGGGTTAAACCAATATCTTACACTTCTAGTTGGGTTCTACTTCATCTCTTCTCTAAAGTTTCTCTTCTTTCTTTTCCCCACACTCAACAACCACAAAGAGCAAAATACAAAGACAAGAATAAATAAGAAGAAAGGAACAATAAAAATCTCACAATAACACATATTAGAAACACAAACAACATGGCCACATTCAAGGTCAACATTCAAAACAGCAAAGGAAATATGAAGCCAATCAATAAAATACAAAACATATAAAATGTTCATTAACGCACAACAACTCAATCCCATGAGTTCTAGTGTTTAGTGTGTCCTTCACAAACACAAAATCAAACCAATTATTTTCCAGGGTTTTATGGCAACCTTAAAATTTTAACATCCCTTGAAATAGTTTTTGGAGGGATCCGCTCTTTCAAGAGAACTTCCCCTTTCTTATTAATGATGGACGTGGTCCATGCTATGTTGTACCATACCACTATCTATGTTTTTCCTTCCTACTACAATTGGGTGTTCATATGTGATGTCACACACACCCAACTCTTAGTTATATCAACATAAACAAATCAGTTGTTACCTTGGTATGCTAATACCAAACCTGTTGATCTACAACTGCTCACACATCTAGAATTCATGTCAATCACATGTTCTAAGAATCAAGAATACATATAAGCATGCTTATAACCATGTTATCACAATATTCGAAATCAACCTTTTACTAAGACTGACATCATCAAATTTTGAAATCAACCTTTTACCAAGGTTAATATCCTTGACATATTCTACAATCAACACATAATCATTAGATATAGTGCTACAACTAGAACCCACTTTAACTCTTATACATATCAACTATATCAACACACATTGTATTAGCACATTTGTCTTAAAACATGATCATTCCTTCGTGCAATCTCATAAGCACACACTCATATCATGCACTTAATCAAGCATTCCATCAATACATTAAGTGTACATAAAGTTCAAGAATCATAATCAATAATTTCTAGAACACTCATTTGGAGAAGACCACTTACTTGTAGCAAACCTTGTAGGTTTTAACCTCGTATAGAAATTACCTGCATACGAATTCTAAATCACAAAAAAATAAACAATGCGAGAGCATAACACATAAAACACATATACACAGAGATTTTCCCCTAGATCCCAAAACCGAGACTACCAGCTTGATTTTTCATTATTATTCATTTCAATGTTACAATACATATTTATACATGCCGAAGCATCCAATACCATGGACCGAAAAACCATCGTGTCCAAAACCAAGGACCGAAAACCATAGGTAGGTTCGCCCAACCTAATATATGGTCCAATTTTTTTTTCCCGGGACGCTGCCCCAGACCTCATAGAGGGGGGCTACCCACCCCCCTCAAACCCCCCGGATAGGGGGGGGTTGCCGTTCCCCCTATGACCCCCCCGCTGTGCAATCGGCGTAATGAAGGGGGGTCTCCGCCCCCCCTCTAACCCCCCAGTTCACTACGTAGGCTAGTCGTGGAAAGAATATAACACAACCCAACAATCTCCCACTTGTTGTTTTATTTCCATAGGGGGCCACAGGAGAGCTTAGTCATTTTTCTAGCCCTGAAATGCCCATTGTTTCTCTACACCAAGAGAACTTCTCAGAGCTCACAGATTTTGTCAATGCATCTGCAGTATTCTTCAAAGTGTCCACCTTTACCAACAACACCATTTTGTCTTCTATTATATCCCTCACAAAGTGATACTGAACATCAATGTGCTTTGTCGTTAAATGATAAGCAGGGTTCTTTGCCAAGAAAATTGCACTTTGGCTATCACAGTATATTCTTATAGCTCCCTGTACTAACCCCATACTTGAACACAATCTCTGCAACCAAACTACTTCCTTTCTTGCATGAGTGGCTGCCATGTATTCTACCTTTGTAGTTGATAGTGCCACTACAGATTGTTTCTTACTCATCCAACTGACTGCACCTCCAAATAGGTTAAACACATACCCACTTGTAGATCTTCTCTGATCCAGATCTCCAGCCCAGTCTGCATCAACAAAGCCACGAATATCCAACACTCTGTCCAATCCTGGTCTTCCTTGGTAGCACAAACCATAATCACTAGTGCCACGCAAATACCTGAAAACCCGCTTCACTACTGTCCAGTGCTCCTTCCCTGGTTTTGACATAAACCTGCTCAATACTCCCACTGCATGTGCAATGTTTTGTCTAGTATAGACCATTTCATACATCAGGCTACCGACTGCACTCGCATATGGAACATGGGACATGTCCTCTTCCTCTTCTTGTGTCTTGGGACACTGTTCAGCAGATAACCTCACACCTACAGGAATAGGAACCTTCATTGATTTACTATCCTGCATATTAAACCTCTGCAGTATTGTCTTGACATACTTCCTCTGGTTTAACCAGAGCTTCCTCTTTGCCCGATCTCTTTTAATTTCCATGCCCAAAATATAGTTTGCAGCACCAAGATCTTTCATGTCGAATTTGGAGGATAATTGGGTCTTCAAGTCCTGGATAATTTCTTTGTCATTTCCAACCAGCAACATATCATCCACATACAAGACCAGATAAATAACACGGTCACCAATTAATTTAAAATACACACAGTGATCTGCTTTGCTTCTGGTGAAGCCAAGTCCCTGTATAAATGTATCAAATTTATGATACCACATCCTTGGTGATTGTTTTAACCCATACATAGACTTCTTTAACTTACATACCAGTTCTTTCTTACCCTTCACCGCAAAGCCTTCAGGTTGCTTCATGTAGATTTCCTCTTCCAAATCCCTGTGAAGAAATGTTGTCTTCACATCCATCTGTTCTACCTCAAAATCAAAAGCAGCAGCAACAGATAAAAGTAACCTAATAGAAGTTACCTTGGCAACAGGAGAAAAAATATCACCAAAATCAATTCCCGGCACCTGGGAATAACCTTTTGCTACCAACCGAGCTTTGTATTTCTCCACCTTCCCTTCTGCATTTGTCTTCTTTTTAAACACCCATTTGCTGCCAATGGGTTTCCTTCCAGCCGACAACTCCACCAGATCCCAAGCCTCATTTTTGTGCAAAGATGCCATTTCATCAACCATGGCCTCTTTCCAGAGTTTTCCATCCTCTGAATCTACTGCTTCCTTCACAGTTCTGGGATCATCATCAGTAACAGACAAAGAAAAATTTGAACAGAAAGCAGAAGGACTATACCTTTCTGGCTGCCTTCTTTCTCGAACTGATCTTCTCACAGCCGGAGTTTGTGGCTCTTCATCTTCTGATTCCTCCTCTACTGCAGAGTCTGATTCTTCCTCCTTTAGCTCAAACTCTATCTTCTCAGGTTCCTTTGGTTGGAATTCATGTTTAATAACATCTTTTACCTCTCTGAACACCACATCTCGGCTGTACACAACCTTCCGTGTGACTGGGTTCCAAAGCTTATAACCCTTTAAACCATCCTTATACCCAATACAGATGCACTTTTCAGATTTACTATCCAACTTGGTTTGTTTCTCTGTTGGAACATGTACATATGCATCACATCCAAATACCCTCAGATGTGAAAGAGAGGGTTTCTTACCAGCCCATACTTCTTGTGGAGTCTTATCCTCCAACGCTGATGAAGGTGACCTGTTGACCAAGTAACATGCAGTATCCACCGCCTCTGCCCATAATTCCTGTCCTAACCCGGCACCACTGAGCATGCTTCTTGCCCTTTCCATCAACGTCTTGTTCATCCTTTCTGCGACTCCATTTTGCTGAGGTGTATATGGAGTAGTCTTCTGTCGTGCTATACCACACTTCTTACAGAATTCTTCAAATTCCTTGCTGCAAAACTCTCCACCATTATTTGTCCTCAGCACCTTTATCTTCTTCTCTGTCTGATTTTCCACCAGAGTATTAAATTCTTTAAACCTGTCAAAGACTTCAGATTTCTTCTTAAGGAAATATATCCATGTATTCCTTGAGAAGTAATCTATGAATGATACATAGTACACAGACTTACCCAGTGATGGAACTTTCACAGGTCTAAACACATCACTGTGCACAAGCTCTAATACCTGTTTCGCCCTCTTAGCACCAGAGGGGAAACTCACTCGATTCTGCTTCCCATATACAAAATTTTCACAGAAATCAAAATCCAGAGAGCTATTACTCATAACTTCTACCATACCTTTACCATGAAGTATTCGAAGGCCCTTCTCTCCAATATGTCCAAGCCTTTGATGCCAGAGCATGGTCTTCTCTCTAGAGGCCACTAGATTTTCAGCTCCACTTTCAGGAACCACAGAATTGTTGCACCCATCAACAACAGTGCTACCTTGCAGCTTGTACAGGGTTCCAGTCCGAACTCCCCGCATCAATACCAGTGCTCCCCGAACCATCTTGCAGGTGTCCTTCTCGAACACTATTTTTACACCTGCATCATCCAACTTGCTTACAGAAATCAGATTTCTGGCCAATGCAGGAATATGCAAAATGCCCGGAAGTGTTCTAACCCTTCCAGCTTGCAACTTCAACTTTACTTTTCCGCGACCAATGATTCTAGCCTTCCTATCATCTCCTAAGAAGACATCACCACCATCGTATTTCTCATACTCGCAGAACCACTCTCTATGGGGAGTGAAGTGAAAGGATGCACCTGAGTCAATCAACCATGCCTCATGATCTACATGTGTACTTGAAGAATCCAAGTGCACATCCCCACCTTCATCTGAGGTGGTTTTTGCCTCTGTAGAAGGAGCATCATCAGATCCCTTTCCTTTATCGGGAGCTTTAGATTTACATTCCCTTTTGAAGTTCCCTTCCTTTCCGCGTTTCCAGCACACCACCTTTATAGGTTTTCCTGGAGATTTAGATCTCCCTCTAGATTTAGATCTCCCACTCGATGACTTATTTTTGTTTCTATTCTGGGACCGTCCTCGTACAGAAAAGGCATCACCATTCTGGCTCTCCATATTTTTCCGTCTCATCTCCTTCGTCAGCAAGGCTGAGACTATTTCATCAAACTGCAAAGCAGTTGCATTGCTACCTATTGCAATAACCAGACTATCCCACGAATCTGGTAGAGAACACAACAAACTGATGCACTTATCTTCATCTGAAATTTTAATATCAACAGACTCTAACTGACTTACCATAGTATTAAATGCGTTCAGATGCTCTGTCACCGAGTCTCCATCTTTCATCCTCAGGTTTTAAAGCTTTTTCCGCAGGAACAGTTTATTCACCAGAGACTTAGATTGGTACAAAGTCCCTAACTTGTCCCACAAAGCCTTCGCCATAGCTTCCCCTGATACATTCAGCAATACTAAATCTGAGACACACAATCGTATTGTGCTCTTTGCCTTTCGATCCAACTTCTTCCATTCTTCATCGGTCACTCCCGTTGGTTTAGTACCTGGATCTACCGCGATCCACTGATCTTTATCCACCAATAGATCCTCCATCTTGAGTTTCCACAACTCAAAACTATGACCATTGAACTTCTCGATCTCTATCTTTCCGCTGCTCGCCATCTTCTTTCACCACCAAAATCGATCTCGTAGATCTCCCACTGAACAGGGTCTACCACAGGCCTGAGCGAAACCCCTCAGCAACAAAGGCATCCCCTTGAAGCCAAAACAGATCTGATACCAAATGTAGGTTTTAACCCCGTACAGAAATTACCTGCATACGAATTCTAAATCACAGAAAAATAAACAATGCGAGAGCATAACACATATACATAGAGATTTTCCCCTGGATCCCAAAACCGGGACTACCAGCTTGATTTTTCATTATTATTCCTTTCAATGTTACAATACATATTTATACATGCTGAAGCATCCAATACCATGGACTGAAAAACCATCGCGTCCAAAACCAAGGACCGAAAACCATAGGTAGGTTCGCCCAACCTAATATAGGGTCCAAAAAAATTTTCCCCGGGGCGCTGCCTCGGACCCCGTAGAGGGGGGCTACCTTCCCCCCTCAAACCCCCCAGACAGGGGGGCTGCCGCCCCCCCTTTGACCCCCCCGCTGCGCAATCGGTGCAATGAAGGGGGGGCTCCACCCCCCCTCTAACCCCCCGGTTCACTACGTAGGTTAGTCGTGGAAAGAATATAACACAACCCAACAAACCTAATATTAATCTACTCACCACATTCTCACAACATGCATATCAACAAGAATAGGTGTCACCTTTTCTAGGTTCTTATCAACACCTTATTTTCCATAGCCTTGGTTCCCCAAGACTACATGCAACACTTTCATTGACTTCCCAATTATGCATCAACCTACTCCTGGTTACATGTTTATCATTAACCACTATTAGTTGTTTGAATCATGTTATGAAAATAAACTACTCATAGTATTTATGTCTACACATCCATTACTATAAGCACCTAACATACCTTCACACATTTAGCATATCATTATTTATAGTCAATTTGATGGACCTGCATCTCTAAACTATTTCATCTCTTTCATTTTATCATGAATATGCTTTTATTCACCAGCTTATGACAACTTCTCAAAACATCAAAGAAAAGTAAAAGCCAACAAGAGATAAGTTATGATATTCCCCTTATAATTTTGACTACATCATTTAGTCATGAAATTTTCCAATCATGTTGGGTTTCTCTAGGGAATCTAGTCAACATTCCGTGTGTTTATCTTGCCACATCTACTCAAACCAATCTTTAAGTAACAGTAGTGTATTTGTATATAGAGAAAAATTATCTCACATAACCACATAAGCATGTAGTAACTAATCACCAATGAAATTCAACAAACCATAAACACATGCACCCAACAAACAATCATTCCTTAAATAACACAAGTTTACACATTTTTAGTATCCAAAGGTCTAGTGTAGAACCTTTGCTCTTCATTTTATTTGTCATAGAGCCCATCTAGTCCAAGTGTTGAACCTAGAAGCTCTTATACCACTTTGTAATATACTCGGTTCCTCAAAGACTTATAGAGGTTACGTGGTACCAAAAATTTTATATTTCCTCTTACTAGCTTGACAATAAGCTCTAATACCACTTATCACATACCCCTACTAAATTTATCCTAACTATGTTAGAAAGTGTAGCAAGAAAGGCTAAATTTGACTTGTGCCATAGTCAAATTTAGTAATTTGACTTTCCACATTAGCAGGATGAGGTGCAGTTCACTTGAGTGACATGGCCCTTGTCTACTAGTTCGCTCAGTAAATTCAAGTCATAGGCTAGAAGTAGATTTGTGCATGTAGTGATCGCTAAAATTTAGTAATCTAGTTCAGTTATTTTTAGTTTGACATAGTTAATTGAGCTCAAGTACGTAGTTGAGTTAGTTGAAGGTTGGTTGAGTAGTAGAACTGTTGTTAACTTAGTGATCTCTCAGCTAAACTAGTCATTCAGCTAAAAATAGCTCAAAAATGCATGGAATTCGAATTGCTTAGCTAAAGTGGAGGAAAATGCATATTGTAATTGTTAATTGTATAATAGTTGAGTGTACAGGCTTGGAAGTTAAACAGGTGAATCATTCCTTTGGAATTGTGCAAGAAAATGGGGGAAAATTCCTATCTTTTAGGAGCTAGTTTCCTCCAGTATTACACAAGTAAATAAGATAAATTTGGAGCCTTGAATTGGATAAGTGTTGGCCTGATCAGGAAAATCAACATGATAACAAGTTTACAGTGCAGGGTGTCCTTCAGATTCGAAGCAAGACATTGTAATAGTTTCTCATTCTCATCTGATTAATGAAAAGCAGCAAAGGGGATTTTCCCAGTTGGGTTCCCTTGTAAATCATTGTGTTTTTGTGGTTTTAATGGTTGCAGGTCATTGCATGTGTTTATAAATTGTGATTTCCATTCCATAGTATTGTAGAGGAAACTTGTAATCTCTTGATTTTAGTTCGATTTCATCAATAATAACAAATTCCTATTAATTTCTACATGGTTTCAGAGCATAAATCACACTATAAACCAATCAATGGAGCCTCTCATTTATAGATTTCGATTTATAGATTCAGTAAAGTAGTTTTTCTTATGTGTGGGAAAATGTCTTTCAATGGATTGGGATTGGAGTATTCCCTTGAGGGGACCTCGAATTTCATATCTTGGAAGGACACGATGGAAGCAATGATGGATGATAATGGAGAGTTGGAGTACACTAAAACTGACATTTCGAAACCAACAACATCAGATTTGCAACAATTAGCCCAGTGGAAGAAGGATGCCACAAAATCTAGGAGGATCATCCTAAAGGGTGTGAGATACCACATAGTCTCGAATTTAAATGGAAAACAGAATCCATTTGATATGTGGAAGACCCTCACTGAGCTATTCGAAAATGGTAGTGATGCTAGGAAATTGGCATTGAGGGACAAGCTCAGAAATATCTTCATGTAGAAAGGTGAAACCATTCCACATTACTTCTGTAGGTTCACTTAGGGTCAATATGAGCTTGGAGGAGTTGGAGAAAATATTCCCTCTTTAGAACTAGTGATCCGAGCTCTCCTAGGCCTTCCAAAATCCTAGTATAGCTACCAAAACTCTATAAATGGAATGGAAAAATTGCCAATTTGGGAGAGACTCTGGTCCAATCCGGTGCAGGAAGAAATATGGAGGAACACTTGAGATGGGGTAGCATCCAAATTTGAGGAGAAATATATTTTTTCCTTGTTTGGGAAGGGAAAGAAGGGTAAGGGCAAGAAGGCCCAAAGAAAGCCATAGTCCATCCATAACAATGGCAAGAAGAAGTACCTAAGCAAGATAAAATGTTTTCACTGCCATGAATATGGGAACTATGCAACAAAGCGTCCACAAAATAAGCCTAACAAGAAGCCTTCATGAGGAGCAGGAGGTGAAGCACTTGCCTCACAATTCAAATTAGAATTCACCCTAATTAGATGCATGGAAAGCACTGTAATGGGGAGTGTGTGGTATATATATTTAGGTGCCTCATTCCATATCCAAAGAATTGTTCAGTAGCCTAGGGGAGAAGGATCTCCATATGCACATAAAACTTGGGGATGATGGGCGGTAAAGTACCAAAGGAATTGGAAATGTAACCTTTAAGAGGGAGTCAGGCTCCCATATTCATTTGAAAGATGTCATGTATGTACTTGGGATGAAGAAGAACTTGATATTTGTAGTTGTCTTGGAGGATAAAGGCTATGATGTTGCTTTTAGTAAGGGGAAAGACTTCGTGAGACACATAGGTATCGGGCAGGTGAAACAAATTAGAGTTCGTGTGAAGAACCTTTGCAAACTTGAGGTGGAAGCTTGCACTCCACAGAGTAGCAAGGAAAGATAGGTGCAAATTTAAGATGTTGGAGAACTCTAGCATAGATGCATGGGTCACTTACACCATGGGGCCTTAAAAATGATGTAGCAGACTACCACCAGTCTCCTGAAATGCACCCTTGACCAACATGATGTCTACAAGGGATGAAAATTGGGGAAATATGTCAAATCCACCTTCTAGGGCCAAGATAACAGAGTTTGAGTAACCTTGGAGGAAGTTCACTCTGATTTATGTGGACAATTTTCTACAACCTCTACAACAAAACATAGGTATTATGTGATTTTTGTTGATGATTTTTCTAGAAAATGTTAGATCTTCTTCATGCAGAAGAAGGATGAAGTTTTCTCAAAATTTGTTGAATTCAAAGCATTGGTTGAAAAGGAGATTGGTAAGAAACTAAAAGTCCTGAGAAGTGATAGTGGAGGAGAATTTGTTTCTAGCACCTTCAAGGATTTTTGTGCTAAAGAGGTTATTAGAAGAGAACTAATAACACCCCATAACCAACAACAAAATGGGGTGGATGAAAGGAAGAACGAAAATATAGTGGGAACAATAAGAGCCATGTTGCATGATTAGGGGTTGCCATTACATCTATCGCCATAATCATACAACACCATATTTTATTTGCAAAATAAGAGCCCTCATAGAATACTTGGCATGATCACACCTGAGGAAGTTTCTCTAGGAGGAAATAAGATATATCTCATTTCAAAAATTTTGGAGCTACTATGTATTGTCATGTCTCCAAGGATAGAAGGAAGAAACTTGAGCCTACAACTTAAATGGTAGTCTTTGTAGGATACACAGACACACCACATAATTACTAGGTATATTTTCCCTCACTTAGGGTGACAATAGTGAGGATAGATGTCAAATTTGATGAGGGGAGGGCTATGAGATACCCTCTAGAGAGAGAGATGAGTATCCCATAGGAGGAGGAGCTTCTAGTTCCTAAGGACGAGACTCATGCAGAGCTTCGGGACGTTGTGGAGCAGCCACAACTGTAGGACCAAACAAGAGGCGGAGTGGAGGCACCCACTCAACCATAATCTTCCAGAGAGGGAAGGAAGAGAACTAGAGAAGCTGACAAATTGATACATGATACACAAGAGCATGTGGGAGCTCCTACGTCACAACACAGGCAGAGGAGGTCAACAGACAACTATACTGGATATATGGCTCTCATGATAGAACTCATTGAGACAAATCCTTTATCATTTGAGAAAGAAATATATCAACAAGTGTGGGTTGATGCCATGGTGGAGGAGTATGACTCCATCATGAAGAATAGTGTATGAGAGGTGGTGCTGAGACTAGAGAACAAGTCAGTGGTTGGTTCTAGATGGATTTACAAAGTGAAGCATGTAGCTGATGGGATAATTGAGAAGTACAAGTCCATATTTGTGGCCAAAGGCTTCTCTCAGGTAGAGGGAGTGGACTATGAGGAAACATTTTCCCCTGTGGAAAGATATTACTCAATCAAGACCATTCTAACATCAACTCTACAAATGGGGTGGAAGATCCATCAGATGGATGTGAATACCACCTTCGTTAATGGTATTGTTGAGGAATAAATTTACATAGAGAATCCATAGGGATTTGAGACATATGACAGGGAGACACGTGTGTTTAGTCTCAAGAGAGCCCTGTATGGTATTAAACAGGGGCCTCAAGCATGGTACATTCAGAGTGATACATATATCAGAGGATCGGGCTTCACCAAAAGTGAAGAAGATGCTAATTTCTATCACATTGTGGTAGATGACAAGTTTATTATCTTGGTTTTGTATGTTGATGACTTGATAATTACAGGGGATGACCAATTTATCCACTCTTGTAAGGAGGACCTTGCAAGAGAATTTAGGACGAAGGACATGGGCTTGATCCATTACTTCCTTGGGTTGGAAGTATGGAAGGGTGATGGTGATATTTTTATGAGTCGGGGGAAGTATGCCTATGAAATATTTCAGATATTTCACAGGGAGAATTGCAAGCCCATGGACACACCTCTAGCTACAAATTGGAGGAAGGAAAGTGCTTCTTCATGAGAGGCAGTGATGCCACCATCTACAAACATCTTGTGGGATCCTTGATGTATCTAGTGAACATAAGGCTGGACATATCCTATGTAGTTAATCGGCTGAGTCAAGCCATGGTGAAGCCTACCAAGTTGTATTGGAAGGAAACAAAGCATGTGTTGAGGTACCTCATAGGCACAACCGAGTATGGGTTATGGTATAGGAGGAAAAAGGGAGTGAAGCTCCAAGGCTTCACTGATGTAGATTGGGTAAGGAGTCCATCAGATAGGAAAAGTAATTCAAGTGCTATCTTCAATGTTGGGTCTACAACTATTTCCTAGTATAGTAGGAAGCAAAGGTTTGTGGCACTTAGCTCAACAAAGGCTGAATACATGGTTGCAATTCAAGCAACATGTGAGGCCATATGGACAAGGAAAATACTTGTGGGTCTTTTTAGTCAAGAGATGGATCCAATAATGATTTATTGTGATAATCAGAGTTCTATTAAACTCTCTAAGAATCCAGTATTTCATGACAGGTCCAAGCACATTGATATTAGGTACCATCACTTGTGGGATTGTGTGTAGAGGAGAATTATGATGCTACAATACATTCCAGTTGAGGATCAGGATGCAAATATCTTGACAAAAGGCATTATTGAGGGGAAAATTGAAATTCCATAGGTGCAAGATAGGGGTGGTACAAAATCCCTTTCTTGTTAAGAGGGAGTGTTAGAAAATGTAGCAAGAAAGGCTAAATTTGACTTGTGCCTAAGTCAAATTTAGTAAATTGATTTTCCACATTAGCAAGATGACTTGGATGGTAGTTAACTTGTGTGACATGGCCCTTGTCTACTAGTTAGCTCAATAAATTCAAGTTATAGGCTAGAAGTAGAGTTATGCATGTAGTGATTACTAAAATTTAGCAATATAATTTAGTTATTTTTAGTTTGACTTACTTAACTAAGCTCAAGTACCTAGTTGAGTAGTAGAACTATTGTTAACTCAGTGATCTCTCAGTTAAACTAGTCAATAAGCTAAAAATAGGCCATACATGCATGCAATTCGAATTTCCTAGATGAAGTGGAGGAAAAGGCACATTGTAATTGTTAATTGTTTAGTAGTTGAGTGTACAATCTTGGAAGTTAAGCAGGTGAACCATTCATTGGGAATTATGCAATAAAATAGGAGAAAATTCCTATCTTTTAGGAGCTCATTTCCTCTAGGTTTGCGCAAGGAAATAGGAGGAAGCTAGAGCCTTGAATTGGCTAAGTGTTGGCCAAAGGAGGATAGTCAGTAGCAGAACATGTTTACAGTATAGGGTGTGCTTCAGATTCAAAGCAAGACATTGTACTAGTTTCTCATTCTCATATGATTAAAAAAAGTAGCGGAGGGGTTTTTCCCAGTTGGGTTCCCCTGTCAATAATTGTGTTCTTGTGGTTTTAATCGTTGCATGTGTTTCTAAATTGTGGTTTCCATTCTGCAATATTGTAGAGGAAATTTGTAATCTCTTGATTTTAGTTCGATTTCATCAATAGTAGAAAATTTCTATTAATTTCTACAAACTACACTTGCAAAAACTTGATTTTCATCTCTAATACATTTTGTCAAACACTTTACATGCAAAAATTTCTTCAAATACGTTGTATACAATCAATTGAGTATTATTTTTCTTGTACACATTTTTTCAAACATTTTGTATGAAATCAAATTAGAAACATTGCCCTAATTCCACTTGTAAGATACTAACTGATACATACCACTCAATCATGCAACTTTTGATTTTTGTCGTTGAGGTATTTTATCAAATAGTTTTCATGAAAATAGTAATAAAACACCTTTAATACATTTCTTCAAATTATTTGCATGCAAATAGGTATATATTAGCTACAATAATACCATCATGCAAGAATACTATCCCTATCCACAAAACAAAATTTTCATTGGGGCATTTCATCAAACAATTTGTATGCAATGAATCATTAAATTATTTAAGCATTTCTTCAAACACTTTGCATGCAAAATAATACCACAAATTATTTTCATGTAAATAGGAATATCTCAGCTACAACAATACTATCATGCAACAATATTTTCCCCATCCACAAATAAATATTTTCATTGGGGAATTTCATCAAACAATTTATATGCAATGAATCATTAAACCATTTAGGAATTTCTTCAAAAACTTTGTGCACAAACTAATATAGGAAATTCTCCAACACTTATATCCTAAATTATAACAGTTGAAGTTCTAAAAGCTGAACCAAATGATTAGCGGTTGTTCCCCTCACCATGATTCAAGTTTTAACTTCTGGAACCGCTTAGATGAAAAGTTATAGCCGAAAGGTTAACATGACCTTTTGATGCATGATTTTAGGAGAATTCAAGAAGCTCAAATTACTTTACTCATATCTCCTAAAATTTCGCGAACCAATATCTAAAAATTGGACCAGATTATCAACATGATTTTCCCTCACTATGATGCACGTTTCAACTTATGGAACCTCTCAAAAGAAAAGTTATAACATAAATGCTAACATGACTTGTTTGAAGCACAATTTTAGGAGCATTCACGAGGCTCGAATTCCTATGATCATATCTCCTAAAATATCATGACCCAATATCTGAAAGCTATAAAAGATGATTAGTGGGATTTCCCTTCACTCTGGTCCAAGTTTCAACTTCGAAAACCTACTAGAAGAAAAGTTATAGAAGAAATTCCAACATGACCTGTTTAAAGATGCATTTAGTGAGCCCAACTTCTACCATTCATTTTTCCTAAATTTTCGTGACCCAAGATCTAAAAATTGGACCAAAGTATCAACATGATTTCTCCTCCCCATGATTCAAGTTTCAACTTTTGGAACCTCCCAAATGAAAAGTAACATAAAAAAGTGAGCAATTGTAATCATAGAACCTTGCATGTCCACATGTAACATATTAACTTGCACATAAAAGTCACCTTCTTACAACCTCAAGGTAGAATTGAAATATAATCCATAGAAGAATCAAGGAAATTTTCCTATTGATTCCATGCAATAATTTACTACAACCATGCAAAATTATCATCGAGAGATGTATTAATTTCAATAAAGAACTAACCATCATTTTCATAGTTCACAATTAATAATACTTATTTGAGATCTAACAATTTCTGAAACTAAAGTTGGGAATTTGATTTTCCACCCAACTATAGAATAGATGAAGCCTGTATTTATTATAGTATTCACCCTTGAGCCAGATTCACAATCCAAGTGGAATTTTCAAGCAAACTTAGCTAGAAATCCTGCTCACAATTTTGGCTCCATGCCCAAAAATCCAATTCTGTCCTTGAACTTTGTTCATTCAACAAAAATAAAACCACCTCTTGCTTTTCAAATGCCCTTTTTTCCTTTTTTCTTGTGTATCTCTTCATGTTACTCATGGAACATTCTTCAATATCTTTCTTTCTAGTTGCACATTTGATTAAGAAATGGTGCTAGTTTATACCACTCAAGTTCTTCTTCCTTTTCCCCATCAAATCGTGGATATGTGGTTCCACTCATTAGGCCTTATAATCAGAGTATAATTACATTACAAAATTCAGGGGGTGTATACTAGGGGTATTACAACCTAGCCATGACTTCATTACTTTTTCTCTCTTTGTAATCAGTCACCCCCGAGCTAGGGTTATAGTTCCATTTGTGCAAAAAAAACACCTAAATATAGCTATGGTGCAAAAAACCACCTAAATCTAGCTATGGTCCATAGTTTCACCAATAAGATAACAAGAAAAGGTACTTAACTTTAGTACCCTCCAACCAACAATTTCTCATCTTTGATCAACCTGCATAACCTAAGGTAGTGCACCCCATTATTTTCACCTACAATCCATTAGGTTGTGCCACTACCCTTCTAGGGTTCCCAACTTAGTTTAGATAGAGTCCTAGAGCCCCATGGATTTTAGGAGTTTTCAACTACCCTCAAGAGTTTCTAGGCACCTTATTAGCCTCAGATCAATGAAACTTATCCCCATACCCAAATCCACGTAGGATTAACAGGGCATCACAATCACTTTTTCACTTGTATCTTCCTCCACCAAGATGTCCAGTAACTAGATATGGACATAATGATGGAATGGAATCATCATAATGAATGGAAACACACTAAAATTCCACATTTTATGTGCATATACCCTTTTCGAGAAGTGGAAATTCATGAAGTTAATTTATGGACTTAAGATAAAATCACATCACCTTTAACTTTAGGAATATTTTAATAATGGATTATTCCCCTAGGATTAAGCTCGTAGCCCCTTTTTGCTCTTGTGGAGTTCTAGCTTCCCATCCTTTCTTGTCTAACTTAGTTTGTAGTAGTGGTGTATTTGATTAATATGAGTGTGAATACATAGTTACAAAGCAAGGCTAATTTGCCTTTTAGCACATAGGTCACCAACCTATAATCACATAGGAACTTTAGCCTCAAAACATATAAACATAGTTATGTTGGCATGAACACATATGTACATAGGCACACTGCCCCCAAAATATTTCCCAGTTCACTAGCCTAAACATGAAATGTACAATACAAATATAGGGGTGAGTTATGGGTGTTAAAATTGGTTCTCACATGACCAAATTTCACAAATCATACAAAACACTAGCAATTACAGTATTTATAGGCTCAGAGTAAGCTTCAATAAAGAAAAAATGATGAGTGGATGAGGTTCTTACAATAACTTCATCTAGTCATGGAGTACACGAAGGGACACATTAGTAAGTTGGTAGACATGATATCAAGGCCACCCACAACCAAAATTACAACTTTGGGAACTCTTATGCACATGGAGCCATTTACCCATGATGCATACAAAGAGGTGTAAATAGAATATGAGCACTTCAAGAAGATGTTTTAATAGTTATAGGGCTAGATTTATGCAGAAGATGAAGACGACATGGCTAACTATCATCTCCATAACGAGTTACTCTATAAGATAGACAATCTCTATGTCCCTAAAGGTGAAACATTGTAGCTTATTAGGGAGGCTCACACCTCCAAGGTTTTAAGACATTTTGGTGTTGGGAAGATAATTGTTAACTTGTAAACATATGTGTAATGACCTAGAATGTAAGAAGATGTAACACGATTACAATAAGAAGCATCCAAAGACTTAGGATGAAAATTTGATTTATATTAAACACTCTTATAACAGAGTAGTCCATACTTCTACTGGTATGTCTCCTTTTGAAAGTTTTTTGGGGTATCTGCCTTCACCTTTGGATGTTGTATATGGATAACGAGGAGGAGTGAGGGAAGATAATAAAAGAAAAGCACTCAGAGTAGAGAATTTTTTTTTTTTTTTTGGTATTCAAGAGGAACCCAACAACCTGCTTGACATGTAACTACCAGTAAACCTCTGGGGGGATACGATATTTACTCCTCCCCATAGCCCGGGTCAAAACATGGGGTATTTGAACCTGGGTCTTTCGAGTTTCAACAATTTCACATTTCTCGGATTAACCAATCGAGTTTCCGCCCTCGGAGAATGAGTAGAGAAGAATATTGAAAATATTACGTAGATCCATTTTCTAGTACAAGGGATGCTAAATAAGTCATAGGAAAGGTACAAGGCTTGACGTGACTATCATGGATCAAACAAATCATTCAAAGTGAGAAATAAAGTTTAGTTATAGATAAGCAAGGAAATATTATAGTCTTAGTAAGAGGATCAAGGCTATGTGGTATGACACTTTTGAGGTGTTGGAGAAGGTGGGAGAGACTCCTACAAATTCAATCTACACCCATACATATGCATTTACTCAGTAGCGAATAAGGAAAATTTGAAACCCTTTTAGCCTTGCACATTGGATTACAAGGAAGAGTAGGTCCTACTTACCATAGAGGTATTAGCACCAAATGCTTAGGTATATTTAGGAGAAGAAGTCCATGACTACAAGACAGGGGTAGTGTACCCTTTGGTAGATTGGGTTGAAAGGACAACTTCTAAAAAATTAAAATGATACTCCAAGGAGAGGTAGAGGAAAAAAGTCCTCAACTCATCCAGTAAATATTTTGGGGACCAAAAGCCTCCCTAAATGGGGAGATGTAATTTGGGTTAGACAATTGTACTATTTTTCATCTATCTCGATACTTTTTTGGCAAAAAATTATTGGAGGAATGAGCTTGCAAGTCCATTTTAGTGGTAAGTTTCGATTTAGAAAACTGGTGTATGGAACCTTCCAAGGCCATTTTGAGGCATCAAATGATGCTTCATAGGTTTTAGGGTATAAATATTATGCACAAACCCATAAGATTGATCTACACATGATACCTTTCCAATGATGTGAAAAAAAACTCCATTGGAGTTTGTATGCAAAATTTATGCCTCTAGAAAATTGACATACCACGTTAACCACCATGATATGAGTGGATGCCACATTACCTCCCATTACTCATGCAAGTGGGACTATCCACATTTTAAATTTCAATAAGAGTCTAAAATTTCCAAAACGTTATCACAAAAGGGTTGAAGAAGTGAAAAAATACCCCTATATGGCTATCAAAGAATGTTAAGTATCAAGCTGTTAGGAAGAGAATGGGTTCCATTCAATGTCACTGCATTTGTCCATCAGACTATCGAATTCCATAATTTTTCTTATCATTATTCCCGAAATTTTCCTAAAAACCCTTATTTTCACGTGTTTTATGCCTCATTTCCATTTCATATTTTTTCAACAAGTTCACTAACTCAGGATAATAAATTAGAATGAATTTCAAGGTAATTTGCTTGATTTTATACACTGTTTACTTTTATGAATTAAGTGATTTCAATCAAAAATTTTTCTTAATAGGTTGCTACATGAATCTCTGATTATTTATTGACCATAAATTGGTAGCTCAACTATGGCAAGGGTCAACGATTTGCATGGTTATAGTGAACTGGAGATTGAAATGCGAGTTGGAGAAGGTATATAGTTCCATGGAGATGGAATTTTGTTTGTTAGATGAAGTCAACACATAAGATAAATGTGTGGCATATCCAGTGAAAAAAATGGTCAATGATGAAGTGTCCACACATAAGAACCCCTAATCGATGTGGCCGATATGAAGATGATGAAAACCATTATATGTGGATCCTAGGAGTAATTGTTAGCAATATCGGGGTTAAAACAATTTGAGAAATTGAAACTCTATCATAAAGATTCAGATCCCCTATTTTTGTGTAATTGAGAAATATGTTTTGAGATCCACAATTTTAGTTTCAATAGTTATCATTTAGATCTTAGTTTCTGAATATAAAACATACCAAACAGGGATATTGTAACAGGGTTGATAACAAAATAAGAAAGTATTTTGAGTTTGATGTAATTTTATTCCTTTGGTTAATACAAAAAATAGATTGCATTCTCTTTCATTTATGTTCTCGTTTTAATGCGTGATAATTGAGTTAATTTCCCTATACTTGTTTAGCAAGGGAGACCTCTGTAACATGGGCCCACTACAATTGGTATTCATTTCCCTTGTTTTAGAATTTAGAATTTATTTTATGCCACTCAAAGTTTGCTTCAAGATTTCCAACCTTTGTTATTATTTGATTTATTTATTCTTTCCCAGAAGTATCAATTTCATTTTCAAAATATTGAATTTTGTTGTCACATATTAGACATAATTCAAGAATGATTTAAAAGTATTGCTTTGAAATAATTGTAGAAATTGACATTTCCATCCATAGATTAAATTGCAGTTAACAACATTAAAATGATTGCAAACCATAGATCAAAGTAATTTTGTAGCGGATTTGAATTAAGTAATTTCTTTATACTAGTTCTTGCACAAATAGTGTCTATTATTCACAAGTTCACAAACTCTGGTTGAAAATTAAAATGAAGGAATTTAACAACAATTAAATCCCATGACATTTTTATTATCTTTATTGGGGAAGCATTAAAAGGAATTAGCTCTAAAAATATTCTCTTTGTTTATTTTGTGCTAATATTTCAAATTTGTAGGAGGAGAAACAATAAGACACAAATATGACCTCATTTAAGATTTTCTCTAAGTGTAATAGCTTGAGACATTCACTTTTGTTTCTCCAAGCACTTGTTGTGTTAGTATAATTTATTCTTAGTAAAATTTTGGATTCATTTAGGAAACATTAAAAACTAAGAATGCATGCACACTCAAAGATACTCTAGAGGTAGATTCACTTCAATCCCTTTACTACCCACTACTCCATCTAATTATACATGTGGTGCAATAAAAAACACACCATATACATCTAGAATTCCCACACCATTTTCAGGTAGAAGAGGACAAAGTGGAGGAATTGCACGATATAGACAATGACAAGGAGAAGAATCAAAACTCACTGATAGCCTACTCTCATCAAATTAGAGAAGAATTTAGCACTAAAGAATTAGAAATACTACTTATCTACAATCTAATAGAAGAAATAGAACACTATTCTCCATCAAAAGAATATATACCTAGAAATATGGATTAAACTTAAGGAACTTGAGAAACAAGAGAGATACGAGAAAGATAAAGAGGAAGAGGAACAATAGTTGATAAATATTAACAATAGGAATTTGTATTTCCCATTCAAGATCAAATAACAAATGTTGATATTGAAAATATTTCACCATCTATATTACCAAAGTTTCATCATGTGTGAACAAAATATCTTGAAACCTTTCTTTTTGAGTTTGAAGTACTATGTAGTAGTTATGGCTATTCTCCTTATGCCCAAAAACTAATATTGCTCCCAACCACTCTTAAGGATGGGGATTTATGATGGTTTATGGGATTAGAAACAAATAATGTTAGAACAAAATGTGTCAATTATTTCTTGAAAATACAAATACTAATATATAAATAATGATTTGTAGGTTGAAATATTTAAAATGTCATGAAGGGAAGATAAACATGTTGAGGATTGTGCTAAAATTTTTCAGTATAATCTCAAAAAATATAAACAAAAAAATTTAAATTAGGATACTCTCAAATTCTGTACTTCGAGGCATTACAGATGTATGGATAGATATGATGAATCTTATGGGTAAGGGGGATGTGTTTCAATTAAATTTCTAGAAACCCATGAATTATGAAAGCACATTTCTCTAGGAAAGGCTAAATATGGTAAGGGAACTAGAGGTACAATCTCTAGAGTCATCAAATCAGTATCCAATGGGGTAAGTAGAGATGAAATTGGTAATCTGTTAGAAAAATTTAAAATTTATAATCTTGGTAATATTGGTGAACAATTAGATCCATCAAAAATCCAACAAAAACAAAGATAAAAAAAGGCATCATTTTGTTTTTTTTGTCCAAAATGTATAAAGAAGCACCCTTTGCATGAATTTCCTTTAAATAATATTAACATTTGTGCTATTTGTGCAAATAATCATGAAACAAGAGATTGGAAATATTTACCACGACTATTTTTTTTCAAGGAGACAATGAAACTACATAACAATTTTGTTATGTTTGACCAAGAAAACCCTAGAAGCGATGACAACTAGGGTTTTCTCAAGATCCCACATAGCAATTCAATCCTTATTAGCAATACCACAACATAATTGGAACACACCTATACCTTGGAAAACCTAGTTATCATCTCAAACACAAAACCAACCCTAGAAACAAGGATGGAAAGGGTCAACTTATAGAGGGATGCCAAATTTCCACAATATACATCTCAAACCCAATATTCATATGTTATTCAACCTCCATAACCACAAGTTTCACAAATGCAATAGCTTCAATTGCACACAACACAACCTCCACCACGATTAAATCAACTACATACACAACCCATTCCAAATCCAAATAATAAAGTAGCTCAACCCACTTACAATATTTATTTACAAAATTTTCCTCACTTATATGATTACTCTTCTTGATCTTAATAATATTAATCTTAGATAAGGAAAAACACTTCATAAATATTCCCTTGTTATAATTGAAGAACAAACTAAAGAGGAAAACCAAGTCAAATAAATAATAATTCAATAAAACAAACTTCTTCTATTCCTCTATTAGAGTAAGCATTGACTTCTAAAAATCCTCCATTTACTAAAAGATTGAATGTTTATAAGCAACTAATACAATTTCAGTATGCTATGCTAGATGAATTAGAGAATGTGTATTAGAATTCCTTTACTGCAAGCTATAAGAGATATTCCAATATATATTGAAACATAAGGGAGTTATGCATTAAAAAAGTAGGAAGAAAGAAAAAGGATCTATAGATAATACATGTTATTGGAAAATTGGAGGATATGATGGGAAAAGTTTATATTGAAAAATATCTTGATCCAAGTAGTCCCATTGTAAAAATTCATATCAATAACATTGCAATTACAAACACATTAGTATATTTAGGAGAAACAATTAATGTAATGACCTTAAACTAAATAATATTTGAAATACACCTATACTTTTACAATTAACAAATAAATCTTTAATCAATTGGAAGGTGTATTAGAAGATGTTGTAGTCTCTTTAGATTCATGGGAATATCCCATTGATTTTATGGTATTAACACGTAAAAACTAATCTAGGAGGATGCCCATGGTTAGCCACGTATGATGCATTCATTATATTTAGATCCAGTGATATGACAATTTCAAATGGAAATTCAATTAAGAAAATCACATTTATATGCACTTGTAAAATCAAGAACTGAGTTGGAAAATTCACAATGCTTTGAAGAAATAAATGACAATGAAAAAATAATGCAATCTGTCCTTAAAATAACATAAGATATGGATTTCAATGAAGATAATGAATAAAGTCAAATTATTAATTATTTTGGTTTTTGTCATATCTTGGGATCAGTCTTATTATAATCAACTTATGGATAAAATGTTTCAATAAACTTGTACTACGGAAAAAATTTCGTCATCATTCGATTCTATGTTTTCTATCAATTCAATAAGTAGAATTTCTATAGAGATTAATCAAGGAAAGACCTTAAATATTAACTCTAAACTCATCGAATCTAAAAAATTAGAAGTAATTCAAACACTACAAATACATTCTACCGCTTTCGCATGGGAGTACACTTATATGTGAAAAAAATAACACACACACACACACATACACACACAAACAAACAAGAAACTTCCAAACCAATCAAACAACCTCAAAGACATATGAATCATGTTCTAAAATACATTGCAAAGGAAGAACTACAAAAAGGAAAATTTTATATACCATATTTTTGATAGTCAATGGGTATCACTATTAGTAATTGTTCCTAAATATAATGATAAATGGTGTGTTTGCATATATTATAGAGATCTAAATAAAGCCACCTTAGAATATCATTTTCCTCTTCCTTTCATAAATCAAGTTTTAGATATATTAGCAAGAAAAATATATTTTTCTTTTCTTGATGGTTTTAGCTGTTATAATCAAATTCAAATTGCACTAGAAGATTAGGATAAAACAAAATTCACATGCCCATGGGTAACTCATTCTTACAGAGTATTACCCTTTTGGTTATGCAATGCTCCTACTAGTTTTCAAAGAGTTTTTTTTAGGTATTTTCTTGACATGATTCATGATTAGTTAGAAGTATATATGGATGAGTTACTAATTGAAGGAATTGCTTGGGGACATTGTATTTCATTTGCAGGAATCAAGGTCGATCTAGAAAAAATAGATATTATTTTTAAACTTCCAGTACCCGATACCCATTTTCTTTCAAGTTTCATAGGATATGTGGGTTATTATAGGTGATTAATAGAAGATTTCACAAAAATAGCCTCATCATTATTTAAATTGCTTGTTAAAGACACTGAATTATTTTGGAATATCCATTGTGAATTTTCCTTTGATAAATTTAAAAAGAAACTCTTTGAAGCACATGTTTTCAGCATACCAAATTGGTTTTTTCCTTGTCATATATCTATCAATTCTTTAGATAGAGCTTTAGGTGCAGTTTTAAGGGGAAAGGAACATCAAATTTCTTATGTAATTTATTTTATAAGCAATAATTTAGCACTCGTAGAGTTGAATTATACAATGATAGATTTTTTTCTTCTTCTTGTAGTAGTACATGCCATAAATAAATTTAGGCAATATATCACATGATATAAAACTTGTATTCATAATTATCACTTTGCCATTCAATATTTAATGAATAAACCAACTAGATGGCTTCTTTTACTACAAGAATTTAATATCACTATCCTAGATAGACCTAGAAAAGAACATACAACTATTGATTTCCTTTCTAGAATCCATTAGGAACATGAAAAAATTATTTTCGATGATAAATTTCAATATGAGAATTTGTATGCAGTTTCTATTAAAATTCCTTAGTTTGTGGATAATGCTAAGTATGTGACTACAAGAAATTTACCTCAACATTTATCACCTAGTGAGAAGAAGAATATTATAAGGTCAAGTGCCACATATTCTTGGAATGGAGGAGATCTCTTTCTTGATCATCTAGCGATGTGTTCAACAATATGAAGTATTTGACATCTTAAAATCATGTCATGATTAGCCTTCTAGAGTACATTATGTAGACAAGAGAACAATCTATAAAGTCTTTCAAATGGTAGATTATTGGCACTCTCTCTTTAGAGATGCAAAGAAATATGTCTAAAGTTGTGATAGTTTCTAATGCATGGGTGGATTAGTACCATATGATAAGATGCATTTATTTCCTCATGTGACTTATAAATCCTTTTGAAAAATGGGCTCTAGATTTTTTGGGACCTATTACTCCAACGTAAAGAAAGAAAAGGTAAATTTTGGTATGTACATATTATATTACTAAATGGGTTGAAGCTAAACCTCTCCTTAGTGCTATTGAATAGTAGATTGTATACTTTTTATTTGAAGATATATTTACGCATTTTGGTGTACCTAGGGAAATTGTAATAGATCAAGGTACTCAATTTACATAAAATATTATGTAGAATATTATGCAGCAATACCAAATTAGGCATCAAAAGTCTACCCAATCTCATCCAAAATCCAATGGACAAGTGGAATCAACCAACAAGGTTCTAGAGGCTATTCTTACGAAAACAATTCAAATTCATCATAAAGATTGGGTGGATCAGCTTCAAGAAGCATTATGGGAATATAGGATCACCTAGTGAAATACAATTGGATTTTCACCATACAATTTAGTATATGGGAAACAAGTCTTCCTTCCTATTGAATTCCAAATAAAGACCTACCGAACAACAACAAAACTTCATATGGACCTTTCAAAAGAAAAAAAAAAAAAGAGGATAACTCAACTCAATTAGTTAAATAAAAAACGATAAGGATTCATTCATTATACTACACTCATTCAACAACAAAGAGTGAAATCACATGATAAAATTTTGAAGAAAAATAAATTCCAAGAAGGTGATTGGGGTCTTCTTTTTTATTCAAGATTCAAAATTTTCAAGGCAAGTTCACTAACCATTGGTTAGGATTCTATGAAACCATAGAGGTTTTTGACGATGGATCAATGATGATTAAAACTATTGTTGTTGAACAAATCATTTTTTTGGTGAATGGTCATAGGATAAAGTTATATCAAAAGCCTTTACTAAAGAAGGGTTTATCAATGATTTGTTACAACATTCTGATTTGTAGATAGAAAGTAATGGGAAAATGATTGTGAAAACCATTTTTTTAGTGCATCCAAATGAGGAATTTATTTGGAAATTAGGAAACTATCAAGTAGAGTTCAAGAGAAACCCCAAAAGTTCTAGCTATAGAATTATTTCAATAGTTTGCAGATTGACCAATGCCTTGTTTCTAGCATCTTAATAAATATTATGGAGATCAACATGGTTGAATGCTCAATATTTCATGAAGACCTCAATTTATGAAACCAGTCTTAGTATTTAGGCTTCAAAGAACAAAGAATTCAAATATATTTTGGGGTCCACCAAATCCACAATTTTTTAAGATAATCTTTCTATAGCCACCAAAATATCATAATGAAAAATTATGGAAAAAAAATCTTGAAAGAATTTCATGCAATTCTTATCATGAAATCCTTTCAAGATGAATGCATGTTTTAAGCAAGATATTCATCAACAACTCAACAACACATAGTACTTCAAGGCAACATCAACACTTATACCTTTTCTAATAATTCTTGCAGCTCAAGAAGGTTATTAATTTGAAGCAAAATGTGAGGTATAAATTTTAATTTGAAATTACTTTTTAAAAGAGTAAGTTTGTATAACTTAGTAAGAAATCCTTTAATTCTTTGTGAATGTATGCCTTGAAGTCTAACCTTTGCAAATATTAAGAACTCTTACTATGCTTCTAATCCTTCATATATCCCACTCTTTCATTATTTTGTTATAATATCACACTCTCAAGTACCTTACCATGTCATAATTACCTAATTCAATCATTGGATTTTCCACGAATACTAGAAATTAAAAGTGATGGAAATTTAAACCATTTCGAGAGCTAATGTCAATCAACCATGCACTCATGATTTCATATAACTAATCATTTCAATATTGGGATCTAAGTCGATGACATGCATAGTTTTTTAGAACAATTTCAAAATATCCTTTGCATTTTACTTTGTCATTTCACAAGTTGTGTGATCAATTATAGGAATACAAAGCATGGTTGAGTGTCTTCAATCTCTGTCTTTTTGAAGCAGTGGATCCTATAGTGAGGAATGAACCTGGTGGGTTTCAAATATTGGAATTTTATCCAAAATGTAAGCACATATTTCATAAGGAGATATGAATACCATTTTTAGAGAGGCTTAGCAGAGGAAATGAGATAGTAAGGAGAGAATTTTCCAAAATTTTCATGGAGTTCAAGTTCAACTAGGAGATATAAAGTTACAAATTTTGGAGGAATCTATAGCTAGGGCTATTGGATTGCATATTTATGGAGAAAAATGGTTGAAAAAAACCTTAATTAAAATATGATAGATAGAAATGGTTGTTGAAATATCCTAACAAAGTAGTGAATTTTATGAAGGGCATTATGAGGAAGCTGTTAAAGAAAAGATGGCAAAACATTTTGTGCATTATTTAGAAGTATGTACTAGTGAAGGATGATTGGGCTGGTCTTCTTCCACCACTTAATATTGTCGATGCACTTCAAAGGTAACAAGAAAAGCTAACTTCCTTTTTATTTAATTAATAATATTAAAATGATGGAAAAAATGATTAATGGAAATCCCCAAAATCCATAGCGTAGGTATCATTTTAGGCTAGTCAAAATATTAGTTTTGCATGAATTGCAAAGTTGAGGAGAAACTTGGGTTCAATTGTTGAAAAATGCAACAATAAATTTCAATTTGATTTTGCCTTGATTAAATTGAGAAAATTTGAATTTCCACATCAGTAGACAACATGGATGATGTTAACTTGTGTGACATGGCTTGTGTCACCCAGCTTACTCAGTAAATTCGAGTTGGAGGAGTTAGAGTTTAGTTCAACATGTGTGATTTCTAATTTGTAGCAATCAAGGTCAATTATCTAAGGTTGTTTTCAGTTAAAAGAGTTCCAACTATTGGAGGAGCTAGTGGAGGGACAAGTTGTACAGTGATACTTTAATCAAGCTTAGTCAACATCGATTTAATTGATCAATCAACCTAAAATAGCTAGTGCATGTAGAGAATTCGAGTTCCCTGGGCTTGGTGGAGATTCCAAGGCAGTGTAACATCAGTTCTAGACTAGTCTTAAGTGTATATGTGTTGCATGCAGTCAAATTATCAACCTAAGCAATTGCAAAATTCAATTAGAGGAATTTCCTAAATAATAAGGGTTAATTCTTCAAGGAACAATGCAAGGAAATAAGATCTCAAGCAGAGGCAAAAATTGACTAACTCTGGGTTAGAGGCCTTCAGTGAGCATAGAGATAGGTTATGCACTTGCAGGGTGTGCTCAGTTAAGAAAATCAATTGTAATACATCTCTATTCATTTGATTAATGCAAGAAGACATTGGGGTTTTTAGGAGATTTCTTTCCCTAGATAAAAATACTTGTTGTATGTTTGCTATTTCCTTGTAAGTTTGATATTTTTGTTCTAAATTGTGAATTAATGTCTGCAGAGAAGTAGATTAGGTTTGTGTCTTACGATTTTGATTAAAAATTCATGAGAAGTTACAAATATACAACCTAATTTCTACATGGTATAAGAGTTGGATTCACATTAGAGCAGGAAATTCGAAGTTGTTTCTAAGAGTTTCTAATTTTAAGATCAGTGTCATAGGATTTATTCAGAGCTAAGAATATGGCCTTCAATGGACTAAGGCTAGAGTATGCCTTGGAAGGAACCTCTAATTTTGTTGCATGGAAGGACCACATGGAAGCGATATTAGATGAAAATGGATTGCTTGTATATGTCAAGACAAATATTCCAAGAACATCAGTAGTTGATGTCCAGGACCTTGCATAGTGGAATAAATATGTAGCCAAGGTTAGGAGAATAATATTGGAGGGAGTAAGGGATCATATTGTATCGAATCTCCATGGAAAAGAAACTTTGTTCGCAATGTGGAAAGAACTGACATAATTGTTCGAGAATAGTAGTGACCATAGGAAGCTAGCACTCAAGGATAAACTTCAAAGTATCAAGATATAGAAGAACGACAATATGTCACAGTATTTGAGCACATTGAAAAAATGTCGTGATGAATTGGGTGGGGTTGGTGTTACTATCCCTGAAGATGACTTGGTAATCCTAGCCCTTCTGGGCCTTCCCAAGAACTGGCATAGATATCAATATTCAGTGAAAGGGAGGGAGAAATTACTTAATTGGGAGAACTTATGGTCTAATTTGGTACAAGAGGAAATAAGGTAGAATACTAGAGACGGGACTTCTTCCAAGGGTGAGGATGAAGAAAACTTTTCATTGGATAGAAAGGAAAAGAATGGAAAAGGTAAGAAATCCCAATCCAAACCAAAATCCAATCAAGGGGGAAAGAAGAAAGATTTGTCAAAAATTAAATGCTTCCATTGTCATGAATTCGAGAACTATGCCACGAAGTTTCCACATAAGAATAAAAACAATAAGACCTCAGGAGGAGAAACAAGTGAAGCTTTGGCTTCACAATTATAGCTTGACTTTACCCTCATTGCATGCATGGCCAACACAACGATGGGGAGCGTGTGGTACTTGGACGCAGGTGCATTGTTCCACATGACAGGGTGTAGATACATTTTCAATGACCTAAAGGAGAAATATTTTCATATGCACATCAAGATAGGGGACGATGGAAGGTATAACGCGACCGGGATTGGTACATTCACCTTTTAGAGGGAGTCGAGATCCCCCCTCAGGCTCAAGGATGTCATGTTTGTTCTGGGCCTAACGAAAAAGCTCATCTCTGTTGCAGTTTTGGAAGACTTTGGTTATGATGTGATCTTCAACAAAGGAATGGAACTCCTAAGACACATAGCCATGGGATAGGTGAAGCATATTGGGGTTTGTGTGAAGAACTTGTACAAGTTAGATGTGGAAGATTGTGCTACATTAAGCAAAAAGGTGGAGAAGATGCAAAGCTGCGATGTCAGTGAACTTTGGCATAGAAGACTTGGCCATTTTCATCATGGTGCTTTGAAGATGCATCAGATAACCACGGGCCTCCCCAAAGGAGCACTTGAGAAAAAATAAGTATGCTAAGGATGTACCTTCCGGAAGTACACAAAATCCACATTACATGATCGGGAAAATAAAGGACATGCAATTCTTGAAAGGATACACTCTGATGTCTATGGACCTTTCTCGACAACCTCCACTACTAAGCACAAATATTTTTCATTTTTATTGATGACTTCTCACAAAAGTGCTGGATCTTCTTCATGTAGAAGAAGGATGAGACATTCCCCAAGTTTGTAGAATTCAAGGAACTATTTGAGAAAGAAACAGGCAAGAATGTAAAGAATCTCAAGAGTGATAATGGAGGTGAGTATGTGTCGAATGAATTTAAAAATTTATGTGCAAAAGAAGGCATTTGACGAGAGTTGAAAACACCCCACAACCCAATGCAGAATGAGGTGACTGAGAGGAATAACCTTAGAATTGTGGGATAAGTGAGGGAGATGTTGCATGATCAAGGCCTACCTCTGCATTTGTGGGTTGATGCATGCAACATAATAGTCTATTTGTAGAACCAAAGTCCTGATTGGATTCTGGGCATGATTACACCATAGGAGAATTTATCGGGGAGAAAGCCAAATGTGTTGCACTTCAGGATTTTTGGATCCTCTGTATATTACTGTGTCTCCAAAGAATCAAGGAAGAAGCTATAGCCGACAACATAATTGGTGGTATTTTTGGGTTACATAAAAACTCCCCACAACTACTCTGTGTACTTTCTATCTCTCATAATGATAATTGTATGAAGGGATGTAAAATTTGATGAAAACAAAGAAATGTGGTGCTCTCTTGAGAGGGAGCTTAATATCCCACCAGAAGAGGATCTTTTAGCTCCAAAGGAGTAACCTTAAGAAGTTCTGGATCAACCACAAGTTTAGGAGCAAAGAGTGGAAACAACCACTCAAGTAGAGCCATCTTGAGAAGGAAGAAAAAGGACCAGGGAAGCTGAGAGACTTGTTTAGGATGCGAGGGAGAATGTGGGTGTGTCTCCAAATCAACGCAAGTAGAGAAGGTCACCAAATCGGTACACTAGATACATGTGTATAATGACTAAGCTTATAGAGACTGAGCGTTGAAGACCAAAATTGTTTCTATTTGACACCTTCCCTAAACTCCATACACTCCATTTTCTTCCTTTTTGATCATAATAACCCCAATAAGGTGTCATCTTGCAATATTATTGGAAAATGAAGGTACTTAATCATATTTTATTCATCATTTCATTCTTTCCTTACTATTTGACTTAATATTTACATGAGGTACCAGATTGCAACAGTTTTGCAACTAATGATCGATTTTACAGATTACTTGAAGAATATGTTGGTTCCAAGATACTAGTTAAGGAGTGAAATATATGGACATGTAGTTGACAACTAGAATAATGATACCCACCTATCTTCATTGTCCAGCAGGATGATAAGGGTGTCGTATGAGCAAGTCAATGTGGAAGTCAACCCAATAGAAAAGGGGCTCAAGGCGAATCAGGCGAGTGAGAAGATCGATTCTAAGGACAAAGCTAATATTTTGCCTCATGATTTGCTTCTTTAATACAATTATTTCAGATTATCTTATGTCATTTTTAGGATTTATATCGAGTAGGATAAGTGTAAAAATATCTAAATAGTTTATTTAAGGAGGTTATAAAACCTACCTCTCGACATGATGAGACATACTGGTTATTGTTTTAAAAACACTCTTTTCATCTATAACATCGAAGCTTGATTACTCCTCTGCGTATTGCATTGATGCATATTTAATCCTTGATTAATTGTTTCTTACCTTCAACTCACAGTAGGGCCCCCTGAGAGCTGTAAGGTCTTATTTTGTTTTAGTTAGCATTTCAGTTTTTACATTTTAGTTTTTGTAGCATTAAGTTTATTGCTATTAATCTTTCAATTTTGACTTTTAGAGAATCCCTATGACAATGAGAACATAGTTTTGTGACAAAGTTTTCTGAAGATTTATTTTATAGAATTAATCATTTCGCAGGAAATAAATTGAATAAGGATCTATTCTGCACATGAAGAGTAGAATCATTTGATTGCAATTAGAGTTAAAATCCTTTCAAAGCTTTATGAATGTGATTCAGCTTTGATAGTGCGATACATTATTTTTGTACTTAAGATAAATTTTGTTTTGTTTTTGTTTTTTTTTGTTTTGTTTTGTTTTGTTTTGTTTTTTGTTTTTGTTTGTTTGTTTGTTTGTTTGTTTGTTTTTTTTTTTTTTTTTTTTTTTTTTTGTTTTTTTTTTTTTTTTTTGTTTTATTGTTTTTTGTTTTGTTTTTTTGTTTTATTGTTTTTTGTTTTTTGTTTTGTTTTGTTTTGTTTTTGTCTTTGTCTTTGTTTTTGTCTTTGTTTTTGTTTTTGTTTTTTTTGTTTTTGTTTTTTTTGTTTTTGTTTTTGTTTTTGTTTTTTTTTTTTTTTTGTTTTTTCCAGTGTGAAGTAGATTTAATTGTGTTGGTGTGATATTTTATTTCTACAATTTGGATTAGTTTTCTTTTCTGCAAATGTAAAAATAATTTGGTTTTGTTTTTTCTATTTATTTCTTCACTTCAATTTATTTTTTATTTTGTCTGTGTGATATTTTCCTTTCTTTCAAGAGTGATAATTTCTTAGATTAACCATGTGCATTAAAAAATCCTAATTTAAATTGACAATTTACTCACATAATAAAGAATCCTAGAACAAATGGTGCACATACACTTCATCAGTTTACAAGCCTTGGTCAATAATTTATGAAGTAATTTAAACTCAATTAAATTACCAAACACTGAGCCATCCTCTTTCAAGGAAGCAATAGAGAAACCTGTGTGGGTTGATGCAATGGTGGAGGAATACAATTCCATTATAAAAAACAGTGTTTGGGAAGTGGTCCCAAGACCAAGAGATAAATCAATTGTGGGTTCGAGATGGATCTTCAAGGTAAAGCATGCAACAAATGGAAGCATAGAAAAGTACAAGGCCAGATTTTTAGCCAAGGGGTACTCTCAAGTTGAGGGGATTGATTATGAGGAGACATTTGCTTCTGTAGCAAGTCACTCATCCATCTGTTCAATTCTTTCTCTGGCTGCACAGGTGGGGTGGAAGATCCACCAGATGGATGTAAAAACAACATTCCTCAATGGAGTTATTGAGGAGGACATGTACATTGAGAAACCAAAAGGCTTCAAGACTTCTGATGGAATGTGTGCAGACTCAAGCGAGCGTTGTATGGTCTCAAGTAAGCACCCTGTGCATGGTACACCAGGATCAATAGCTATCTCACCAATTTGGGTTTCACCAAAAGTGAAGTGGATGAAAACCTCTATCATATTTTGGTGGAAGGTAAATTATTGATTATTGTCTTATATGTTTATGTCTTGATTTTAATTGGTGATGAAAAACCGATTAGATCTTGCAAGGAGGACCTTGCAAGAGAATTTGAAATGAAGTACATGGGTCTCATGAACTACTTCCTCGGATTAAAATTATATCAAGCCGATGGGGAACTATTTGTCTCTCAAGGAAAGTATGCAAATGAGATACTATAGAGGTTTTTCATAGAGAGTTGCAAACCCATGGAAACACCTCTAGTGACCAACTAGAGGAAGGAGGATGCCACTTCATGTGAGCAAGTGGATGCCACCATTTATCAACATCTAGTGGGGTTCAATCATGTATCTTATGAACACACGACAAAATATGTGCTATGCAGTCAACCAGATGAGCCAAGCTATGGTTAGGTCAACCAAATTATTTTAGAAGGCAACTAAGCATGTCCTATGGTACCTCAGAGGCACTACCCAGTTTGGATTATGGTACATATAGATAGACAGGGAGTGAATCTATGTGGATTCACAAATGCAGATTGGGCGGGGAGTCCATCAAACCAAAAGAGTAAATTGGGTGGAATTTTCAGTGTTGGGACCACAATGATTTCTTGGTACAACAGGAAGCAAATATATGTGGCACAAGGCTCAGCCAAAGCAGAATACATGGTTTCCAATCAAGCAACATGTGAGGCGATATGGATAAGAAATATACTTGTTGAATTGTTTGGTCAGATGATAGATCCAACTATGATCTACTGTGATAATCAGAGTTGCATCAAGCTCTGTGAAAATCCTTTTTTCATGATCGATAAAAGAATATAGATATCCAATATCACCATTTGCGAGATTGTGCATAGAGGCAAATACTTTTGTTACAACACAATCCAATAGAGGAACAAGATGCTGACATTTTCACAAAGGCCTTGTCAAGAGGGAATTTTGGGTTCCACAAGTGCAGGATAGGGGTTGTTGATAATTCCTTTCTCGCTGAGAGGGAGTGTTGAAAAATGCAACAAGAAATTCTCAATTTGTTTTTGCCTTGATTAAATTGAGGAAAATCGAATTTCCACATCAACAAACAACTTGGATGATGTTAACTTGTGTGACATGGCTTGTGTCACCCAGTTTACTCAGAAAATTCGAGTTGGAGAAGTTAGAGTTCAGTTCAGCATGCGTGATTTCTAATTTGTAGTAGTCAAGGTCAGTTAACTAAGGTTGCTTTCAGTTAAAACAATTCCAACTATTGGAGGAACTAGTGGAGGGTAAAGTTGTGCAGTGGGACTTTAGTCAAACTCAGTGATCATCCGTTTAATTGATAAATCAATCCAAAATGTCTAGTGGATGTAGCGAATTTGATTTCCCCAAGATTGGTGGAGATTCTAAGGAAGTGTAACATCAGTTGTAGACTAGTCTTGTGTGTACAAGTGTTGCATGCAGTTAGATGACCAGCCTAAGGATTTGCACAATTCAATTAGAGGAATTTCCTAAATAATAGGGGCTATTTCCTCAAGGAACAAAGCAAGAAATAATAGTTCAAGCAGAGGCATAAATTGACTAAATATGGGTCAGAGGCCTTTAGTGAGAATAGAGATAGGTGATGCACTTGCATGGTGTGCTTGATTGAGCAAAGAAATTGTAATACATCTATATTCATTTGATTAATGCAAGCAGGCATTGGGCTTTTTAGGAGATTTATTTCCCTAGATAAAAATACTTGTTGCACATGTGTTATTTATTCTTTCATGTATGAGATTTTTGTTCTAAATTGTGAATTAATGTTTATAGAGAAGTAGAGTAGGTTTGTGTCTTATGATTTTGATTAAAACTTCATGAGCATTTTCAAATATACAACCTAATTTCTACATTAATTTTTGTTTAGAAATTGAATTATAGTGCGAATAAATGAAGCAAAAAAACCATAAGAAACCCTAGTGTTACTCAATCTTAAATTTCAAAGCAATATGAAGAAAACTCGAAGAAGGAAAATAAGACTTGAAAATGTTAGGCCTAAAGTTTAGAAGGAAGAAAAGGAGTTAAGCCTAGAAAAATAAAAACAAGTTCCGAAGGCCTTAAAAAAAGGATATACCAATAGAGAAAGAAACATAGGTGTTAAAACCCTAAGAGGAAGAGAACCTACATGTGAGAAAAATGGATAATTATCTAGGGTAAGTGTTCCAGTGGGAAGAAAAAATGTAAGAAGCATGACAAAGGAGCAAGAGTAGTAGATAAACAAAGAAAATATCTATGGAAAACAAGTTATAGAGATTGAAGGCTCAAGAGAACAGAAAATCACAAAAGATGAGGATATTTTCTTGAAAAAAATGTTTGAAGAAAACATTCCTTACAAAGAGTCAACTAGGATGAGAGTTTTCCAAAGAAATGAAGGATACGAAAAAAAGTTCTAGAACCAATGGATTCTATAGTTTCAAAATTTGAAGATACTTTTATGCCTGAGGAGTTCACAATGAATCTACTAGTACAAGATCCTTTGAAAGAAATGGAAACCACAACTTTGATATGCACAAAATCGAAGTTAAGTAAAAATAAAAGGATAAAGATTGAAATTCAAGAATTATAAATATTGGATAAATATATATAGAAATTAAAAATTAAAAATTGAAGGCTACCATAGAAAAATTACAAGAGGAAAAGGAACAACTTAAAAGAGAAAGAAAGGTGGTGGTGAAACATGCAAGAAAATGGCACAAAAAGAGTCAAGAGACTAAAATAAAGAATATGAGTCTTAGGATAAAACTCATATAGAAAAAGGGATAGATAACTAACAATTTTATGGTACATGGGTTATTGGATGTTATAAAACAAGTTGAAGGGGAAAAATGACAATAGGGCAATCCTTAAAGTTTGCAAAGGAACAAAATTTTTGGAGAACATATTTGTCCACGAGGACATGCAACACCTCTATTATCGTAAAAATGTTGAGCTACATATATCCATAATTTATGTTATCAATATTCCCAAATTTTTCCTCAAAAATCCATATTTTCACATTTTTTCTACTTCATTTACATCTTATATTTTGTTGTCAACGAGTTCATTATTTGAGGATAATACACCAGAATGAATTTCAAGGTAATTTGCTTGATTTTATACATTGTTTACTTTTATGAATTAAGTGATTTTAATTAGAATTATTTCCTAATACGTCCCTACATGAATCTATGATTCTGTAGCGACCATAAACTGATAGCTCAATTATGGCAGGGGTCATCAATTTGAATGGTTATGGTGAACAAAAGGTTGAAGTGTGAGTCAAAGAATGTAGCAAGTTTAATGGAGATGGATTTATGTTCATTGCATGATTTTGACATGTAAGCAGGACATGTGGCACAACCAATGAATGGAATGGTCAATGATGATGTGTTCCATGTGTAACAAACCCTGTTGGATACAGGTTGAGATGGAGATCACAAGAAATCAACATATGTACATATTGGGAGCAATTTTTAACAAGATCTGAGTTAAACAAATTCAAGGAATTGAAAATATATCATAAATATTTAGATCCTCCATTTTTGTGTAATTGGGAATTATATTTTGAGATCCATAATTGTAGCTTCAGTAGTTATCGTTTAGATCTTAGTTTCTCTATAAAAAGAAGCTGAAACACAGTTATTGTAATGGGGTTGATAACAAAAGACTTAAGTATTTGAAGTTTGATGCAATTTTGTTCCTTTGCTTAATAAAAATGATAGTTTGGTTCTTTCATTTATGTTCTCATTCTAATGGGTGATAACTAAGTTAATTTCCCTATAATTCATTAACAACAGAGACTTGCATAGCAAGGGACCACTATATAAGGTATTTGTTGCATTTTTTTAGAATTTAGATTTTATTTTATACCATTCAAAGTTCACTTCAAGATTTCAAGGTTTTTTTGTCAATCAAAGTACTTTCATTAAATTTTCAGAAAAACATTTGATTACAAAATTCATCTCAACAAGCCCCTTTGTCTCATTCCAACCAGAGTTGTTGAGATCAGGACCTGGAGGAAACCATAAAAAGCAGATAACACACATTATTTTTGATAGGCCTTGTAGCCTTAGCATGCTTAAAGAAAACAAAAAGTTAACCAGAAGTGATGGAAACATATTAAGGAGGGGGTTGGGGGTTATTATAGGAGGATATGCAAAATAGATGACATGTTCATGCATATGAAAATCAATGTGCTCCACCCTCGCTTCCAAACTACAGAGGTGTTCATTAGTGTGGCGATGTTAGCGTCGAAGGCTGTCTAATTATTCCAGTGTTTCGTTATGGTTGAACTGGATGTCATTGATGTACGCCACCATATCATTATGGTCATCATATTGATGTTCTTGGAGAATATCCATGTTCAAATGGACATTTCATAACTGTTCAGCAATGGACTCTAGTGTGACAGGGGCTACCACAAGGCCCGGGGAGTGAGATGGAGAGATGGATGTAGCCTCTTCCATCTCCTAGCTATCAAAAGTGTCTGAGGGTGAATTGATGCTCGGTTCGTGCTACTTGACATGAAGGTGGTTGCCTCCCCCACAATGGGGTCATCCCCTTTGACGAGGCATACTGAGATAGACAAGACGAAACTTCCAAAGGAGAGGGAAGGTAGAAGATATCAAGTCAAAAAACCTGTAAGAAACACAAAAGGAAAACCTGCAGAAAACCAACCTCTAAGGAGTGTAAAAAAACAACCGAATACCATGCATGAAAACACATATAAAGTCTTTGTAGAACCAGTCCCAGGGCGCATCTATTCGGGGCACATTCCTCCAACCCCTATATTGGAAAATGAAAAGGCGTCTAGCCCTGGGTGTCAGAGGTACCACACATCGACTTTTCACCTTTCATTGAGGCCAATCTTTAGGCCCCCAGAGGAGTGTATTGCATCCTAGGACAACCCCCTCCCTCTAATTACAGTAAAAATCATGGATTAGAAGGACCCATAAACCAGGGTGAGCCAAATTATAAGCTAGATGGGCACCCCAATTTTGAGAGTGAAAATAGAAGTGTATGGGAATGATCTTACCCCAAACAGCATACACAAGCTTCGATGCCTCCACAGAATTTTCATCCCTTGAGAAAAAATTACAGGCAGGAAGGCGAAAATTCACCCCAATAATTCACGTTCCAGGGTCCCATGGAAAATCCCAAACTTTAGTATCACACCACCCCCAACAATCCCAAGAAACTGCCTCTCTGTTCACCCAAGGTATTGAACCCGATGAGGCATCCTGAGACTCAACTCCACTGTTTTCCTTGCAACGCAAATTCATCTCCCAAAATAAAAAACTGAAGGAACTACCACTGCAAGTCCTGTATTTATCGATTAATCATGTGAGCAGGGTCTCCACTCGCGGGCATTTAGTGCTGGTCCAGTTCATCATGGTGAGGTAAAGGCATGTGTGGAGGATGGATGGGCTCGTGTGGTGTTTCTACTGCCAAGTTTCCATCGTGAAGTACACCCCCATCGCGAAAGATTTCAAGCTTTTGTTATTATTTTCTTTATTTATTTACTTTTTCCGAAAAGTATCGATTTCTCTTTAAAAATATTGATTTTCGTTATCACAATTAAAACTACCAAATTCAAGATTTGTTTTATGATTTAAAAATATTGCTTCAAAAGAATTTTAAAAATGACATTTATGTGTTTAGATTAAACTGCATTTGGAGACATTAAAGTGATTGCAAGCCACAAATGAAATTAATTTTGTATTGGATTTGAATTAAGTAATTTATCTATACTTTTTCTTGCACAAATAGTGTATGTGCTTCACAATTTCACAAACTTTGGTTGAAAATTAAAATTAAGGAATTTAATGACAATTAAATCACTTGACACAATCCATAGTTGAATAGAGCAACTAGGAATGGTAAGTTAGAGAGAAAAATATAGGGGGATACGGTTCTATAGTAGCATTCCAATCCTAGTGTATTAGGTAACTGTACAAAGATTGCCCCTTTCTTTGTATTTAAATATTTCCATACTAGAGAAAAGAGAGCATAATGGACTCACCTTCTAGCTTGATTTTATCTCATAATGGGTTTCCTAGGGTAAACTTGTGTTTATTTGTGGATGGTGTGCGAATATTTTTTCATTCTCTAATTTTGAATTTCAACCATCATACATTTAAGAAAAAAACTAATAATTGAAGAATATGAGATCTAAAGGAAATTTGACCTTCAAAATTAAGATTTTAATATTTTATCAGATCTATTGTGGAAAACTATTCTAACAGAATATCCATGGAAGTTTACAAATTATTGTTAATGGCATTAAACATATACTACAACTACTAGGTCTACTAAACTCCTAGCTACCTAAGTGCTCACATGTGTTGTAGTATCACTGTGCACTGGACCCTTGGGGTCCATAATAAACCATCAGTTGAATACCATTCACCCTGCCTCTCAATACTTGACCATTAATTGTCATCAATTTTATTGTGTTGCCTTATGGAATACATACTATGTGGAATTACCTTAACCATCTCATGTGAAAGTTACCTGGATGTTGCAAAAATTTTCTATCATGTAATAATACCAAAGTGATTAGTTCTAGGACATTGCACTAGATATTATGATTGTTCCACAATTATTTTTGTTGTTCTCAACCACTTGATTGTACCCAAATACCAACCTATCTATTTTCCAAATACATTAGTTCATATAGGATGTGCTGCAATGACTAATCATTAGATATATTTGTCCTAAGAGTGATCCCTAAAATTAGGACTAATAATTCCAATGACATTACAACTTCCTTTCCATACACTACCCTGAAAGCAGTACACTTTGTTAGGAATTTACAAGTAGTTATGTATGCCCATAACATGGTTGGGATGCATTAGTCCCAATTGACATCCTAAACATTGCACACCTTAGTAAGGCCATATTATAGGATCTTGTTGAAGGCCTCCACCACACCATTTACCTTCGGGCGGTATGGTGTACTTTCTGATGATGAGTTATAAAATTTTGAGCCAAGGTGTAGATCACATCATTTAGGAAATGTGTTCTTTGGACACTCACCGTCATGTTTGACAACCAAACTTAGTTACAATTTTCTCATAAATGAGTTGTGATGCATTGTTTCTAGCACAATCCTTTCCCAATGTGGCCTCGGCCCATTTGGTCAAGTATTCAATCATAGTTATAATGCATGGTGCACCTATCAACCATGTAGGTTTATTGATCGGTCTAGTGCAGTCAATTTCCTAGTTCTAGAATAACTCAAATGTGGCAGTGATGGAGAGTGGTAGCTCATCCTATCCATACCACTTCCTTGTATGCTTTCATACATTGTATTGTTTGCAATATTTCTTAGATTCATGAAAAATTTAGGGCCACCATAATCCAACTCACATAACTTCACATAATAGCTTTCTTTGCATTATGGCCTCCTACAATTCCTTCATTTGCTTTATACAACATGACATGCCACTCATGGTCTAATACACATTTGCATAATCCTCCATTAGCACCAAGTTTATACAATTTTCTAGTGGTCAATTGATAATTTGTGTCGTGCATGCCCAAATACCTACCCTATGCTATCATGCATTCCTTTGCTGCTTTTCTTGTGGCCAATAATGATGCAATATCCAAAACCTGATCTAGAACACTTCCTATTGTTAATGGGATCATATGATCAATGCTACACTTTAATGACCTTTGGGATTGATCAAATAGAGAAGATAACATATAAGGGAGTGACTTCTCTATTGAAACCAAGCAAGCTCCCCATCCTCCACCCCCCCACACCCCCAACCCTTCATTCTATAGAGGTGACACTCCTCTTTAACAAAGGACATCAATTTAAAGAAAATATAGGAAAGAAAGGGTCTGTGATAGGTTCAAGCCTTAAATATTCACAATAATATGGCATAACATTCATACAAACATGAATAAAATTGAATATCATAAATTTCCATCATAATTGCAAGTAAAAAACCACACATTTGGAGAGAAAAAAGTAATCATGGAACACATTTGTAGAAAAAATTAAAATCTTCACTTATAATCATGGGGATGACCAAAGTTACACACTTGCAATCTAAAAATTACAAATCAAAGTCAAAATATCACACTAGACATGACCTCTTGGTAGTTCTCTAAGGAACCATTTTAAAAAAATTATACTGATCATCAAATCAAATTTTATAATATCTGAGAATGTAAAATGCATTCATCCATTTAAGGACAAGGATGGGGATCCCACAAATCATATAAATAAGAAATAAGATCTAGAATAGAAAAGAAACTGCAATTAGGAATTGATCTTGATACTTGGAAAAATCCATCTATTTAATGATTACTAAGAGAGAAGAAAGAAAGTAGGGGACACAATTAAGAAAAATTACTTATAGTGATTGAAAAGGAAGATCTCCTTTGTGTTGAAGACTCCAATTTAAATACTAGATGTGTATTTAAGAATTAATTGTTGGATTATCAATGAGTCATTTTCAAGTCATTGTTCAATGCAATCCTATAAAGGTGCAATAATCACTTCTTGCTTCATTTGGAATTCAAATAATTCATCTTCAATCTCCTTTAAATCATAACTAATTTGATGTACTATCTCCGATTAGTCTTCATTCCTATTGATGTAATGAATTAATCATTCCTGTATGTCCTCTTTAGGAAAATCAACAATTATATTGAATTCATTTCCCCATGTTATCTTTAGTACATTGACACATTCTTGCATTTGTTTTTTGTTTCGATAAAATCACATCCATAATTAAACTAGTACCCTTTAGCTCCTTAGCCATCTAAATTAACTTAAAGAATAAAACACTATATGTTTTACTGATGTTGTCACATTTAGAAATTAATTCTCGAGCATTTTAATTATTTCCTTCCAATAAGCCTTTAATTGTTTAATTCTTCCTTGAAATGGAAAAAAAATGTTTTTTTTTTTCTTGTGCTTTATTTATATTTGACACCTCCAAATAAATGTAGTTAAGGCCTCTTTATAAAACATCTAAAAATTCTATAAGTCCTTTTGTAAATATTCAAAGAGAGAATTAATTTTGACATATAAGCTAACTGATGTCCTGACTACTTCCCACACTTCCAAGATTGTATCAATTCTTTTATCTATATTATCAAGCATATACTAACAAATTTCGATTAACAAACTTAACACTGCCTTATTCGTTGGGTTGTGTTTTGGTGTGTCTTATAAAGATAAGCTTGGCTTGATGGTGGATATTAATTTAGAAAAAAGTTTCTTTGGTAACAATGCCATTTCCAATTCTTTTATTCTCTATCTTAAAATCACATTCTACACTTTCTGCTAAAAAATTGGAAGCCAACGTCTCTCTAGTTTCTTGATGAAATCCAAAAAACTTGGATGGATTTATTCCTTTGACCTCTATCTTCTTATAAATTTTGTTATACACTACATGATCCGATGTAACCAATTAAATTTCAAAATAAATAGGCTCTTGTTGAGCTAACTCTTCATATGATAAATTGGCTTTCTAGCACTTGTTTTTAACTATTAGGTCCCTATAATACTAGTGTACCTCATTATTGTTATTATTAGTGTAGCCCCCTATTGTTATTGTTGTGCCCCATAGAAGCCCACTATTTTTATTGTTTTTCCCGTACATTATTATTGTTATGTAGGCTCTGATTATATTGTGACCCCTTAGACTCCTATATATACCAAGGAGCTCTTATCATTTATATCATCCAATAATTGTTCATTTATGTAATGTAAAGGAGGTTCCCCCTTGAAGAGGATTTTTTAAGTCGTTGATCTATATTTTCTTTTGTTTTGTGAGCTAGTTTCATAGCATTTGGTACCAGAGCTTTGGATTCTAGGGTTTCACTGCTTGAAATAGGTCATATTGGAATTATTGCTATAAATTTTTTTATACGAGGCTTTAGAAGATGAAATTTAGACCACACAGAGATGAAACCTTGATGAACATGGTGTAAAAATAAAATCTTGGTTCGCTATTTTTTTGAGATATGGTCTGAAGACGTTAGAGTTTTTACAAGATCCGAAATTCAATCTCAAACATGTGACCTAGGGAAAATCATCATAACTTTCTCTCCAAGCATCATATTTGAATTTCATAAAAAGTGACTAAATTTGCACTGACTATAGCTTTTCTTGTATCATTTTCAGGGCCGAAGGTCGAAACAGTGACACACGACATTTCGTACAAGTTCACTCTACTGAACTAGTCTATAATCAGGTCATCATGGGAGATTGGGCATAACTCTTTCTTAAAGAATCCAATATCGGTTTGACTTGTGGAGTTGCAAAGAATACTCAGAGGGATACCATAGGATGAAATTTCAGACCTTGGAAATCCAAAATTATAGAGATACAACAGTTTCAATATTGAGCTCCTAAAAAAGAAAGAAAAAAGTGTGTATTTTTAAAAATTGTGTACAACTTTTGTTTGAAAAATCAGTTTGAAGTGATTCAAATGGCACATTGAAGAAGAGATATCAATATTTGGTTCTAAAATTCCTCCCAAACAAAATAATACTACACCCATTAGACCCTCAAAAATTTGCACTATGACGCATGAAGAGGAAGAATTGAAACATGATATATCAAAAACATGGGACCAAGTGCAACAAATTTTGCTCTCACAAAGAGAAACCAAAGATGAACTAAAAGGGGACATGGATGGATTAAAAGGGGACATGGATGGTTTAAAATAAGAAATAAAAGGTTTGAAGGTTTAAAAGGCTTCTCAGTGGTAGCAAGGTAATGCATGAAATTCATGATGAGGACAAAAGGAATATGAATTATGATTTTAGAGTCTCCAATGTTGGGTTTAAGATCAACCACATTCAAAAGATCCATGTGAGGAAGTTTGATGGAAATGATCCTGTAACATCGATACTATAGATGGAGCATTATTTTGATCTCCATGATGTGAAACACACACAAAAGGTATGCATTCCATCTTTATATTTAGATCCAAATAAGTCTGTATGGTATCAGTGGCTTTGTTCTCATAAACCACTTTTCATTTGGTCAATTTTTACAGAGGAAATGATAGCACATTATGATGATACAAAGAGAAACACCTTTTTAGCCAATTAATAAATCTCAAACAAAAGGGTTCAATGGCAGAACACATTGAGGACTTCCAAAAATTGAATATCCGGGTAGTTGATATTCTAGAGGAGCATAGGATTGATGTATTTATATGTACTTTAAAGGATAACATCCAACATGAGGTTTTCCTTTGGGAACTTGATTCATTGGAGAAGGAATTCAGGGTGGCAAGAAATTTTAAAGTAAAGTTATGGCAACAAGAAAGTCTACCACTCACAACTGTAAAGATGGAAGTGTAGCTACTCCTACCCTTCCACAACCTACAAGGTTGACACCACAAAAATTGGAGGAAAAAAAAGTAAAATGGATTTGTTATAGTTGTGATAGAAAATACACTAAAGGTCATAAGTGTGCCGAGAAGAAATTATTTTACATAGATTGTGAAGAGGAAGAAAAGGAACAAGAAACATCAAAAGAGGAGGATATACACTAGGAACCAACCCCAGAGAAACAAGAAATGAATTCAACCATATCTTGTAATGCATTGGCAAGAATTACCACTCCTCAAACTTTCATAATAGAAGGATATATCAAGAAAAAAAAAGGTAATATTGCTGATTGATTCGGGTAGTACCCGTAATTTTATTCATTGTAAGATAGACAAGGAATTCAATTGATTCCTATATCCAACACCAGAGTGTCACGTGATGGTTGCAAATGGAGGAAATATAAATTGCTCTGGAAAGTTCCATAATATTAGGCTAACCATGGGGAATCTGTATTGAATAGTTCAATGTTTTCCATTCCAATGGGTGGTGTTGATGTTGTACTATGAGTACAATGGTTACAATCTTTAGGTACGATAGCTTTAAATTTTCAAGAACTTTTCTTGAAATTATTTTTTGAAATAAATGAAGTTGAATTAAGGGGTATCACTGGGAAACTGGGAAATATAATAAACTATAATGGCCTGACAAAAAGCTTCTAAAGAAAGAACAATGCGCCATAATTTCACAATTATGCTCACTAGAGGTTCAAACATCAAAATAATATATTTCTCTAGATGTCCAAAAAGTCTTGGACAATCATTCCAAGGTATTTGAGACTACCAAAGGCCTCCCACCTATTAGTGATCATGATCATGCTATAAATTTGATTCCAGGAAGTGTTCCTCCAAACATCAGACCTTACAGATATCCATATGCCCAAAAGAGTGAAATTGAACATATGGTTGCATAAATTCTATAGCTTGGTATAATTCAGCCTAGTCAAAGTTCTTTCTCTACTCTAGTAGTATTGGTGCATAAGAAGGATGGATCATGGCATATGTGTTTGGATTCTAGGGAGCTCAACAAGCTCACTATTAAAGATAAATTTACCATTCCTGCCATTGATGAATTGTTGGATGAATTACATGGAGAAATTTACTTCACTAAGTTGGATATTCATTCAAGATATCATCAAATTAGAATGAAGATCGAAGACATTCCGAAAAGTACATTCAAAACTCAATTTTTGGTCATGCCTTTTGGCCTTACTAATGTGCCTTCTACATTTCAAGGTTTGATGAGTTCCATTTTTAAAACCTTAGAAAATTTGTGTTAGTATTTTTTTATGATATACTAATCTACAACAAGTATTGGAAGGATCATGTTCAACATGTTGACATGGCCCTCAAACTATTGGAGGAGAAACAATTATATGCAAAATCCTCCAAATGTTTCTTTGGAGTACATAAGGTGGAATATTTGGGTCATATTGCATCTCATGAGGGTGTTAAGGTAGACCCTGAAAAAATTAAATCCATTAAGGAATGGAAAATCCCCACAACCATAAATCATATTCGATGATTTCTTAGGTTTACAAAGTATTATCGGAATTTTGTTAAGAATTATTGGAGAATAGCAACACCTCTAACAACATTATTAAATAAATGTAACACCCTCCTCCCACATTTACCCATGCTAACTGACCAACTAGGGTAAACATGTGATGACAAGTTACTATGATATGATTCAACTCCCCATGTATAGTTAAGGAAGTGGAACTGACAAGACAAAACCAATATGGCATTCCTCAGGAGCTATATAACCTTCAAGAGACAACCAACCCTTCTAGGTGCCCAACCCTTGAGACAACTTGATGTTTTGCTGAACTAGACCCCCAGTCACTCCCATAACAAGCCTTCCATGTGAGTGAGACCCTCCAGTCATTCCCACAACAAGGAATCCATGCGATTGCGACATTTTTTAGGCGATTTTGTGTTAGTGATCCCGAATTGTGAACGACAATTTTAGGGATGGGACTTATGCCTCTGCCAAAAACTTCATGAAACTTCCAGAATTGATAAATAAAAATGAAATAAGGCTAATAATGCAAAAAATTGAACAAGGAATTGACCTAACCCCTACCATCCATGATATGAATTTTCTCAAACATATCATAGACATGAAATCTAAAGGTCATAACAACAGATCTAAATATAGAGATCTCATACTTATCTAAGAATCATTAAGGAGGATTGATGTCTCCTCCCAATAACCACATTTTTATATATTAGGTCATTCATTCATTAATATTTCATATACTAACCAAAACATGATGAGCTCCATGATGATGATGATGATGCTTAACATCCGCTGAGACCAAACATTGGTCTATCGGACCTAAAGAAACAAATTATTTATTTTGATCTAAGATTTTATTCCTATGCTCAAAAAGCTTGGAGAGAAGCCTCCCGAGCTCACTATAATTTTGACATTGTAAAAGGCTAGGAAGGTCAGTATTGTAGGTCATACATAAAGATTATCATAAAACATGCTTATAACCAACAAATAACCAGAGATATATCAATTATGAAGCAACCATTAAATCCACATAATGACAAGCACATTTTCTCATGAAATACCAAAGGAAAAGAAACTCTTATTAACATATGAAAATACAACCAAGTCAGGGACTTCCATGTACCAATTGACCATATATTGGGTTGATTCAAATATCTATTTTATCCAATCAACCCCATGCCATATTCTAAGCATGAATGTGGGATCTCATGGAATAACCTAAACAAAACCAAACCAGGGCTTTGAGAGGCCAAACCACTTCAACCCTCAACCATGGGTTCCACCTCATAGTCAAACATCACTAACAATCACCAAATTGGTCTCTACCCAAGTTGTCTAGGGCTCCAAAGTGTTTGATCCAACCAAGGCTTCCAGGACTAGTAACTCAACCCACCACTGTTGTGAGGCTCCAGAGAATTTGTCCAACTAGAGCTTCTAAGACTAGTAACTCAAACCATTGAGGGCTCTAGAGTGTTTTTCCAACCTAGGCTTCTAGGAATGGTAAGTCAACCCAAGTTGTTGTTGTTGGGTGAGTGTTATATTATTTCCACAACTACCCTATAGGTGGGGGAGTCACAGGGGGGGTAATAGCCCCTCCTGTACGTTGTGTTAGGCGCAGTGCCTCGAGAATTTTTTGTTGGACCCTACAATAGGTAGGTGGACCTACCTATGGTTTTGTGCATGGATTTTGTACATGGTTTTGGGCATGATGGTTTTCTTTCCATGGTATTTTGTAGATTTAGTTAAGGGAACTATGATTATGTTCTAATACAGGGTCAACAGATTGGGATTTATGGATGCTTCGACATGTATATATATGTATTGTAACATTGAAAGGAATATAATGAAAAATCAATCTGGTAGTCCCAGTTTTGGTATCCAGGGGAAAATCTTTGTGTATATCTATTTTACGTTTTTGTTCTCGCCATTGTTTATTTTTTATTTTTAGAATTCATATGCACGTAATTTCTATATGGGGTTAAAACCTACATTTGGTATCAGAGATGTTTTAGCTTCAAGGGGATGCCTTTGCTACTAAGGGGTGTAAATATGGTGAGCAGTGGAAAGATGAAGACCGAGAAATTTAATGTTCATATTTTTGAGTTGTGGAAACTCAAGATGGAGGATTTGCCAGTGGATAAAGATCAGTGGATCGACGTAGATCTAGGTACTAAACCAACAACAGTGTCAACTAAAGAATGGGTGATGTTGGATTGGAAGACAAAGAGAACAATATGATTATGTGTCTCAGATTCAGTATTGCTAAATGTATCAAGGGAGGCTTCAGTGAAGTCTTTGTGGGACAAGTTAGGGACTTTGTACCAATCTAAGTCTCTAGTGAATAAACTATTCCTATGGAAAAATGTGTATAACCTGAGGATGAAAGATGGATGCTCTGTGAAAGAGCATATGAATGCATTTAATATTGTGGTAAGATAGTTATTATCTGTCGATATTAAAATTTCAGATGAAGATAAGTGCAATAGTTTGTTGTGTTCTCCACCATATTCATGGGATAGTTTGGTTGTTGCAATAGGTAGCAATGCAACTACCTTGTAGTTTGATGAAATAGTCTCATCCTTTTTGTTGGAGGAGGTGAGATGGAAAAATATAGAGGGCCAAAATGGTGATGCCTTGTTTGTATGAGCATGGTCCCAGAACATAACTAAAAATAAGTCATCGAGTGGGAAATCTAAATCTAGAGGGAGATCTAAATCTCCGGGAAAACCTATAAAGGTGCGCTAGAAATGCAGAAATGAAGGGAAATTGTCCTAAGTTGGAAAACTTCAAATCACTGGAGGGAAACCAACCTTGCTCTTTGGAATTTCGCAGTGCATCCTGGTGATCAACACTGCTCTCCACAATTGCGCAGAGCAGGCAGTTTGCCTTCCCCAAGAAAATTGTGCAGAGTAGCCCATCACCGAGCTTACTCTCAGAATTTGTGCAGTTCTGGCTAGCAGCCTTGGCTTTAATTTAGAAATTGTGTAGAGCTTGAGGGGTAGCCAGAGCCACTCAACCTAGAAACTGCACAAAATTCATCCCAAGGCTTACTGACCATTGCATGTGCTCACGGGTTGACGGGTTCCCTCCAAGGCTGTGCAATATTTCCTTGCATGCAAGGGAGTTTTTCTCGAAAAAGGAAAAAGCAAAAATCAAAAAGAAAAAAAAATCCCTATATTTTAGGGATCCATTTTTAGCCCCTGGGGTTACATGCAAAATCCGTTTTAGAAACCTCCTACCAAGTGTCGCTTTTTCCTAGAATTGTGGCATGCACATCATAAGCCTCAGTCTTGTCAAAAGAATTTATTCAACGCTTCAGAGTTCACTCCTCGCTTTTGATCTTGGAGCTCTGGCATTCCCAATTCATCTAGGAACTTTCGGCACACTCATCACAACTTTTTCCGAGTAAGTCTTATTTTCATGTCTTTTGCTACTTTTCAATCGCTTTTTACATTTTGGTTTGTGTGAGTGTTGTTTTCTTGGCTTTATTGAATGTTTTTTGTCGTTTCAATGCATGTTAGCTTGTAGAAGCGTTGTTTCAAGTATTTCATTGCATTTCCTTGTTGTCGCTTGCATGACACTATTTCTACACTAATCTTCGTCATTGTGGAAACTCACTTCACACACTTCATTGTTTTCCCTTTTTAATAAATCCTACACTAACTGTAATCGCATGCATGTTCATTTAATCATGTCTACACCATCTTTTCACATGCGTTCATTCTTACTATTTTCAATTGCCTGTCGGCAAGTCTGAGTTGCATTGGCCCGGACCTTGCCTTACCTGGCTTGCACTGTACATTTCTGGGATGGAAGACCTTTCCTTTCTCGCAAGAATTGCATAGATTCTACCTCACACTGGCCTCCCAGGATGTGCTCTATGAAATTTTGAGAGGCAGTGCCTCAGTTGGCCCTTGGGATTGCGTTCCCGGGTTGTAGTCATGCTGGCTGAAACTGTGCATTGTGTAGTTCCAGTCCTCAATATGCCAAGTTGGACTGTGCTCTACGCAGTTTTAGTAGTCAGTTAGCTCTCTAGAAGGTTGGGCTATGCTCTTCGTAGTTCTAGCAGTCAGTGTTCCAGCCTCTCCTAGAGAAACTTGTGTAATTTTCCCAGTCAGTCAATCATGTGTGTTGCATGTCAGTCCTCAAGTTGCTTTTGGTTTTCAACTGATAGTTCTCTTTCCATGAGTGTTTCTATGTCTCCAGGTATCAGATGTGTTCATCAGTCTTTCACCAGTAAAAGTATAATGGCTTCCAAGGGAGCAGGGTCAAAGGACACCATTGAGAGCGCCACTGGAGATGTTGTCGAGCAAGTGTTTATGAGCTTGCCCATCTATGAAGATACTAAGTTGCTCATAGATAAAAAGATAAAGATCACATGGGAGGACATCAATGGCATCTTCTCAGACACCTTTGAGGAGAATCTGGAGGACCGCAGAGTCTATGTCAACATACATAAGTCTGGCTTGTACCGAGTTTCATGCAGGTGTTCCCGCATTTCCATGTGCAAACATGATCCAGAGACAATGGTACTAAGAAGTGTCAGTGGAACATAACTTACTACCTTCAGGGTAGAGAAATTTCAAGATATATATGACTTACCGTAGTCAGTGAACAAAATGGATGCACTCTTCACCCATCCCAGCAACAATGTGAACTCAAGAGAGATCTTGAAGAGTTGGGTGAGAGAGTCGTCTAAGTTCAGGAAAGCACCCAACTAGGTATACAAGACAAAGGCACTGTGGAAGGCCTATCAGTTCTTGGTCATATTCACATGCCGCTTATATGGCCGAGAGAGTACAAAGACCTTCCCGCAGAGTTGGGTGATTGTGTTGGATCAACTTCAAACGAAGGAAGACCTTTCAAATGGCCTGACATGTTGGCTCTCTAGATAAAGGGGCAACTAGAAAATTCTCGACATTCGCCCAATGGTCAACAAGCAAATTTATTCATGTCCTCCTACATGCTTGATGCAATTTGTTCCTATCAACAGTTCCCTGGCTTGGGTTGGGCATGGACACCTTCAGAAACCTTTGTGCACATCTATTTCAAGTTATTCTATGAGTGCAACTTCCATGGAGTTATACTACAATTGTTATACCACTTTTTCACCCCGGTGTATAGGATGATCTTTGAGTAGGATTTGCCATGCATGTCACATGCAGCGATGGAGCCGTTGGTTAACATAATAGATTGGTATGCCTCACCCCTTGGCACCATCATTCGGATGTACAATGAAGAAGGCTCTGCATGTGTTACTGAAGTTTTCCATGGACAAGCTCGTCATGCAAGAGGTTTCATACCACATCTCGATAGGGTTGTCAATGAGACTAGACAGGAAAAAGAAGGCACCTTGTCCCTCTCTCTTCCTTTGTGGATTGGTTTGTATGAGATCCATAGTCTCAAGCATGTTGAGGTCGAGATGGAGGAAATCAAGAGATTCACCTTTGACACAAGAAGTTTCAATCCATATGACCCACATTTCTTGGTGAAGGACCACCGTGAAAGAGTGTATCATTCTTGGATCCATGAGGCATGTCATTGGCTTGAGGAAGACCCATGGAGATACTGCTATAACTCCTCAAGGCTCAATGAACCAGTCAAAGTGGTTGTAAAATGGTTAGCAGCACACAAGGCAACAACACTTGACAGAGCAGCAACATCAGCAACAACAAAGGGCAATAGAACTATGTATGACAAAGGCAAGAGGAAGGTCGTCGACAATGCAGAGGCAGAGAAAAGCTATAATTTCCAGGAAGATCCACTTGTAATGAGAGCAGCTTTGGGGATTGAGGCAAATAAGTGACAACAAAATAGAAGGATTGTGCAAATATAGAGGGAGAAGTAGAAACTAGAGAAGAAGTTGTAGGAGGTGAAGCAAAAAAAAAGGAACAACAAGAGCTACACATAAATGAGAAGGAAGCGCATCAAGGATAGAAACAACAGGAAGCACAGTGTGTACACATTGATGAAACTATGCAAATACAGCTTATTGAATCATCATAGTTGGCATATAACAAATAGGATGAGTAGTTGTAGGAGCATGAATTTTATCAAGAGATTAAATAGATGTTGGAGTAGATGGACATAGATGTGGTTCAGCCAGAGTAGGATCAGGATATATATCTCAGGCCTAAAGTCCTATAGGTCACTCCATCGGATTCACCAAATCCAGTAGTAGAGCAAGTCCCAAGTGATCAAGGAGACACTGAAATCATTGAGGACAATCCAGAAGTAGATGTGCACAACATATCCTTCGATCAGTCACAACACAGAGTTGTGCAATCACGCAGAGTACCCACTCCGGATGTCCATGCATCTCCTGTGGATTTTTTAGAACGAGTGATCACGTCTGATGTGCGCATACATCCATTTACATTATTTGATGCTACAAAGGCAGATGCCAAAGCCATTAGCTCAAGTGTGAGATTCTTGATAACGGAGACTGAGTGCATGGCTAAGGAATTGCAAGTGACCAAGTAGAGAGAAGAGAAAGCTACAAAATCTTCCAGAGCAGAGTGGAGGAAAGCGATACTTGATGACTTATCATCTCTTGAGATAGTCATGCAAAAGCTATACTTTAGGTTCGTCACCGTGCATAACTCAGTTGTCCATCTTAATGGTTGGCAACAACACTATGCTAGGAGAGTACAAACCTTGATAGACATACACACTACTATGGATCACATGCAGATATGGACAATGAGGTACAAGGGAGCCCCGTCGTAGTTGCCAAAGATGATGAAGCAAAAGGAAATGGAGTTGAAGGCACGCATCTGGAGTCAAATCTAGAACTATGAGGAACTCCCATGGCTCATCACCAAATTACAAGCTTCACATGCATAAGTGTTTATGAGCATGGATGTCATTGTGCACACTCATGTAATCCCATCCATTGGCACACTCACCGAGGAGAAAGAGAAGAACCAGGGAAGACTGGAGCTAGACATGTACTTTGAACAGTTGATGTGGATAGCCACCAACACAGATTTATAGATGAGCACAGACACTATGCACTAGTAGGTCACTGGTCTGAATTCACTAAAGACCATGATGCACATGCTATATGATGAGTTGGACAGAGGTGCCAAATCAGTGTACTCAGATGCAATGGAGGCAAGAGTTCGCTTTCAGAAGGATGTCACCATAGAGTACACGGACACCATAACAGACTACCAAGCTTGGCATCAGTTCACCACCATCGATCACTAAGAGGATGTCGACAAGTTAGTCTTCCCACAATGGTTTGAGTCTCAGTGATGTCTTGTATGGCTTACTCAAGTCCATTTTTGTCTCACATGGGTACATTTTAAAATTGTATTGTAAACATGTTGTAAAGTGAAAGACTAAATGTCAATAGTAGAATGTAAACAATCATGTGTAAGTTGAAGAGTCATGAGGGTAGTTGAAGATTTACAAAGGGGAATTTCAAGGGTCTCCCCACCCTTTGCTATATATAGAACCTCATAACTCATTGTATAGGCTTTTGGGAGCCAAGCTTCTAATAGGTATAACTTAGAGAAAGTTGGAGTGTATTGCAACGAGCCTTGGCTTCTCCACAGTGCAAAGCAAGTACATCTCTTTGGAGGAGCAGGCATCAATGACTGTGACGTTCCATTATTGGGGCTAGTGGTTGTCATGGCTGTATGTATGATTGGATCTTTCACTCTTTTAATATAACGGAGCCAACACGTTTCATGCATGTATTGTTATTATAGTTAGACTATTATGGTTACTCTAATAATGTATGTTGGCTTGAGGGGGCCTGACCCAAGTTCAGTGTTAGTTAGCCAAACAAATCCCTACAGTACTGGCCCTTTCAGCATCAGCCCACGGAGTGCGGACTGAAGTCTCACCCGAAGCAGTATGGGGGGATGCTGGAACCAAGTTTCCGCACCCTTGAGATGGTTGTGATATCGGTTTGTTCCAACTATACTTGCCTTCGCACAGGTTGCTTCACACTCTATTCCACCCTTCAGTACCTTCGCGATTTGTTACAATTGGCTTTCATGCAGCCCTAACCAGGGGCTAAAGTCCTTTCGCGCTACTAGGGTAGTGAACTGTGATATCACTTAAACTAAGCTAAGTATCTTACTTATCTTATTAAAAGATCTTAGTTAGCTTCATGTAAACAGATGTTCTTACTTGCATTCGCTTAACCAATATAGTTATACACATTCGCGCATCATATAAGCATTAGAAGTGAAATTCATACCCAATATAACAGATGCATAAACAGGAAATAAATACACATAATGATAGAAAATTTCTCTTTATTAATGATTCCTGATGGTTATAGACTTGACTCGCCCTGTGCACTCAGCTGCAGGGGTCCGCACACTTAGCTATAGACTATTAGGCCTCTGTGCACTCAGCTGCAGAGCCTCTACCTATGCTATGACCCAAAACTTAGACTTACACTTCAAAGCTATCTAGCATACATCTTCATTACTCAAACATTGTATATCCCTATCTACTTAGAGCTTCGCTCTATTTATACAATCCCATGGTCTGCGAACCATGGTTAGATCTTTTACAACCGACATTACATTATCAAAATAAGGGCGGACAACCCTATGACTCTTTAACACTACGTGCTCTTCGCCCACAAAATGTGGAGTCTTTACATTGGAATTACAAAATTGGACCAAAATATGGGCTCTTAGCCCCAAAACTGCCCTTGGGGGATCCCGTGCCCAACAAGCCCCCAACACAAACATCGTGACTCACCCTCGAGTCACTTTGTAGGTGTGGAGATCTTAGTGCGAAGACCTCCCAGATCTGTTTGGATCACTGCAACTTCGGAAACGCACTAAGCAATTGCCTGCTGAACTTCCTCCATGTGTTGTTCAGTGACTACTGCTGTTGAACTACTGCCCTGAATCCTCTGCTGAGTTGCTTGCAGTTGCGCGAGCTTTGCTTCAATGAAGGTTGTAATTGTATAAGCCTCATCAATCCATGTATGTAGGTGTGCTTTTAATACTGCTTCCTTATGACAAGAGACATCCGCCTGTTCCTTAAGCGCCTTTGCCTGCTGCATCCTTGCAAGCATCTATGTAAGGGAAACCGTCTGCGCGATCCCTTTTACTTCGTCATACTTCTGTTGTATTTTGAAATCCTCTGTCTCTAGGTGCTCTACATTCAGGTCCTCATACAGTGTGGTTAGGACCTTGAATGACTGCTCGAATAGCTGCATGCAGTTTGCCACTGCGCTATCAACTGTTGTTGTTGCTACTGTAACAACAGTTGTTCGTTGTTCCCTGATTTCTAGAAGAGTTGAAGGCTGAGCCTTCAATTTTAGTTCTGCGATCTGTAGGTTCAGCTCCAGCTGAACCATAGCCATCTCTTCTCTAGCGTCATGCACCCCTGTGGCCAATTTACAGACACGCGCCTCCACCGGTTCTTCTGCCTGAATGTCAATCTCCAGGACCATTCAGTAGGCTTCCTCTATCGCCTGCATAATTTGCTAATTCTTCTTGACTACCTCATTACGCTACAAGCCCAACTGTTCAATGTTGATGCGCTGCTCACTCATCACCTATAGTGTGCAACTCTCCTTGCTCGAAGTTCTGTGATGACTCCATCCTGCAAGAGATAGAGCGTTTCCTGAGGGAGCGCAACCATATTTAATCTGACCCCTTTCAAACTATTGACTGTGGCCTTGTCAGCCTCCTTCTCTATAGTAAGTGACCCATCTGGTAGCACTATCATGTTGGTCACCCTTATGTGCAACATTTCCTCGGCATTTGAAGTGTCGATTGTGAGGGTGGTGGACACTATGCTAGCCTCTGGAGTACATACCTGCAACTCCTGCAACCCTATCCCAAGGGCCCCCAATACTAGCTGCTACTGTTCTTCAAATTGTTGGAGGGCCTCCGCGGTGAAATCCCTCACTATTTCTACAATGTCATGCAAATCCCCCTCAGTGAGGGTGATTGGGTCGAAGGACGTTTTGGATGCCTTGGTTTTCTTCCGCGGCACTATCTTCTCTCATGGCCATAGATGCTTGAGTTGGGTGGGTGTTGTCTGCGGGTCCACGCCAACTTGTTCTATGTCTATCTCTAGTTCAGGTGAAGGTGACTTTGTTCCTTTGCGGTATTCTTCCCCTGTTTTCTGCTGTTGTTCGACCAACTTCACAACATCACATGTTTCTTCGGCCTTAGTCGCTGCTTCTTCCTTTCCGCGCTTCTCCACCAGCTGCACCATCTGAAGTTTTGTCTCGTCTTTCTTGCGCTATGCAGTGGCCTTATCTGTTTCCACTATGGAGTCAGCTGGAGCATGCCACTCTGGCAGCCAAGACTCAAGGACTATGAATATTACATCGTCAGTTGCCAAGTATGGTAAATCATGCCACGCCTTCATAGGGTCCTTCTGTGCCCTCATGAAGACATGGTGGAAGTGTGCTATGAACTCTACAAAGCTCTGCAAACTGTTGTAGACTGTGGGAAATAACCGTGGCTTGCGATTGATCCCCATCCAGATGTTCATTTCCATTAGCACCCAAAATATCTTGCTTTCTCTGATCCGCTGTGCATCCTTGGTCACCCAAAATGAAGCATACTTCACTGCCTCTGGATGGTCTGGCACGACCAAAAGGAACTAGCTATGTTCAGGAAGCTCCCATGCCACCAGTACGATCGACGACAGGAGCCATGCATAGTGAAACGTTTTACCCCTGCTCCTGTGCCTCCCAGCAATTCACAAGGAACTCGCTGCATAAATAGTTCACCCAATTGAACTAGACCTCTTCTACACATTGCGCCACTAGTGCAACCACTAGCACGAGCACCTCATCCATGCAGCACTTCCGCATCACCTTCCCTACCAATATTTGTGTTGTGACCTTGAATGCAGGTTTGTTAATGCTAGAGATGGCATACCCTCACTACTTCTTCTCCAACTTGAACTTATTTTTGATCGCTTCCGCGAGGGCCAACTCACCACCTTTTCCCTCTGAAATGTTTGTTGGATCCTCCTCTGAGCAAGGTAGCCATGTAATCTAGTGAATCAAATGGTCTGTGATGGGGATGAGCTCCTCCAGCCACAAACACCCATCATGCACCAAGCAGAGCAGCTGCCTGATGACGAAAACAGTCACTGGGGCGCGGTGGTAATGCGGCACCCAGAGCGGATCCAATTCAATCATTCCAGCTGTCACATTGATCTTCTGGTGCTTTAGCTTTGCATTCGCTAAATACAGGAACTTCTTATGGTCTGCGAGGTCCCAATCTTCAAATTTTAACACAGGAACCCGTCCCAAGCACGGTCCCTCAAAGATAATATCGTATGGGAGAAGCGGAGTTTGCAGAGAGCTCTTGCTCTCATCTATATCCTTCAGCACCTTGGCTTTACCCTTTCACGAAGGAACATATTTAGGTAACCGGGTAATAGGGTCTGCACCCTGGGTTTCAACTTCCATCTCTACATCCTCGCCCTCCTCATCCACTAGGATTTCTTCAAACTCTTCCTCGTCATCGGCCTCAGATTAATGGCCTTCCCCTTTTCCTGCAATGTGAGCTTGTTCCTCAGTGTATTTCTTGGCGAGCCACGCACCAGGATCATGGCTTGCTTATCCTTCTTGGGTCTCGGTGTTCGTGGTGATTTAGGGACCTCAATGATTATTCCAGGGCTCTCTGGGGCTTCCACTTCTGCAATTTCCTGCGTGGCTCCCTAGGCTGTCACTACTCCTGTGTCCATGGATTCTTCAGGTGCTAACATAGCGCTACTCCACAGTTCTCTTAGTATCTTTGGTAGTTTCTCAAACAACGAATTTGCTTTTAAAGTCTTGAATAAGTCTCGGTTCATGAATACTTGAGCGCGCAACAAATCAGTTCTCAAATTGACAAGTGTTGTTCACTGGGCAGCCACTTGTAATTTATAGGGCCTTTTGAATTTGAATTCGACTGTTCCCCCCACATTCGGCCCATTAATTCTAGATTGGTTGTAGATTTGCAAGAATCTAACCCATAAATTTCGCCTTAAATGCCTGTCACCCACTCCATTTGGCCTCAAACAAACCATCAAATCATGAGTAGTGACTTGAACGGTCACTTTCCAGCAGACCTGTGCACTAGCGCAGCTATCTTCGCGCTGTTGCGGACCCTTTGAAACTTCGCTACTTCGGGCAGTCCTGAAATCGCACAGTTCACGGGTAGAGTAGTTTATAGTCCCATGCCTCCTTTCAGCTGCCTGAAGCATTAATATTGTGCCACTTTCATATAGTCACATCGTTGGATTGCTCGTGTATGGCTTCAAGCGACTGCCATTCACCTTTCTTGGGAAGGGTTCTCCATTTAACTTTACCAGCTGTACCGTATCTCCATCGGTAATAACCAGCTGTACCGTATCTCCATCGGTATATACGGCCCTAACCAGTGCATCTTGAACTTCCCTTGGAACTTATCAAACTTACTATCATACAACAAAACCAAATCGTTTGCCTTCAATTCGCTCAGTTTGATGTTTCGGTCGTGCCATGCCTTTTCGCGCTGCTTTTGGACCTGTTGGTGAAATCCAGCCAAAAATCTTTCTTCTTCGAGCTCATCTAGCTATGTGAGCCTCTTTTATAGGACTCTGCGATGCGTCATACTTGTGAGCACTACTATGCATAGACTAGGCATGATGTATTCCATAGGCATTATAGCTTCCACTCCATAGACAAGCCTAAATGGTGTCTATCCCGTCAGCTTCTTGCATGTCGTCCGATAAGTCCATAACACTATAGGTATGCATAGCTCCCAATCACTTCGCTACACATTGCATACCTTGGTCAGCGTGTTCTCAAGCACTTTATTGAATGCCTCCACTATCCCATTAGCCTGTGGGTGATAAGGTGTGCTCTTCTGGTGATACACCTAAAATTCCTTCGTTAGTGCATTGATCGTCTCATTTAGGAAGTGTGTACCATGATCGCTCATCAAGATCTTCGGGCATCCAAACCGCGTCAGTACATGTTCAAATAGAAACTTCACGGCAATCATGCCCATGTAATCCTTCACCAGTTGCGATTCTGTCTAATGAGTCAAGTAGTCTATAGCAGTGATAATATACCTCACACCTGTCTTTCCTCGAGGTTTAATGGGTCCTACAAAATATATTACTCATTTTTCGAAAGGTTGCAATGCCATTTGTGGATTCAAAGGCATTTCATCCCTTCGGAATGGCCTTCCTGTTCATTGACATACATCACATGCGTTACAATATGCTTTTGAATCCCGATGAAGGGTTGGCCACCATAACCCAACGCCTATAATATTCTATGCGATTTCTCTTCTTTCATAATGTCCTCCCGCGGCGCCCCCATGAGCGTCTGCAAAGATGCTGCCTCATTCAAACTCAGGTACATACCTTCACAATATTTCATCATTCCCCATCTTATATAGATGCCCAGCAAGGATAGAGAAGTCTACCACGTGCACCACTAATTCCTTCTTTTGCTGGACAGAGTATCCTTCCGGCGTAGTTCCAGTTGTTAGAAAGTGTATTATATCTTCAAAATGTCCATCCACTATGCGCACAACAAAGAGCTGCACGTCAGGTAATCCTTCCTCCAAACTAGTAGGTTCCTCCCTTGTCTCGATGTGTGATAGGTGATCTGGTCCCACGTTCAATCGTCCATGCTTCACAAGAACTTCAAAATCATACTCCTGGAACAATAAAAGCCATCTGCAAATGTGCTCCCCCAACACAGGCTTATTGACTAGGTATTTTAGCGCAGAGTACATGTGCATCTGCTCAGGTTGGGGCTTTTCTCCATAGGCCTGCGTCCACTTGGCCAGATGTGCGCATGGATCATCTTTTCCATCATACTTGTCTGTCAGTCACACCTTAGGCTTCCCAAATCATGCTCGCATCATTCTCCTACATTCACACCAATCATCAAAGCTTCCTTTGTGTGTACCCCACCATCTTGCGGGTGTAGTGTGCAGTACCCAGTCCAAGGCCTAGAAGCGTTGCTTTTCCAACACCTCCCTTTCAAATGCATCCAATAAGGTATCTACCTCATTTAGGCCATCATAAGTAGGCAGATTTCTTTCTTCGAACGACATGCAACGCAACAACAAGGTCATCATATGACAATTCAACATAGTTACTTTGTGTAACCGATTCTGCCATCATCTACTTCTTCGTCAGAATCCAAAGTGTAGGAACTCTCGTGCTCCCACGTAATCCACCCATCCATGGTGGGATTCACCTAGTCTTGGTCTTGCGTTGTTTTCTTATAGAAGCAGTCCAGATCATCATCACTCTCATAGTCGTGGACTAGTTCCGTATAGCACAATCCTTTAGTAGGATCTAGGGGTATTATTACGCGCAATGATTTCTTCTCAAAGATCATCTTTCACTTCTTCAGATTGATTACCCCGTTCATATCAGTGGCCCAGTCAATTCCCAGGAGCGTGGGGTAGGGATTGCTGTCATCAACAATCTTTATTACTTCAAAATATGTTAGTGCACTCCCTCCCTCAATATCCATGGTTACTCCCTACAATCGCCCCATGGGTATGATTCTCTATTGGTTCGCCATTCTCAGTCGAATCGGGGACCATTATAGCACAGGTATTCCCATTCGCTCCCATGTCTGTTTCGGTAACACATTCACATTTGATACCAAATCTAGAATGACTTGATCCATCTTGTATTCTCTGATCTATGCAATGAGTCTCATTTCACGCCCCATCCTTGTTTTATGTTTCCCGATCTTTCGGACTATGTGCGGTTCTCCTAGCGCGGTCCCAACACATCTGTTGATGAGTTCTTGTAACCCTTTCACAACCTTACTATCATGCATTAACTTCATACAAGTTTCCAGGAATGTCGTGAGCATAGACGGGTTCATCTCCGGCTCAGGCTTATCTTTGCTTCCTGACGTGGAGGCCTCAATGAAGCTCTTATTAGCTTCCATGAAGGTTTCCTGAGCGTGCTCCAAGTCAAACTCAACTTCTTTCATTAGGGCTTTGCGAACCTAGGTACTATCTTCTGGATATTTCTGCTTGTCATCTCCTGTCGCGATTCCACTTCAAAGCACTATATTTACATTTGGATATTCCTTGCGTGGCTCAGACCTCATCATATGCAGGTTCTGAGTCAGGGGAGGTGGTAGTGATCCTTTTTCATGGATCCTAGCTATCAGTATAAGACAATATTCTACCTCATGATCAAACAATGTGCAATAATTGCATGACGGGCGTGTTTGATTAGTGCAATCACTGGCATAGTGTCCTGGCCCTCCGCAATTGTAGCAAATCAATTGTCCACGACCTCTACCAAGTCCTCCTCCACCTTGGCCTCGTCCGCACCCCTGAAATCCTATACCTGCCATCCCTGCATTCTGGTCAAGGGGCCATGTTTTGGCCTGAACTCTGTAGGCGGGCGTTCTATCCATCATTAATTCATAGCTCCTGCAAGTACACTCATCATGTCCCACCGATCTACAAAATTTACAAAACAATTGTTGTGGACTTTGCATATACTTCTATAACAAGTGGCAGTTATCCATGGCATGTTTTCTGGCTACCTAATAGATAGCGCACCACAAAGTAGGCATTGTGCTAGGTCCTGCTTGAGCTTCTAGCCTTAAAGGCATCGGTCCTCCTCATGCGAGGTAATTTGTAAAGACTGGGCAATGGTCTTTGCCATGACCCTGACTCTTGCATTTCACGCACCATACTTCTTTGCGCACATCTGGTCGAACCGTCCTGTCTTGCTTCAGACTTCGCATCTCAAGACACAGGTTCTTCAGCTGTGCATGGATCTGCTAAACTCCTAGATTAGGATCTTGCATCAAGCTCTCATGTAGTCTCATGGAAATCTCCAGGGATTCTACGTAAGTTGTTATCTTCTACTCTTATACCGCACTCCTTAAATGTGGTAGTAGCGAAGCCACAAATCACTCGCAATGTTGTCCATCCGTCAAATTCATGTTGGCTTCGTGAATCATACATTTTAGCCTTTGATCTAGTTCCCAAAGTGTCTCACTTCGCAGCATCGTGATTTGTTTGAATCCAATGATCGATTGTGCTTCAGATTTAGGCCTGCTAAATTCCCTATTTAGTGTTGCTTCAATGTTTGCTACTCTTGCATTTGGGTTATCGTTGGAGTACTTAATATACCAAGTCAATGTGCGATCCTACAGAGCGCTAACCAGTGTTACTTTCTTTATATGGTCATCTGTAGCACCTTGAGCTTCCCATACATCCTTCACTACGAACCAGGATTGGTCCAAATCCTCATTTCCCAAGCCTTTGAACAAAGGCAACTTCACTGTGTTCACCATACTGAATTGCGATGGTGGTGGAGGTGGTATGGGTGAAGTTGGAGGTGAAACCAATGGTGGTGTGGGCGGAGGTGGTATTCATGGAAGTCCTTGTCTTATAAGATGAATAGCACTTTGCATAGAGACCTTCACGATCCCTTCCTTGTCCCCTCGTGGAGGTGAAATCAAGGGGCTATGCTCTGGACCCTTATTCCCTTCATTTCTATAAATTATTCTGCTTCGTGTAGACTCGAACATCAAGGTAACTACATAACCCGCTTTTCGCACAACAACATTTTAATCCAAGTATTCAAGGATTTTACGTACTTACCTCGCGGTTCTTTGAGAAAGCATCGCTCTGCCTTGCTATAGCTAACTGAGGTGTCAACCGCGAACTCAGTAACAAATCCTCCTATAATGTGATCGAGCCAATGATCAACAATGTACGTGATCTTATCCTCCAATACTTCCAACATTCGCACTAGCTCTGGGGTCCACACAATAGGACCGTCAAGTTTCCACCTTCCTTGGCTATCTGCTAGCTTTGCGATACACTCGTATAGCTTAGTAGGGAAGGACGCGAAAAATATTTCATGGATCTCTGTGTACAGGTAATTTTCTAACCATTGTTCAATTGACAGTCGCGGGTTTCTATTTTCCTCTGCCGCGAACTCATGAATCCTTCTACCCAACCAGCCTTCAATTTCTTTCTTAGTTTGATTCCAATGATACGACATCAAACATCTCTTATGAAGATTCCTGTCCTAGCAACAGAACCATTTATTGGCTTGAGGGGGCCTTTTTAGGTTCAGTGTTAGTTAGCCAAACAAATCCTTACACTACTGGCCCTTTCGGCATTAGCCGGCGGAGCGCGAACTGAAGTCTCACCCGAAGCAGTATGGGGGGATGCTGGAACCAAGTTTCTACACCCTTGAGATGGTTGTGATGTTGGTTTGTTCCAATTATACCTGCCTTCGCGCAGGTCGCTTCGCACTCTGTTCCACTCTTCAGTGCCTTCGCGATCTGTTACAATTAGCTTTCGTGAAGCCCTAACCAGGGGCTAAAGTCCTTTCGCGCTGCTAGGGCAGAAAATTGCAATATCTCTCGAACTAGGCTAAGTATCTTACTTATCTTATTAATAGATCTTAGTTAGCTTCGCATAAACAGATGTTCTTACTTGTGTTCACTTAACCAATATAGTTATACACATTCGCGCATCACATAAGCATTAGAAGTGAAATACATACCCAATATAACAAATGCATAAACAGGAAATAAATAGGAAAAATGATAGAAAACTTCTCTTTATTAATGATTCCCAATGGTTACAGACTCGACTCGCCCTGCGCACTTAGCTGCAAGGGTCCACGCACTCAGTTGCGAACTACTAGGCCTCTACGCACTCAGCCGCAGAGCCTCTACCTACGTTACGACCCAAAACTTAGACTTACACTTTAAAGCTATCTTGCATACATCTTCATTACTCAGACATTGTATATCCCTATCTACTTAGAGCTTCACTCTATTTATACAATCCCATGGTCTGCGGACCATGGGTAGATCTTTTACAACCGACATTACATTATCAATATAAGGGTGGACAACCCTATGACTCTTTAACACTACATGCTCCACACCCACAAAATGCGGAGTCTTTACATTGGAATTACAAAATTGGACCAAAAGTATGGGCTCTTAGCCCCAAAACTGCCCTTGGGGGATCCCACACCCAACAATGTATGTAGTTGTAACTTAAGCATGTATGTATGGAATTTTCCGTATATGTTTGTATGAATCTTATCAAACCGTGTTGTTGGTTTAACTCATCATTTTGGATTGTCAACTGTTCTGCTTTCCATCTTGTGATGTCTTTCAGCTTGTTTGTTCCCTTTCAAGCTATGTACTATTACAGGCTCCTAAGGGGTGCACCCCTCTCCCCTTCTGTGTGTTAGATCCTTTCCATGCATCTTCCCTGACACGCTGCAAGGTCTCACCCTTGCTTCCAACAAGGACATCTTACTTACCTCTGTGCGTAATCATATTCAAGTCGATATTGTACTATCCACTGTCGGGACTCCTACTCCAAACATTCTGAGGTCTAGTTAGGACTTCTTACCGGGGAGATCCCCTGACATGTTGGTGGGTCCAACATCGTCAACATTTCAGGTGCTAGAAGGAGGGCGAGATGACAAGCTGAGTCCTCACAATCTGTTGTGAATCTTCACACATCTATCATGGAGTTCGTTATAGTTTACCCTCCAAAATGTTTGTCCAATGGATGTATGTTTGAAGTCGAGAGGGAGTTCTGGGATGACTTGTCACATGATCCAGGTGGATATTGGTGGCCACCCGCCAATTCCACATGGACTCCCACCATTATTCTTTCATTTTTTTTTTATTTTTTTGCAATTTCCTTAATTGTAGCATAGTTTACTATTTTTAATAGTTTTTCATGTCCTAAACATCCAGAGCCGTTTTTAGGACCCAAACGACGTTTTTTTGGCAGTCTACTGCAAATGATTTTTTATAAGTCATTTTTTTCTTTCGTCATAGTCCTCAGAGAGATCTTTCCAACGGGGTATCATCCACGTCAAATGGAGACAATATGACCAAGTCACGACCCCTGGAAGTTGGTTGCTCAATTAACCCCAATGGGGCCCATAAAATCTTGGTGTTGCATCTCCTCAAGTTAGCGTTTTGTTGTTTAGGGTTTTCTCTTATTGTTCAATAATAAAAATTCCCTTGAGCTTCATTGTAATGCAGTTCAGAGGCATGTAGCCACCACATCTCTTCTCAGAGATAAGTTATCATCGTCGAGCTAGTATCATTTCCATATTGTTTGTAAGCATATTTCATTATTTGATATTAATCAAAGGAAGTGTTATTTCTGTTGCATCTCTATATTTATGGTTATATCTGTAATTTGTTGTGTTCTTGTTTAAATCTGGATCAGTGGTATCATAGGGGTCTTCTCTTTCTCTGTTTTTCTTTGCATGTCCCCAATGAGGTCAGGATATAAGGAGTTAGGTCTCAAACTGGTCGAACCTTTGCAAGACCACCCTCGTAAATCTTGACAGCCTCCCTTGGAGGAAGAAAAGAAAGATGAGGGAGCAGGAGATCCTATCAAAATATTGCTCAAGGAGACCCTCGAGAAACAAAGGAACGTGATGATGGATAACTTTTCCCCAATCCTTCAAGGATTGCCCACCGACACTACATCCACATCCAACAACCACTCTAGAGGCTCCACACCTTTTAAGGTACAAGTAAACTTTGACATTCCCATATTTGAGGGCCAAATAGATGCAGACGTCGTAGATAAATGGTTGAATATGTTAGAAGGATATTTTTTTGTTCATGATTTTTCCAGTTGAGAAAAGATTACTTTTTCTCTTCTCAAAGCCGCCCCCCACGTCAAGGACTGGTGGGAAACCTATTGTGAGCAGAAGGATGAAAGTACGAACTCACTGTTTTCAGCCGCTCCCACTTGGAATTCATTTCGGGATGCCATCAAGGAGTAGTACTACCCTGTTGGGAGCTATGAGGACAAATACATAAAGTGGACCATGCTGCGGCAGGGAAGGGACCAAGATGTGCCAGAGTTTACCAATGTTTTTCATACCCTGTGCACAAAGTTGGGCATCAAGGATTTTGAGAAACATTTGGTACTCAAGTACCGTGGCTGCCTACATAGATACATCGAGGATGAGATGGAGTTCCTAGACATCTCCTCACTCAAAATGGCATACTGATACACCGTCAAGATTGAGCAGAAGTTTAAACAGAAGAAGGGAGACTTTGGATCTGTGAATCTGAAGCAATGGAAAGGTGCCCCCAAACCGCAAAACAAAGGACAAAGCCAAGGCAAGATGACCCAGGACAACCTTCCAAGGCCATAAGAAAAGGACAACACTGCAAAGCCAAAGAAGGACATGCGAAAGTGGTGTGAGTTCCATAAGAGCTCCACCCACAACACAAGCGAGTGTCGGGCCAAGCAATCACTAGTGGCTGAACTGAAGGCTTCAGAATCAGATGCATGTTTCGACTTTGAGTCAGAATCTAACAACAGGAATGAAAAAGGGAAGAAGATTATTTATGTGGAGCCCAATGCCACCATCACCACCACAAATATCTAAAAGGAGGAACCCAAATATCCAGAGGAGGAGGAGCGTCTCTTCCACTCCCAGATGTAGGTGAAGGGTTCTCCGCTATAGTTCATTGTCGACAGCGGGAGCCAAAATAACCTCATTGCAACATAGGTCATGAAGCAGTAGGGCTTACTGACCACATCACACCCATAATCGTACACCATCAGGTTGCTTCACCAAGGATGGGATCTGCGCGTGAGCCAACAATGTCGCCTTCCATATAGCACCAAGCCCTTCACGAATGAGATATTATGTGACGTTGCTCCCCTTCATGTTTGTGATGTATTATTAGGCCAACCATACTTGTGGAAGTGACATGATGTGTATGAGTCAAGGCCTTGTGCTGTTATTGTTACATTAGGAAATAAGTTGTACATGATACTCGAGGTAGCCTCGCCTGTTGCCATCTCTCTGTTTACTGCAAAACAATGCAATAAGATAATTTCAAAAATAGGGAAATTTGTTTTCCTGATGATATGCCCTCAAGGAAAGAAGAAGACAAGGCCATGACCTCCAAACAAGGCCCCTCCACATGACAACAACATATGGACAAGGTCGTGAAGGAGTACGAGGACATCTTCACCTCCCCTGCATGGATGCCTCTGCACTGTTAGGTCAAGCACTCCATCGATCTTACCCCAGGTGCGTTGTTACCCAATGGACCAATCTATTGACGCTTTGTTCTAGAGAACGATGAAATCAAGAGGAAAATTTAGGAGCTATTGCAGAAAGGTCACATTCGGCCGAGTTCATCGCCTTGTGGGAGCCTGATCGTGTTGGTACAAAAGAAGGATGGGACTTGGAGACTCTGTATTGAATATTGGGTGCTGAATAAGGTCACTGTCTGAAATAGGTACCCAATCCCATGGATTGATGACCTTATGGAACAACTCAAGGGAGAAAAATATTTCAGCAAGACTGATTTGAAGTTAGGATATCACCATGTACCAATCGAACCCTCTGATGTGTGGAAGACTACCTTCAAAGCCAAGGAGGGCCATTTCGAATGTTGGTTATGCCTTTCAAGTTGACGAATTCTCCTGAAACCTTCATGAGGCTAATGGATGACATCTTACGGCCATTCACCAACTCATTTGTAGTGGTATACTTGGATGACATCCTGATCTTTAGCCAGAGTTGGGAAGAGCACCTGCACCATGTTATCACTCAGGTTGTCCCTTGGCTCCTTAAGGGATACAGCCGAGGTAACCACAAACCAATCTTTGGGCTGCAGGTCCTAGCCTACCTGCAGTTAGAGAGGGCTCTCTCTTTAATATTTAACTTTGTTTTGGGTTGATTTTAGGCTAGTTATGGTGTACATGGGTTTTGTTTTGATTTTGGTGGGAAGGATGATGTTTTCAAGCAGAGTTGGGATGCATAGAGTGAGAAGTTCAAACCATTGGGCATGGAGTCATGGATTAGGGCTTGCTATTGCGTTTTCTTGGTCATAAGAGGAATACGGAGCAGGATAGCTACACATAAAACAATATCAGGCTGGAATAAAGATGGAATGAAGGTCAGAGATGAAAGGCAACTAAGAATCTTTCATTAGCTAACAGAGAGGGAAGGTGAATGAAAGCTTGTCTAGGAGCAGTGAATAATTCCTAAATAACAGTCTTATGTGAAAGAAACAAGGTAAACATGATCATTTAAGTATGCATATTCATAACCATTTCTGAAGAAAACATATAGAAATAACAAGAACTGAGCATAGAGTGCAGTCAAGCAAAACCTAAGCTATTATTCTTTCTTGCTATTTAGATGGTAACACAACGGTGGAGTAAACATATATAAACTGTAAACAGAGGTAAGAAAACACTTATTGAGCCGTGTAGTAGCACAGGAATTCCACAATCACTCTTTGGCCATTAAATAACACAACAGACAGTTCTTCTTCCAAAGCATTCCAACAGTCTTTGATTATAGAGCTCTCAATGTATACTGCGCAAGTCTAGAATGAGGATTATCAACCAACCAACCCTTTAAACAATGAACTAGGGTGGTTTATATAGAGAAAATATCCAAAAATATCTATTACAGCAGATCTTAAGCAGATCTGAGGGAAATGAGTTCTTTAATCTAATCTTGTCCTGAAATTAATGCAAGAAGATATTTATTTGAGCTGCGCTGGAGGCAGCTGCATCAAAATGAGTTAATATGGTGTACTTGGTGGCTCGGTGCAGTGTTTCTGCAATAACTGTGCCTTGCCTTTTATCTGCACCTCTAAGGCGGTTCTGCTGCTTTTAGGTGGCTTTAATGTGCACTAATCCTGATCTGATGAGCTTTGAATGGCCTTTACTGCTTCTTTGACTTGGATGGAGGCCTTTAATGTTCACCTGCTTTGATATTGCCGATCTGATACTCTTTGCCACTTCATTGATACTCTTTAACACTTGAATCGGGCCACTTTCTCTCCCTTGATATGCTTGAAACTGTCAAATCGCCCCTTTTTTGCCCTTTCAAGGCAAAAAATAACTGCTGCAAATGCTTTTCGTGGCCTCTACAATGCTATCGGCGCTGGCCGATTGAATATGAGCATACATGAAGAAATCCTGTCAAATAACGGCAAAGGAATGCAACCTGATAACTGTGCTGGGCTGAGGCTAGTTTTTAAGCCCTCCATTTTGAGCAATTTTTCGCTAATCGCGCATCGAAAACTGCCTCTGTTTCTCATTCTAGGCATCCTTTGCTGCAATTTTCGCCCTTTGTGCCTTTTCTGCGATGATGTAAGCATGACGTCAGAGGCAGGTCTCGGGTACGACAGGGTGACATGGCAGTGACGTCAGCAGGGTGACGTGGCAGTACGGTAGGATGACGTGGCATAGGACACGGTGGCGGGGTAGGGATGGAGGCAGATGTGGTGGCAGCGACACGTAGCAGTGGCGGGCCCACGCGGAGGTGACGTGAGCAATGACGTAGCACTGACATCAGGGGCGGAGAGATAGAAGGCGGTTTGTGGTTTTATCAGACCGCCTTCTGTACGGGGGCGGTATTTGTCAGAGCCCGCCCGATACAATCGCGTGGAGACACGCGTCTTTTGTATGGTGGAGAAACTGCTAGCCTATCGGAGGCTAACTGTCGGACCTCGGGGCGGCTCCGAAATCAGTGAGAGCCGTCGGATGGGGAGGGCCCGATCTGACGGTGGACGGAGCGTGGAGCTGGTGGTAGGTTAGTGTACAGGGGCCTGCCATATATTTGATTTATTTATGTGGTGGGGGGGTGAAGACTTTGGATTTGTGGGTAATGTGGGTTTTATTTGGTTTGTGCGCCGGGGGTAGAGTTTAATCAAATAATTAAACAAAACCCGAAAATGTGAGCACGCAGGGTAAAACATTAAGGTTTATGGGTAAGAGAGGGGAAGGGGATGGTTATTAATTTAACCAAATGCTAAATTAATTCCAGGTTTGAACGCGGAAAGGCTAATGCCAAGCCCCAAATGGACTTAGCATTTCCCCCAAACTGATGTTATAGGGCTATAGTGCCAGGGGATGGGAATATGTACATAGGGGAGCTGTTTAGTGCTTTTTAGCAAGGGGAAGCGGAAATAGATAGGGATTTACATAATAATGTTAGAAGTTAATATGAAAATGACAAGAAAGCGCTAAGTTTAGAGATCTTAGGCCACTTAAAAGGGAAAAATGACTTATAGAGTGAATAAGAGTACTCCTAAGCAAAGCAAACCTTTACTTAGGCCAATGATACGACAAATGATGAAACTTAAGAGATATCAAGCAGATCTTGACCTCTTTGGGGAGGTTAGTGAATGATTTGGGGAATAAGAAGAAGGGGGAGTTAGACATGCCTCGCTTGAGCTCCTCCAAATGAAAAACTGCCTCATCATTGTGGTCTGAATAGATATAACACTTGAAAACATGAAATGGATCACATAGCTTGATTCTTCAACCACAAAACTACTTACCTAGCCTACTTACCTAGCATTTTTTCTTCTTTTTGCATGGGTGCACTTAGACTTGCAGACCCTGATTGTCTTCTTTTCTTTTAACTGCCCTCCTATCTAAAATCAACCCTTATCTCTTCCAAGGGCCCAGAGTAAGCAGTTGGGCTCCTTCATTTCTCTACCTAGCTACCGATCTGCCAAGCTTAAGCTGTTTGGATAGATATTCATTCTCTATCTTCTAAAACAAGCAATTTAAACCTAGGGAAGCCAAGATTAAGCTGTTTGGCTTTCCCTTATCTGTAAAACTCTTCAAAAATGGTATGATTCTTCAAAATGGAACTTCTTGGAAATATGGAACCTTGCAGCATGACAAGATGACATATTTGGCATGTAAAAATAGTCAATCATGAAATATGAAACCTATTGCAATAGGAGGCTAACAGTGGCTCCACTTGGGGATGGTTTTTCAAGATGAAAAGCCAACAACAGTAGGTCAAAATGCCTTGATCTTCAATTGTTGTTGTAAACTGAAATTCTCCTTCTTCTCAATGCTTTTGACTGAATTCTTATAAGCTGATATGCAGTATCCTTTTGAGCTGAATTGCAGAAAAATTACAGCTCTTCTTCTTGCCTTTTGGGTGCTTGTAAACATATTGAAATCTGCTTGAGCACTTCGTTGAAATAGAGCTTTCTTTGATCTTTCCTTCAAAATTTGTTGTGTTGTTCCCCCTTATTGGCCTGCTATAAGAAAAAGTGCTGAAAATACAAATATTAATGTACAGATAGTATACAGAGCTGTGTTGCGTTCAACAAAAGGGATCATGATAGTGCTTTAGCATTCGGCCATTGACAGGGCCTTCTTCAGCTGTGCTGCCATCCAAACTCTTCAGAAAATATGTGTTGTTGCCTTGAACAACAGAAATAATAAAGGGGCCTTTCCACAGGAAATCAAACTTGCCATGCTTTCCTTTGTCCTCTCTTCTTGCATCCAATCTTAAGACTTTGTTGCCTATGTAGAAATCTTCAGCCTTGGTTCTTTTGTCAAACATTTTCTTGAGCTTCTCTTGTAAAATCTGAGCTCTGTCGTACACTTTCTCTCTTGTTTGCTGCAAATGGATGGTTTGGTTTATTCTTCTTTGGATATCATTTGGCTCTGCCTGAATCTCTTGCAGCAATTTGATAATAGGGATTCCCAAAGAAGAGAGGAAATTGGCCTCCATGCCATAGACTAACTCAAATGGGCTCATCCCAATGGATCTCTTGGTTGACAATCTGTCTGCCCATAGGGCATTTACAAGCTTTTTGTGCCAGTTCTTCTTGTTCTCCTCCAAGACTTTCTTAATGATGTTAATCAGACTCTTGTTGGATGATTCAGCCAAGCCATTACCTTGAGGGTAATAGGCTGTGGAGTGACATAAGGTAATGTGGAATTTGTGGCAAAAACTGATCATTTTCTTGGATTTGAAGGCAACAGCGTTATCTGTAATGATCTTCTCAGGACAGCCAAATCTGGAAAAAATGTTGGTTTCAAGGAATTGGATGATGGTGGAGTCATTGGCTTGCCTACATGGGATGGCTTCAATCCACTTGGTAAAGTAATTTGTGGCTGTTAGAATCCACTTATGCTGGCCAGAAGAGGATGGATGGATTTCTCCAATGAAGTCAAGACCCCATTGTTGAAAAGGCTTCTCGGTTGAAATGGGCTTAAGGGGCAAGGGCCAATACAAACCAGCCCTTAATATTTTATCAGCAGTGGTATTCTAATATAAATGTCCTCCACAATCACCTGCATGGAATTATTTCATAACATTGTCAGTTTCACTCATAGTTAGACAATTCAGCAATATTCCTTCATGAATTTTCCAAAATAGGGCACTATCTAAGACACAAAACTTTGATGCTTTCATCTTTAAAAATCTCTTTTTGGTTCTAGACAACCCTGGAGGAGCACACAGGTTTAACAATATAAAACATATATTAGCATACCATGGGGATTTCAAAGAAGCTTCACTGATCTGTGGAGTCACCAGCTCCTGTTCATTGTCTAGTTGATTAATGTCTAAGGCTTGAAAATTGGTTTCGGACATCAATTTGGCTAAACCTTGTCCCTTTATCAGCTTGGTGGGTTTTATCTCAATGTCATACTCAAGGATATTGGCAATCCATTTGCCTCTTTTGCCTTCTATGCCCTCTTGAGTTAATATGTCTTTTACAACAACATTTGGCACATAAGCAAGCACATGTGAATATAAAATGTAAATTCTTAAATCTTTGATTGCTTTAACAAGGGCATATGCTTGCTTCTCCATGATTTGGTACTTCAAGGGTGCATCTCTAAGGGCTCGGCTGAAAAATGCAATTGGCTTTTCATTTCCCTGATCATCTTTCTGCAAAAGGATAGCAGCAATGGTGTGTTCAGATGCAAATGAAAAAATGATGAAATCCTTATCAAATTGAGGACTTGTGAGGACTGGGGCTTGAGTTAAGTCATATTTCATGCCCTCAAAGGCTTGCTTGGCCTCTAAAGTCCATTTTACCTTGGAATCCTTCTTTAACATTTTATTTAGCATTTTTATCAGCTCGGTTATGTTTGGGATAAATCTCCTTAGGAAATTGATCTTTCCTAGGAATGCTTGCAACTCTTTGATGTTTCTTGGATAAGGGATTTGAAGGATGGCTTGAATCCTTTCAGGATCAATTCTAATCCCATCTTTTGAAATGATATGGCCTAGCAATTTGCCTTCTTCTAGGCCAAAGAGGGACTTCTTAGGATTTAAGGAAATGCCATATTTCCTACAAGTTAGGAACACTTGCCTTAGGTGTTTAAGGTGCTCTTGATCAGATTTGGAGAAAGGGGTAAGGTCATCAAGATAGACAACCAAGAAATCATGGATTTCCTTGGCAAATGCAATGTCCATGGCCCTTTGAAAGGTAGCACCTGCATTCTTTAGTCCAAAGGCATTTTCACATATTTAAAGGTTCCCCACGGTGTTGTAAAGGTTGTCTTGTCTTGGTCATCCGGGTGAACAAGTATTTGATTAAAACCTGAAAAGCCATCTAGCAAAGAAATTCTTGAAGACCCCACTACTCTTTGTAGAATGTGGTCCATTTTTGGTAGTGGGTAGTGATCTTTAAGGGAGACTTGGTTCAGATTTCTTAAGTCCACACATAGTCTGATCTCCCCTGTTTTCTTCCTTGTGGGAACAATATTGGATACCCATTCTGAAAATCTAATGGGTGATATGATACCAGCCTCAAACATTCTTTTCACTTCTTTCTCAATCAAAGGGAGAAGCACAGGATTGATTCTCCTTAGTTTCTGTTTGAAGGGCTTTTGATTTGGATTTAAGGGAATGGTATGTTGAATAACAGAGGTGTCATAGGACTTAAGGTCCTCATAACTCCAGGCAAATACATCTTGAAACTCTTTAAATAAATCAACATATTTTGGTTTTTGATCGGGAGGCAAAGACTTGGACAGTTTAATCATTTTGGGCTTCTCTGTTGTCCCAATATTACAATCTTCCATAGCAGCGTTTAAGGGCTGCATCTTTGGCTTTTTGGGGACATCGTTTGAATCAAATATGTCTTCTAATGGAATGAGGCCAGCAGGTAGAAAATTGTCTTTTAAATCAATCACATCGGCCTTTGCTTCAGCTATTTCATCTAAATGCATTTGCTTCAGCTCTTACATGTTTTTCTCATCAAAAATGGTTGGGTGCAGCATTTGATTTGTTGCTTCAGCTGTTATAGTTTGCTCATTTTGGCTCATTTGCTGTTGTGGGTCATCCATGGCATCTTCATCAATGTTTGAGCTTGAGAGTTCTTGCTGTAAGGTAAGAAAATTGTTGATTTGAGCATCATCCTCAAACACTTGCCAATATTTGATATTGTTAGGGACAACAGGCCTGTGCTTTATCTCAGCAGTAAAGTGGTAATTGGGCTCAAAGGGCAGCTTACAAGTGCTAGCAAAAGTAGCTAGACTATGAGCATGCATGTTGTGGCTTCTAGAAATCTTAGCAAGCTTGGATTCGGTGAAGGAATTGAGTATTTTTGTGGCAACAGACCTATAAGCTTTTAGCCTATTGTCATTAGTAACAAATTCACCTTTCATCTGTTGAATGATCAAATTGGAGTCACCTAGAATGGACAGTTTTGCAGCTCCTAGAGCTTTGAGTAGTTTAAGGCCTAAAAAGAGAGCCTCATACTCTGCCATGTTGTTGGTGCATTTGAAGTTTAGTCTGTAAGCATGACCCTCTGCATGGCTGTTATGTGTATTGTGAATCCATATTCCTGCCCCTGCTCCTAGCTTATTAACAAAACCATCAAACTCTAAATACCATGTGATTTCTTGCTTGTGGTTAGTATTAAGAGTTTCAGTCATTTTAGGATTGGGCGGACCTAGGTTTTGTGCTTCATGTGGTTCTTCTTGTATGCTGGTTGCACTAATTGTTTTAACAGTTTCACAGGTATGGGCAACCGACTCTTGATTGATGCATGTTTCTTGTTCTAAAGGCAAAGGCTTCTCATCAGTGGGAGGGCAGCTATCATCATTGAACAATATAAAGGAATCCATATCAGAATGGATTGAGTAAATGGGAAAGTTTTGGGGTTTTTCCTCACTACTTACCACATACTTCATCAGTGTTTCTCTATATAGTCTCTTTGGTTGCCCAAAGACTGAAATAGTGGCATAGGAGAGGTCTAGTTGGAGAGATCCTTGGAGTTTTGCTCCCCAAGATCTTGATAAGAGCATGCCATACTTTGGTGGAATGTCAACAACCACCACGTCCATTAGGATCATTTTTTTGGGAATTTGGACTAAAGACACACAAAGGTCTTTGATTAAGCCTAAACACTTGACCTAACTAGAATCAAATGAGAATAAGTCTTTGTAGGGTCTAGTGACATCAAGGTTTAGCTTCTCCATTACAGCTTTGGGCATTAGATTGTGTGAAGCACCTGAATCAAACATAGCATTGTGCAACACTTTATCATGAATGTGCAAACTGACATAAAAGGGCAGAACAGCTCCATGTCCTGATTTACCATTGACTTCAGGACCAAAAAGTAATTCAGGTTGATTATCTAAGACATTAACATCATCCCTGTTCTCTGGCATTTGCAGTGATCATTTGATTTGCTGTCTGTACACATCATGTTTGGCAAGCTCAGAGAGAGGAATAGATATCTTTAATTTACCATTTTCTGCTTCTAAATCAAAAGGTTTTTCTGACTGTGTTTTAGTATTGTGACAGGAAGATTTTCCCTTTTCAATTGTATCTTCAATGATCTTCTCTTGGTTATCAGTGATTTCTTGAGATTTTTATGTTTTGGGAAGGCTTTGAGGAGTGCTATTTACATTGTCTTTTGAGGGAAAGGATGCACAAGGCTGGTTATTAGAGGGCTGCATGTCAGATACATCCTCTATGGTCATTTCTTTTAATTTTGGATTTGTTTTCTCAGCAGGTTCTGTGATAGCGGCCTTGTCTTTTACTTTCTTAGCTTGCTTGGCATCCTTTGGCTTGATGGGATCAGACACATCAATGGTTCTTGTTCTCAATTTGTATTGTTTATGGACTTCGTAGACAGATGAATCATAGCCTTGTTTGAAGTCAAATGACTCTCCAGACTTGGTCTGAAATTCCTTTATATCATGGTCATCTTGGTCTTCTTGGGTTAGGAATACTTGTTGTTCACTCCTCAAACCCATCAGGTTTATGTGAGTGTCCTCTATCTTCTCACTAGATGTGGATGCTTCAGCATAGTTTTCATGAAAAGGAGGTCTTATATCCTAGTCAGGACTTGCCCTTCCAACATTTGGGTTCTGATTTTTTCTAAAGTTTGGATTTCTGATAGGATTGTTTTGCTGTCCTTCCCATGAGGCTTTTCTTTCAATAGTTCCCATTCTATTTTCAAAGTTGTCCATACCTATAATGATTGTGTCCAATTTTTGCTCAAAGGCTGAAGGTTCATCTTTAAAAGTGGTTCTTCTCTCAGCTCTTGCTCTACTTCGCCTGGCAATCAGATTTGCCTCCACACTAACAACTACATTCTGCATGTCTACTAAGGTTTGAGGGGCTCTTTCCCTTAACTGATAAGCCATGTCTGAATCAAATCCATCAGGGAATTTGTATAAAGCAAGATCAGGTGGAGGTCTAAGGTTTTATGGAATAGCGTTGTAAACATTGTTAAACCTGGCACAATAGTCTAAGACAGCTTCTTGAGGGCCTCTTTTGATAGTGTCATACTTGGATAATATGTGGAGAGGGTCCTTCTTCTTCTCCCATTTGTTAACAAATGTTTGGTAAAGGGCCTCTGGGTCAGCTATGGAATTTGCAGGAAGAGCTCTAAACCAGGGCCTTACATCTCTTGTTAAACTTTGGACAAAAATCTTCATTCTTACACTATCATCATCTATTTCATAACTCTCAAAATAGTCCTACATTTTCTTGGTATGTTGCAGGGTTGTGCCAGAACCAGTACCTTCAAAATATGTGATTTTGGTTTGATAATCCCGAGGCATAGCCCCTGGATTTGCAGGTAACTGTAATGGTGCATATCTGTTAGCCATATTTATAGGGATAAGTGGAACGACTGGAACAGCTGGAAGAGCTGTAATAACAGTGGTGGTAGTTGTAGTATGCGCAGTGAATGGAGGTGTGGAAAAGGTGCTTGGAGAGGTGGATGACGAACAAGGGGAAGTAGGGGTTGAACGAAACAAAACTTTAACAGGGGTTGGAAAACAGCTTGGCTGAACTGTTTCAGGACTAGAATTAGCAAAATCTTCTTGTTTTTGTTTGCTAAGGTTTCTATAGATTAAATTGGGATTTTCAAAAACAGCTGGTGGATTTGGGTCTGGATTTGACCTAGTATTACGTGTTTTTTGTTTGGGAGCCAGCTTCTAACTTGTTTTTTGGAATTTTCTGAATAAGCTCCCGAGTGGAGTCGCCAATGATGTTATCACTCAGGTTGTCCCTTGGCTCCTTAAGGGATACTGCCAAGGTAACCACAAACCAATCTTTGGGCTGCAGGTCCTAGCCTACCTGCAGTCAGAAAGGGCTCTCTCTTTAATATTTAACTTTGTTTTGGGTTGATTTTAGGCTAGTTATGGTGTACATGGGTTTTGTTTTGATTTTGGTGGGAAGGATGATGTTTTCAAGCAGAGTTGGGATGCATAAAGTGAGAAGTTCAAACCATTGGGCATGGAGTCATGGATTAGGGCTTGCTGTTGCGTTCTCGTGGTCACAAGAGGAATACGGAGCAGGATAGCTACACATAGAACAATATCAAGCTGGAATAAAGATGGAATGAAGGTCAGAGATGAAAGGCAACTAAGAATCTTTCATTAGCTAACAGAGAGGGAAGGTGAATGAAAGCTTGTCTAGGAGCAGTCAAGAATTCCTAAATAACAGTTATATGTGAAAGAAACAGGGTAAACATGATCATTTAAGTATGCATATTCATAACCATTTCTGAAGAAAACATATAGAAATAACAAGAACTGAGCATAGAGTGTAGTCAAGCAAAACCTAAGCTATTCTTCTTTCTTGCTATTTAGATGGTAACACAACGGTGGAGTAAACATATATAAACTGTAAATAGAAGTAATAAAACTCTTATTGAGCCATGTAGTAGCACAGGAATTCCACAATCACTCTTTGGCCATTAAATAACACAACAGATAGTTCTTCTTCCAAAGCATTCCAGCAGTCTTTGATTATAGAGCTCTCAAAGTATACAACGCAAGTCTAGAATGAGGATTATCAACCAACCAACCCTTTAAACAATGAACTAGGGTGGTTTATATAGAGAAAATATCCAAAAATATCTATTACAGCAGATCTTAAGCAGATCTGAGGGAAATGAGTTCTTTAATCTAATCTTGTCCTGAAATTAATGCAAGAAGATATTTATTTGAGCTACGCTGGAGGCAGCTGCATCAAAATGAGTTAATATGGTGTCCTTGGTGGCTCGGTGCAGTGTTTCTTCAATAACTGTGCCTTGTCTTTATCTGCACCTCTAAGGCGGTTCTGCCGCTTTTAGGTGGCTTTAATGTGCACTAATCCCGATCTGATGAGCTTTGAATGGCCTTTACTGCTTCTTTGACTTGGATGGAGGCCTTTAATGTTCACCTGCTTTGATATTGCCGATCTGATACTCTTTGTCACTTCACTGATACTCTTTAACACTTGAATCGGGCCACTTTCTCTCCCTTGATATGCTTGAAACTATCAAATCGCCCCTTTTCTACCCTTTCAAGGCAAAAAATAACTGCTGCAAATGCTTTTCGTGGCCTCTAGAATGCTATCGGCGCTGGCCGATTGAATATGAGCATACATGAAGAAATCCTGTCAGATAACGGCGGAGGAATGCAACCTGATAACTGTGCTGGGCTAAGGCTGGTTTTTAAGCCCTCCATTTAGAGCAATTTTTCTTAGCGATGTGCGATTAGCGCTATCACGCATCGAAAACTGCCTCTGTTTCTCATTCCAGGCATCCTTTGCTGCGATTTTCGCCCTTTGCGCCTTTTCTGCGATGACGTAAGCATGATGTCAGCGACGGGTCCCGGGTACAACAGGGTGACGTGGCAATGACGTCAGCAGGGTGACATGGCAGTAGGGCAGGGTGACGTGAGACAGGACAGAGTGGCGGGGTAGGGACGGAGGCAGATGCGGTGGCGGCGACACGTAGCAGTGGCGGTCCGACGCAAAGGTGACGTGAGCAGTGACATAGCGCTGACGTCAGGGGCGGAGAGATAGAAGGCGGTTTGTGGTTTTATTGGACCGCCTTCTGTACGAGGGCGGTATTTGTCAGAGCCCACCCGATATAATCATGTGGAGACATGCGTCTTTTGTACGGTGGAGAAACCGCTAGCCTATCGGAGGCTAACTGTCAGACCTCGGGGTGGCTCTGAAATCGGTGAGAGCCGTCGGATGGGGAGGGCCCGATCCGATGGTGGACGGAGCATGGAGCTGGCGGCAGGTTAGTGTACAGGGGCCTGCCATATATTTTATTTATTTATGTGTCGGGGGGGTTAGAACTTTGGATTTGTGGGTAATGTGGGTTTTATTTAGTTTGTGCATCGGGGGTAGAGTTTAATCAAATAATTAAACAAAACTCGAAAATGTGAGCGCGCAGGGTAAACCATTAAGGTTTATGGGTAAGAGAGGGGAAGGGGATGGTTATTAATTTAACCAAATGCTAAATTAATTCAAAGTTTGAACACGGAAAGGCTAATGCCAAGCCCCAAATGGACTTAGCATTTCCCCCAAACTGATGTTATAGGGCTATAGTGCCAGGGGATGGGAATATGTACATAGGGGAGCTATTTAGTGCTTTTTAGTAAGGGGAAGGGGAAATAGATAGGGATTTACATAATAATGTTAGAAGTTAATATGAAAATGACAAGAAAGCGCTAAGTTTACAGATCTTAGGCCACTTAAAAGGGAAAAATGACTTATAGAGTGAATAAGAGTACTCCTAAGCAAAGCAAACCTTTACTTAGGCCAATGATACGACAAATGATGAAACTTAAGAGATATCAAGTAGATCTTGACCTCTTTGGGGAGGTTAGTGAATGATTTGGGGAATAAGAAGAAGGGGGAGTTAGACATGCCTCGCTTGAGCTCCTCCAAATGAAAAACTGCCTCATAATTGTGATTTGAATAGATATAACACTTGAAAACATGAAATGGATCACATAGCTTGATTCTTCAACCACAAAACTACTTACCCAGCCTACTTACCTAGAATTTTTTATTCTTTTTGCATGGGTGCACTTAGACTTGTAGACCCTGATTGTCTTCTTTTCTTTTAACTGCCCTCCTATCTAAAATCAACCCTTATCTCTTCCAAGGGCCCAGATTAAGCAGTTGGGCTCCTTCTTTTCTCTACCTAGCTACTGATCTGCCAAGCTTAAGCTGTTTGGACAGATATTCATTCTCTATCTTCTAAAACAAGCAATTTAAACCTAGGGAAGCCAAGATTAAGTTGTTTGGCTTTCCCTTATCTGTAAAACTCTTCAAAAATGGTGTGATTCTTCAAAATGGAACTTCTTGGAAATATGGAACCTTGCAGCATGACAAGATGACATATTTGGCATGTAAAAACAGTCCATCATGAAATATGAAACCTATTGAAATAGGAGGCTAACACACCACATCCGATAGGTTCTCGAAACACTGCGGCAACACAAGCTATGTGCCAATTTGGAGAAATGTACTTTTGGCATGACCTAGGTTCAATATCTGGGATACATTATTGATGAATGGGGGGTGCATGTGGATCTAATCAAGACCCTAGTTATTCAGGATTGGCCAGCCCCAACCACTCTGACAAATCTCCGCAACTTTCTGGGTCTTTCCAATTTCTACCATAGGTTCGTGTTGGGGTTCTCTCATATCACTTAGCCCTTGAGTCAAGTCACCAAAGGAAGAGTGAAAGAAAAACTCTTTTGGTCTTAATCTCAACAGAAGGAATTTGCAAAGTTGAAACATCGCCTTTGCTCTGCACTAGTGTTCACATTACCACACTTGCAACAACCATTTGAGATTGAGACAGATGCCTCCGACTATGATATTGGGGCAGTCCTTACTCAACAGGGGAATCCAGTGGTATATCACAGTGAGACACTTTCAGACATGATCTGGAAGTATCCCACTTATGATAAAGAGATGTATTCCATTGTGGAGGCCTGCCGACAATGGAAGCATTACATTTTGGGGAAGGAAACAGTCATCCACACAGACCACCAACCCTTGCAATTCATACAGACACAAGGGAAGTTGCAGAATGATCACCATCAAAAGTGGTCCACATACCTGCAACAGTTCCATTTGAATATCAAGTACAAGAAGGGAAACACAAATAATGTTGCAGACTACCTCAGCCGACCACCGATCATGGTGTTAACTACCATGCTCAACTCTTGTGGGCACGAGACTTCTGATTGGCCACTTCTCTACAAAAGTGACCCAAAATTTGGCCACACATACCATATGCTCTTGGAGGGTCAACAAGTTCCAGGTTTTCACCTCTAGGATGCTATGTTATGCCATATGGGACACCTTTGTGTTCCTTCAAGAGAGAGTTCGAAGATGATTTGGGAAGCGCACTATAGTCGGGCTGCTGGGCATTTCGAGGTCGAGAAAACTATGGAATTACTACGGAAGTATTTCTATTGGTTGAATCTTTGACAGGATGTCAAGAAGAACATCAAATCTTGCATTTCCTACTCCATCGCTAAACCAACCATCAAGAAGAAAAGTCTCTATACTCTGTTGCCTACCCCTAGTCGACCTTGGGAATCCATCTCCATGGATTACATGTCAGGCCTTCCTTCTACTAAGCATGGCAACGACTTTGTTTTTGTGGTCGTCGACCAATTCTCAAAGATGGCCATTATGGCAGCTTGCAAGACGAGTATCACAGCAGAAGCCACTGCTAAACTCTTCTTTGAACGAGTGTGGGTACACTTTGGGATCCCACAATCTATCATCTCAGATCAATATAGCAGGTTCCTCAGTACATTTTGGTCCAGTCTCTGGTCGATGCTAGACACCAAGCTCATTAAGTCCACAACTTTCCATCCCCAAACTGATGGCCAGACAGAGGTCGTCAACAGGATGATTATACACATTTTGTGCATGTACAACTCAAAGAATCCACGCACATGGGATGAGAGCCTCCCCTATGTCTAGTATAGATACAATCGGGCTCTCCATAGCTCGACTGGCCACAACCATTTTAAGGTGGGCTTGGGATTCCAGCCACTATGTCCCATTGATATGTCCATACCAGTTGCAGTGACTCAGGGAGATTCAGCTCATGTCTAGTCTGAAGCCGACAAGGAAAATAACATCATTGAGAATATTCAACACATCCGCCAATAGGTCCATGACATATTGGAAAAAACCAATGACAAGTACAAGCAGTTGTAGGATTAGCATCGGGTGCCACACAAGTTCCAGGTGGGCGACAAAGTTTTGCTACATTTGCAGTAGGAGTGCATCGTTGGGCCCCACTGCAAGATTTTCTCACTTCGATATGGGCCATACACAATCACCAAGGTTGTGGGAGATAATGTTTTTGAGCTCAAATTTCCCCCATTCCTTTCCCTACACCCAGTGTTTAATATGGATCACCTTCGGCCATACTTTCCACCATTACTAGGCACATCCGACATTTCATAACAACTCACACCAATAGAGTTAAATCCATTTATCATGGAACAAGTTGCAACTGATCGGATCATGGACATGCAGATCAAGAACACTCACCAAAAGAAGATCCAATTGCATAGAGTTGTCAAAGCAAACCAACTCCTTCACCAGGGCAAGTGGTTCACAAGGGACCAAGTTTAGCAGAAGTTTCCTCATCTCATGGAGGAACTCAACGCAATGGGGACCATTTCTTCCTAAGGGGGGAGGAATGATCCAGGTGGATATTAGTGGCCACCCTCCAATTCCATGACGACCCCCACCATTTTTCTTTCAGTTTTTTAGTTTCCTTAATTGTAGCACAATTTACTATTTTTAGCAGTTTTTTTCAGGTCCTAAACTTCTTGAGCCATTTTGAGGCCCTAAATGACATTTTTTTGGAAATATACCAACAAAAACTTTTAATAAGTCATTTTTTTTTTGTCGCAGTCCTTGAAGAGATATTTTCAACGGGGTATCATGCATGTCAAACGGAGATAATATGACCAAGTCATGACCTCGGGAAGTTGGCTGCCCAACTAACCCCAACGGGGCCCATAAACTCTTGGTGTTAGATCTCCTCGGGTTAGGGTTTTGGTTGTTTATGGTTTTCTCTTATTTTTCAATAATAAAAAGGCCCTTGAGCCTCATTATAACATAGTTCATAGGCATGTAGCCACCATATCTCTTCTCAGAGATAAGCTACTATCACCGAGCTAGTATCATTTCCATACTTTTTATAAGAATATTTCATTATTTTATATTAATCAAAGGAAGCGTTATTTCTACTGCATCTCTGTATTTATGGTTATATCTGTAATTTGTTACATTCCTGTTTAAATCGGGATCATCACAAATCACGTATGATGGTGAAGGCAAAGTGGCCTGGCCAGAGAACTTATATGACTTCCATGCACTCATGGAGAACGTGAAAGGTCTTAATGAAACAGAGGTCTGTACGCTGCTCGCACACACACTTCATGACTAACCATTGCTATGGTGTGCCATGCTGCCTTGTAATTCCATGCACTCATTCAAAAAATTCAGTGATCTAGTAGAATCTGTTTTTCATCATTTTGGTCTTGAAGCACTTGATAAAAAATGTTACAACAACGAAAGGTCCCACATGAATCTCTACTGGAATTTTGGGAGCACTTTTGTCTTATCTCTTTTTAAGCTTCAAAAAGTAAGATGAAGTTCCAATGTCTTTAGGAAAGATATGAGCATGTATGTATCAAATCAATCTATCCAAAAGTGAAGAAAAATCTCAAACCTCGCTCAACATACTTTAGTGATGGAGCTGCACAATCTCAATCGGACACAGGTTCTATCACAAGTGACCGTCTGCCTTCCCCTCATCAAATAGCTCCACCCCTGTAGAGTGATGTGCGAGAGTGTGCACGTAAGTCTGTTCAACTATCACATCCACCCACACCCACTACTCTCAATTTCTATGCAGATTTGTTTGTCATACGTACTTGTTACCTCAACCTCTGTCTCCATGTTCTGTTGATCCTCCAGATTGTACTCTCTTTTGTTCTTCCATTCTAGACTCCACGCTTGTTGTGAACAAGGATCAAGCTATCAAGAGAGTTGATGTTGCACAACCAACCTGCATTGTCATTTACGATGAGTATGACTAGGAATTTGAGCATGAATCCGCGGTGAAGGATGACCTCCTTCTATCCATGCCTCCTCTACTTTTTCCTGACATGTTTGGTGATTCTGTCATCTCTGATTTTCCTTGTGAAAAATCATCCCCGGATGCATCTACTTCTGATCATTTGCAAAACACACCAGATGTCAATCCTTCATTTGATACCAAAGAGGACAAATCCTTCAGGGAGAATCCACTTGATTTTTCATCTACTTTTTTTCCGGAAACGTAGAGGGTGAACATCCTTTCTTCTCATCTAACCCTCTGTATGATTCATCAGACCATGAGGATGCCGATGAACTCATTGATTTTTCTGATCATAATTGTTGTGATCTCTTTACTCCTATATTCGATTTTGATGTTGATTTAATTGTCGTTGATCTTTCAAAACCACTTGTTTATGATGATCTATCTACCGATGCAGTCGAAACCCCTCAAGTTGTCGAGGCATTTCAGCTCAAGATGATGGTTATGTCAGGCCCTTATTGTCCTGAGGTTAGTTTCACTTCCGATCAAGAAATTTTTGAAACACCTAAGGCTCCTCATCACTCATCTGTATGCATCGAAGATCAATCCAACACACATATTTTGTTTCCTCCGCCTAAATCACATGATCCAATAGCTCATGCATTGGAGGAATCCTACATAGAAAACGCACTTGCTAGGCGTAAGTTGTCTTTCTTTCTCATGTTTTCTTGTTTGTCACAGTCAAGAGAGTGCACATGCTTATCATATGTACGCAGTGTGTCACAACACCATGTTAAGTTTGCATAATGCTTGTCTTGCGCTTTCACTCTTTTCTTTTCTGTGGATGCGTTTAAACTTGGAGTGTGTTGGTATTCATTATTATATATTTCATGTTTGCTGGTTCGCATCACTACCCTTTTCGTGAACCATTTCTTCACCAACATGGGTCAACCAATGCACCGCTAGCTGCATTGGAAATATCACTTCATGTGATGTTGGCTTAGGGGGTCCTGACCCAGGTTCGGATTTAGTTGTGCCAACCAACAAAACCATACACTACTGGCCCTTTCGGCAACAACCTGCATAGCATAGGCTGCATTCTCACTCGAAGCAGTATGGGGGGATGCAAGAACTAAGCTTCTACATCTAGAGATTAGTGTGATGTATTTCAGTGCCTTGGATATGCCTCCACGCAGATCGACAAACTTCTAGGGCACGTTACTGCAACTCAGTCGAGCAACCTTCAAAACTTCACAAGGGCCCACGATCAGCCCTTGCGGACCTTTAATAGTCGATATACCTAATTACGTGCATCAGAAAGCAATTATAAATAGGAATTCATGAAGATCTACTTAATTTGTTAGAAAACAGAGGATAAATCACTAAAAACTTCGTGGAAATGGCTAAGCATCCATTGCATACATTATTAAGATAGATTCAAGAAATTGTGTAGCATTCAATCAGTAATTCATAAAACATATAATTCATTAGCCGCATATAACATTAACAGATATAAACAGAAATACTCAATAATTCTTTAGAAAATTGTCTTTATTGATCTTCAATTCACTGGTTACAGACTCAACTACCCTATGCACACAGCTGCAGGGGTCCGTGCACTCAACTACAGAATCTACCTAGGCCTCCATGCACTCAGCTGCGAAGCCTCACTTTCTTTACCTAAGCGCAGGAAGCAGAGCCTTCCTGCCTTAGCTCTTGCCCAATACTCTCTAATGAACTCAATTCTCTATCTAAGTTACTTCTTCGTTTTGCTAATACTCAACTATTTATAGGCTTTTCCATACAATGCCATGGTTTGCAGACCATGGTTGAATCTCAAAACCGACTCAAAACTTTAATTAAAACAAGGGGCTAAGCCCCTTTTACTCTTATTCAACTATGCGCTCTACATCCACAAATCACAAAGACTTTACATCTTTTACAAAATTTCTTACAAAAATTGACTATTTAATTCCATTCTCCCTTGGGGACCCCATCCCAACACGTGACCAGACCCATGCACCATTAGCTTAGGAGTAGGAGTAGTGTTTTCTTTGTGTCTTATTTTATTGCATGCATGTATTCTTTTTTTGTTTGTTTGTTTGTTTGCTTGCTTGCTTTTCTTTACTTACTTGCTTTTCTTTCACATTTTCTTCTGCTCTTTGCTTTGTTGTTTTGTTTGCTTGTTTATGTTCGTAGGTTAGTCTCACATGAAACTATGACATACTCTTAAGACAAACAGGCTAAAGTACAAGGGGACTTGTACATCTACCAACACTTGGTTATCTGTTGTCCTCTCTCTTTATGAAAAACTTGTTGCCTTCAATCAATGATACACCAATGGAAAATATGCTCTGTTCGAAATGAATCTTGGTGAAAACTCAATACTTGCACTCTAACTAATACCACCTACTCTAGTCAGTTGTTTTTGGGTTAACCCTTGTTAGCTCAGCCACATAGAGTAAGGTGAGGGTGAAAACATTAACAAGTATGTTAGAGGTATATATAACATACTTCTCTAAAGGAACAACCTCTTATGATCTTACTAATTCGGGGTCCCTCTTCCACCTCTGAAATAAATAAGTGCCTATACATAGTTCTTTAAAAAAAATGAAAAATTAATAAGGTGAAATAAGAGAAAGTCTTCCTGCGCAGAGAGGTGATGGAAGTAACTTCGTCAGTGTACTGACCAGGCTCGCTAGCAGCAGAGTGATGCTTGTGTTCCTGCGTGACTTCACCAGGGTACTATCCAGGCCTGCTGGCAGGGAAGCAACACCAGAGATGAAACTTAAACTCTGACAATCATATTACTTGTGCACCAATATACCCCTCATCCCCAATCAAAACAGCTAAGTTGAATTGGCTCGGAATGTGCGCTGACCGATCAAGATAATGGAAGGTGCTACATCTTTCACTCAAGCTAGTGTGTAAACCATGATGATCAAATATTCGAACAATACTTATGGAGGAGTTAGACTTCCTTTTCACAAAACAAGGTCCATTCAGAGAGCTAGAGTTCTACCAGTGTGTTGCCATTGTTGTAGTGGCTACAACAATCCTCCAACATTTTTCCTTAGCTTCCTTTTGGACCCTCCCTACCAACCATCCTTAGCAATTAATGTCTTGCACTACCTAGGTACTTATGATTTCAGTCGAGTTTCTTTGGCTTATTATCTTGTGTTCACTAACTTGTTTATCTTTAACCTGTAAGCTGACCTCCCAAGACTTGGTCTCAAACCGGTTCTTGTGCTAAATTGGAAAACTGCACAACACTAGAGAGTAACCAACATTGCTCTTCAGAATTACATAGTGCATCTTGGCAGCCAACACTTCTCTCCAGAATTGCGCAGAGTAGGAAAGCTACCTTCCCTAAGAAAATTGCACAGAGTAGCCCATCGCTGGGCTTGCTCTCAGAATTTGCGCAGTTCTGGATGGAAGCCTTGGCTTCAGTCTAGAAATTGCGCAGAGCTTGAGGGGCAGTGAGAGCCACTCAGCCAAGAAACTATGTAGAAGTAATCCCAAGGCTTGATGACCATTGCATGTGCTCACTAGTTGATTGGTTCCCTCGAGGACTGCACAATATTTCTTTGCATGCATGGGTAGTTTTTCTTGAAAAAGAAAAAAACATCCCTAGATTTTAGGGATCCATTTTTAGCAGTTGAGGGTTACATGCAAAATCTATTTTAGAAACCTCCCACCAAGTGTTTCTTTTTCCTAGAATTGTGGCATGCATGTCATAAGCTTCCATCTTGTCAAAAAAATTTATTCGATGCTTCAAAGCTCACTCCTCACTTTCGATCTCAGAGCTTTGGCATTCCCAAAACATCTAGGAACTTTCGGCACACTCATCACAACTTTTTCTAGGTAAGTCCGCTTTTCATGTCTTTTGTTGCTTTTCTTTTGCTTTTTACATTTTTGTTTGTGTGAGTGTTATTTTCTTTGTTTTATTCAACGCTTGTTGTCCTTTCAATGCATGTTAGCTTATAGAAGCATTGTTTCAAGTCCTGCATTGCATTTCCTTGTTGTCGCATGCACGACACTATTTCTGCACTAACGGTCACCATTGCGGAGATTGGCTTCACAAAATTTATTGTTTTTCCTTTTTATTTAATCCTACACTGTCTGTAATCACATGCATGTTCATTCACTCATGTCTACACCAACTCTACACATGCATTCAATCCTTACTATTTTCAGTCGTCCGTCGACAAGTATGAGTTGCCTTGGCTTGGACCTTGCCTTGCCTGGCTTGCACTACGCATTTCTAGAATGGAAGGCCTCGCCTTGCTCCCATGAATTGCACAGAGCTTGCCTCACACTGGTGTCCTAGGATGTGCTTTTTGCAATTTTGAGAGGCAGTGCCTCAATTGGCCCCCGGGATTGTGTAGTGCAACTTCACGGGTTGCAGGCACGCTGACTGAAACTGTTCAGTTCCAGTCCTCAGTAGGCCAAGCTAGACTATGCTCTGCACAGTTTCATTATTCAGTCAGCTCACTAACAGCCTAGGTTGTGCTCTGCACAGTTCTAGAAGTCAGTCTCCCAGCCTCTCCTAGAGAAAACTGTGCAAGTTTCTGAGTCAGTCAATTAGGTGTGTTGCATGTAAGTCCTCAAGTTGCTTTTGGTTTTCAACTGACAGTTTTCTTGCCATGAGTGTTACTATGTCTACAGGTACGATGGTTTCCAAGAGAGTAGGGTCAAAGGACACCATTGAGAGTGCAACTAGAGATGTGGCAGAGCAAGTGTCTATGAGCTTGCCCATCTATGAATATACTAAGTTTTTCATAGACAAGGAGATCAAGATCACATGGAAGGACATCAATGAAATCTTCTTAGGCACCTTTGAGGAGAATCTAGAGGACCGTGGAGTCTATGTCAACATACACAAGTTTGGCTTGTACCGGGTTGCATGCAGGTATCCCAAATTTCCATGCGTGGACATGATCCTCTGGATTATCTCGCATACTAATCCAGAGAAGATGGTATTGAGCAGTGTTAGTGGAATAAAACTTGATACCTTCAGGGCAGAGAACTTTCAGGATATATATCACTTACCATAGCCAGTGAACACAATGGATGCATACTTCACCCATCCCAGCAACAATGCGAACTCAAGAGACATATTGAAGAGTTGGGTGAGAGAGTCGTCTAAGTTTAGGACAACACCCAAATAGGTATACAATAAAAAGACATTGCAGAAGGATTATCAATTCTTGGTCATATTCGGATGCCGCTTATACGTCCAGGAGAGTACAAAGACCTTCCCGCAGAGTTGGGTGATTGTGTTGGATCAGTTGGTGAACGAAGGAAGACCTTTCAACTGGTCTGACATGTTGGCTTTCTAGCTGAAGGGGCAAGTAGAAAATGCCTGACATCCTCCTAAGGATCAACAAGAAAAGTTATACATGTCCATCTACATGCTTGATGAAATCTGTGCTTGTCAATAGTTCCCTAGACTGGGTTAGGCATGGACAACTTTAGAAACCTCTGTGCACATATATTACAGGTTGTTCTCCGAGTGCAACTTCCATGGAGTTATACTACAACTATCAGACCACTTCCTCACCTTGGTGTACATGATGAGTTTTGAGCAGGATCCACCTTACATGTCACAGGTAGCGATGGAGGCATTGGTTAACATAGCAGATTGGTATGCCTCACCCCTTGGCACCTTCATCTGGATGTACAACGCGGAGAAGGTTGTGTATGTGTTACCGAAGCTTTCCATGGACAAGATGGTCATGCAAGAGGTTGCATACCACATCTCGATAGGGTTGTCAGTGAGACTACATAGGAAGAAGAAGGCACATTGGCTTGCTCTTCCTTTGTGGATCGGCTTATATGATATCCAATGTCTCAAGCATGTTGAGGTCGAGATAGAGGAATTTAAGAGATTCACCTTTGGCACTAGAAGTTTCAATCCACATGACCCACATTTCTTGGTGAAGGAATACTGTGAGAGAGTGTATCATCGTTATATCCACAACACATGTCATTGGCCTAAGGAAGACCCATGTAGATACTGCTATAACTCTTCAATGCTCAATGAACCAATCAGAGTGGTTGTAGAATGGTTAGGAGCTCACAAGGAAATAACACTTGACAGAGCAAAAACATCAACAACAGTAGAGGGAAACAAATATACGCATGAGAAAGGCAAGTGGAAGGTTGCCGATAGGGTAGAGGTAGAGCAAAGATGCAAGTTCAAGGAAGACCCACTTGTAATGAGAGCAACTTTGGAGATTTAGGCAAAGAAGCGACATCACAATAGAAAGATTGCGCAAAGACAGAGGGAGAAGCAGAAACTAGAAGAGGGAGAGAAGAAGTTGTAGGAGGTGAAGAAACAACTAAGGGAAGAACAAGATTTTCACAGAAAGGAGAAGGAAGGGTAGTAGGAACAGGAACAACAGGAAATACAGTGTGTACACATTGATGAAATTGCACAAATACAGGTTATTGACTCATCACAGCTGGAAGATACCAAACAAGATGAGCAGTCGCAGAATTAGGACTTTTCTCACGAGATTGAACAGATGTTGGAGAATATGGACATGGATGTGGCTCATCCAGAGGAAGATCAAGATACATATCTCATGCCTAAAGGCCCAGAGGTCACTCCACCATATTCACTAGGTTTTGGAGCAGAGTAAGTCCCAAGTGATCAAGGAGACACTAAAATCCTTGAGGATAATCTGGAAGCAGATGTGCATAACATATCCTTCGACGAGTCACTACACAGAGTTGTGCAGTCACGTAGAGTGCCCACTCCGGATGTCCATGCATCTCCTGCATGTTTTCGAGAACAAGTGATCATGTCCGATATATGCAGACATCTAACTACATTAGCTAATGCTACAAAGGCATATGCCGAAGCCACCAGATCAAGTGTGAGATTCTTGATAACTGAGAATGAGTGCAGGGCTAAGGAATTGCAAGCAACCAAACAGAGAGAAGAGCAAGCTATAACATCCGCCAAAGCAGAGTGGATGAAAGCGATACTTGATAAATTATTGTCTCTCGAGACAGACATGTGGAAGCTATACTTCAGGTTCATCACTGTGCATAGGTCATTTTTCCATCTTAAAGGTTGGCAACAGCACTGTGTTAGGAGAGCACGCATCTTGACAGACATACACACTACTGTCAATCACATGCAGATATGGACAATGAGGTACAAGGGATCTTGGTTGTACTTGCCAAAGATGATGAAGCCAAAGGCAGTGGAGTTGAAGGCACACATTCGAAGTCAGATCCAGAACAATGAGGAACTCCCACAACTCATCACTAGCTTACATGTTTCACATGCATAAGTGTTCAAGAGCATGGATGTCATTATGCTCACGCATTCGATCCCATCCACTAGCACACTCACCGAGGTGAAAGAAAAGAACCAAGTTCGACTGGAGCTAGACATGTGCTTTGAGTAGTTAATGTGCATAGCCACCTACGTAGATTTGTAGATGAGCATAGACACTATGCACCAGTATGTCACTGGTCCGACTGCACTCAAGACCATGATGCGCATGCTATATGATGTGTTGGATAAAGGTGCCAAATCAGTGTACTCAAATGAAACGAAGGCAAGAGTTGGCTTTTAGATGGATGTCACCATGAAGTACATGGACACCATAACAGAATACCAAGCTTGGCATCAGTTCGCCACCATTGATCACCAAGAGGATGTCAACGAGTTAGTCTTCCCACAGCTGTCTGAGTCTCAGTGATGTCTTGTATGGATTACTCAAGCCAATTTTTGTCTCACATGGGTACATGTGTAGATTGTATTGTAAACATGTTGTAAAGTGAAATACCAAGTGTCAATAGTAGAACGTAAACAGTCATGTGTAAGTTGAAGAGTCATGAGGGTAGTTGAAGAGTCATAAAGGGGAATGTCAAGGGTCACCCCACCCTTTGCTATATATAGAACCTCATAACTCATTTTATAGGCTTTTGTGAGTGTTGGGTAGTAGAAGCCCCACGTAACAGTTATGGGGCAAAAAGCCCGAGATTTTGGGTAGAGATAGGATAAAGGCTTCGCGAAATGCGCGGAGCACGAAAGGATCCAAAGCGATCATGGGTCACACTTCCATTCATTGCAATAGATGAGGCCATTTACACAGTATTAGCAGCATGGCCTCTATAATGGCGCACCCTAGACAAGGCCATTCTCGACAGAATGGCAGCCCAACAGTAGAAGAAGGATCTCCAGTAGTGACTCACTCAACTGGTAGAAAAGACACGTCAGGAACAACAGGCCGCTTCATAGTAGGAGGCTACCAAGAGCCCGACAGTAGAAGAGAACTAGGTAGATTAGGAAATAGACTTGGAATAGGACTCGCAATAGGAAATGAAGACGTAGGACCACCTCAAGCGGTCACGTAGTAAGGAATCACCGGCCGCAAGAAAAAAGCCCAAAACAGTGAAGGCTTTGGAAAAAGAATTCATTTACAGCAGCTAGCCAACAAGCAATGTTTCCACTAGTGCGTTGACCGAACTAATCACCGAGCAGACAACTGTGTTGGGGGAGATTCGAGCATAGCTGTAGGCATTATAGGTGTGACCCCCGGGTAGGGTCACCCTATAGCCAGCAAAAGATACATCCGCTACCAAGCAGATGGTACGCACGCCCACACCAAACACCCTCCCATTGCCAGTAGGCACTGTCCTAGCCGAAGCCGCAGGCGAAGAACGTAGTTGGGGATTAAATCTGGCCGCCCTGTCCAGGGAAATACTATACCAACTGCAAGAGGGGGTCACTAATGAGCTTCGTACCAGGGAAGGTTGCACCTTCCACACCTTGACAAAGCAAAATGAAAAGTTAGAACAGGTCACTCTCCAGCTTGATGACTTGGCCGCATGCTACTAGGCAGTAGAGCAAGTTGTGACGCAGGCGTGTAGCACAGTACTAGAGCTAGCCATCCCTGGAGACCTCCCAACAACTACCAAGATTCATCACATGGCAGCCGGATTTTGTACGGCCCAGCAGGAGGCCGCAAGAACCCAGGAGGAACTAAAGTTACAAATTGCAGAACTCTGCCTCAAGGCACATCCACCCACACCCCCGATAGAACGAGAATGGCGCCGAGGTGAAATTCAAGCTGTATTGTAAACGATGAGGAGCGCTTTCTGTGAATGCTTGGGACTATTGGATCAGTCTCTCATTATGCTTACATCCCTCCAGGAGGACCCAACCATATAGCAAGTGGAAACCAAGGTATGTGAGTTACAGTAGGCCTATGACACCGCTCGAGGGGATGCACAGATGGTCGTTATCACACAACGGTTGGCCAAAATGAAGGAGGTCCAGGCTCTCAAGGCCCAAGTTGATGCGGTATGAAAACAAGAGGCAGTCCTTAAAGAATGCATCCAACCCTAGCTTGATGAAGCGTTTAGCGTCTCTACAACGATTGAAGGCAAGTTAGCGCATATGCAGACAGTGTATGATACCAAGCAAGCAACAAGACGTGCTAGGGATGCATCAGCGACTCACTTGGAATAGGTACAGAGGCTCGCAGCAGAATTTGTTGAAGGGACAAGCGACATGCAGAAGTTGCTGACCAAACTCTGCACAAAGATTCCCACACCAGCTGAGTGACTCGGGATGAGTCACGATGATTGTGATCAGGGAATTTTGGGTAGCAGAAGCCCCGTGTAATGGTTATGGGGCAGAAAGCCCGAAATTTTGGGTATAGATAGGATAAATGCTCCGCGGAATGTGTGGAGTGCGAAAGGTAAAAGGTCAAGTCAAAGGGTTGTCCGCCCAAGAAATATTATAGAATAATAGGAAGTAAGTCGGTCCGTCAACCATAGGAAGATATAAACAGAGCAAGGCTCTATGGATCGAAGGTAGCTTTATGGTATGTAATCTTGGGTCTGTTATGTAATGGGTTTTTGAGAAGAAAAGTCTTGAAGTGTTAGTAAGTCTGAGTCGAGGGTTTTGGGTAGTAGATAGAGGCTCTGCAGCTGTGTGCACAGAGGCCTGGAAGAGTCCGCAGCTGTGTGCACGGACCCCTGCAGCTGAGTGTGCAGGACGGATCTGGATGTATTAGTGAAGAAAGTGAATAAAGATAAGTTGATTTTGAAATTCTGTGTTAAATATGAACTATTATGGATCTGGTTAATGCATGGTTAATATAATTGTTTGATCTATGTGCGTATGCTCATGTTATGAATATATGTGAATCTGTATCTATTCTAAGTGCGCGAACTGGTTAATTCTATTAAATGTTTGCTTAAAGACCATAAAAAGTAGGTTGAATCTATAAACAACACATTAATAAGTATCAAGGAGTATTCTGGGACTGGATCTGCACGAAGCAGAGTGGTGTGAAGCCACAGAACGATGTGCGAAACCTCCAGATCACATCAAGACATCCCAAGGGTGTGGAAACCTGGTTCCAACACCCTCCCCTACTACCTCGGGTGAGACCTCAATCTATGCTCCGCTGGTTGTTGCCGAAAGGGACGATAGATGCGGGATTTGTTTAGCTAAATAATTCTTCCAAACCTGGGTTAGGCCCATATAAGCCAATATTGAGCCAAGCTTCTGATAGGTATAACTTATAGAAAGCTTGGAGTGCATTGTAATGAGCCTTGTCTTCTCCACAGTGTAGAGTGAGTACATATCTTTGGAGGAGTATGTAGCAGTGACTGTAATGTTCCACTATCGAGGCTAGTGGCTGTCATGGTTGTCTATATGATTGGATCTTTCACTCTTTTAATATAGCAGAGCCAACACATTTCATGCATGTATTTTTATTGTAGTTTGACTATTTTGGTTACTCTAACAATGTATGTAGTTGTAACTTACGCATGTATGTATGGACTCTTCCGTATATGTTTGTATGAATCTTATCAAAGCGTGTTGTTGGTTTAAGTCATCACTTTGGATTGTCGAATATTCTTCTTTCCATCTTGTTATTTATTTCAGCCCGTGTGTTCCCTTTCAATATGCATACTATTACATGCTTCTAAGGGGCACACCCCTCTCCCCTTCTGTATGTTAGAGCCTTTCCATGCATCTTCCCTGATGCACTGCAAGGTCGCAACCTTGCTTCCAACAAGGACATATTACTTACCTCTGTGTGCAATCATAGTCAAGGAAATACTGTACTACCTACTGTTGGGACCCCTACTCCAAATGGTGTGAGGTCTAGTTGGGACTTCTTACTGGGGAGATCCCCTGACATGTTGGCGGGTCCAGCACCGTCAACAAGATCCTAAGAAAGGAAAGGGATCTGGTGATGCTTCTTCTGCAGAGGAAAAAACCACCTCAGATGAAGGTGGGGATGTGTACTTGGCTTCTTCTTCAAGTACACATGTAGATCATGAGGCATGGTTGATTAACTCAGTTGCATCCTTTCACTTCACTCCCCATAGAGAGTGGTTCTGCAAGTATGAGAAATACGATGGTGGTGATGTCTTTTTAGGGGTTGACAGGAAGGCTAGAATCATTGGTCATGGAAAAGTCAAGCGGAAGTTGCAACATGGAAGGATTAGAACACTTCTGGGTGTTCTGCATATTCCTGTATTGATAAGAAATCTCATTTCTGTAAGCAAGCTGGATGATGCATGTGTAAAAACAATGTTCAAGAAAGATACATGCAAGATGGTCTGGGGAGAACTAGTATTAATATGAGAAGTTTGGATTGGAAATCTGTACAAGCTTTAGGGTAGCATTTTTATCGATGGGTGCAACAGTTCTGTGGTTTCTGAAAGTGGAGTAGAAAATCTAGTGGTCTCTGGAGAAAAGATCATGCTATGGCATCAAAGGCTTGGGCATATTAGAGAGAAGGGCATTCAAATACTTCATGGTAATGGTATGGTAGAAGGTATGCCTAATTTCTATCTTTATTTTTATTTCTATGAAAATTGTGTATATGGGAAGTAGAATCGGGTGAGTTGCCCCTCTAGTGCTAAGAGGGCAAAACAAATATTAGAGCTTGTGCATAGTGATGCGTTTGAACCTGTGTCGGTTCCATCACTGGGTAAGTCTGTGTACTATGTATCATTTATGTATGGATTCTCAAGGCATACATGGATATATTTCCTCAGGAAGAAATCTAAAGTCTTTGACAGGTTTAAAGAATTTAAGGCTCTGGTGGAAAACCAGAAAAAGAAGAAGATAAAGGTGATGAGGATATATAATGGTGGAGAGTTTTGAAATAATGAATTTGAAGAGTTCTGTAAGAATTTTGGTATAGCACGACATAATACTACTCCATACACACCTTAGTAAAATGGAGTTGCAGAAAGAATGAACATGAAATTGATGGAAAAGGCAAGAAGAATGCTCGGTGGTGTCGAGTTAGGACAGGAATTCTGGGCAGAGGCAGTGGAGACTACATGTTACTTGGTCAACAGATCACCCTCATCAGTGTTGAAGGATAAGACTCCACAAGAGGTATGGACTGGTAAGAAACCTTCTCCTTCACATATGAGGGTATTTGGATGTGATGCATGTGTACATGTTCCAAAGGAGAAAATAAAAAAGTTGGATAGTAAATCTAAAAGGTGCATCTTCATTGGGTATAAGGATGGTTTAAAAGGTTATAAGCTTTGGAACCTAGAAACAAGGAAGGTTGTGTACATCCGAGATGTGGTGTTTAGAAAGGTGAAATATGTTATTAAACATGGACTCCTACCAAAGGAACATGATAAGATAGAGTTTGAGCTAAAGGAGGAAGAATCAGACTCTACAACAGAAGAGGAATCAGAAGATGAAGAGCCACAAACTCCAACTATGAGAATATCAGTTCAAGAAAGAAGGCACCGAAGAAGGTATAGTCCATATTCCTTCTGTTCAAATTTTTCTTTATCTATTGCTGATGACGATCCTAGAAATGTGAGGGAAGAAATATATTCAGAGGATGACAAACTATGGAAAGAGGCTATGTGTTGAGAATGCAACAAGATGATGGAGCTTAGTGGAAAGAAGTCGCCTTCACTAAGTGGGCCCGCAGACTATTTTTGGCGCAAAGTCTATTTTTAGACTATGTCTATTTTTAGACATGTGGATCATGGTCTATGAGTTGCAGGATGCTATTTCTGGATGATTGGTCATGTTGGTAAAAATAGATGGACTTCTATTTTTAGACATATGGGCGGTTTCTATTTTTAGACTTCCAGGCTAAAAATAGAACAGTCAAATATTATTAGCTCATAATAATATTTGGACTATAAACATTGTCTTATCCTCTTGGAGCACTTCAGTTTGAGCTACAGATGTGGCACATGTAGCTGTCAGAAGGAAATACACTTTTCTTGTGGGTTAGTTGAGCTATTGCATGCAGGACTTTAGTTAGAACTCATGTGGTTGAGTTTGGTGGAGTTGATTGTGGAGTTGATGGAGTTGTGTTCAGTTTGACTTGGTTGAACTAGTTGTATTTTAGTCTAACTAAAGAATACACTAGTGATGAGTTGTGTGAATTAATTATTAATTAATTCACTAATTATTAACTCATAAAGCAACTAAAGAATACATCAGTTAACTCAGTGCATGTACAGTTCAGTGGAGACAGGTGTTAGAGGTTGAGATTGCTATCAGTTGTGACTATAGTTGTGCATGAGATTTTGCACATGCATGGATGGAGATTGTCAATGAGGCTTGCGTAGTATAACCAAGGGACTTCGAATTCAAAGAGTGATTGATTCTCATGCAGGATTGCGCAGTGGAGGCAGGAAAACAGTGGAGGAGATTTGAGGCTTCAGATCTGAGCTAGTTTGTGTGTAACAGGTGGAGATAGTACTGAGTACTTTTGAGGAGTATTGTACTATGTATTGTTACATGTTCTCTATCATTATAATATACAGATAGTGTGGGTTTTTCAGCTGTATGCTTTCCCCGGGTTACATACTGTGTTAATGTGTGCATGCGATTGATGTTTCATTGTTTTTAATGCTGCTAAATTGATGATCAACATAGAGGAGGTTATGTATTGTGCATGTATTTCGCAATAGTGTATAATCGGGATAATGTCTGTGAATAAGTGTCATATTATTCCAAATTTCTACATGGTATTAGAGGAGTTGATCGTCAGATCTAGTATTCAGAAAGTGTTTACATTTTATTTCTTCAGGCAGAGTCTATAATTGGGCTAGGTAGCCTCTGGATTCATCCTTCCTTTGGAAGGTGAGATATCTGGTAAAATCCCATACAGTCAATCTCTATACGAGAAATATCTTGTTCTCACGAATTTTAGATCAGAGGCGGTTGAGTTTTGAGCTGGTGGAATTCGAATTTGCAGCAGTGTTTTCTTGGTGTCAACGTTGCAATGTCTTTCAACGGATTGCGATTGGAGTATGCTCTTGAAGGCAGCTTGAGCTATATTGCATGGAAGGACAGGATGGAGGCAGTGTTAGATGATAATGGGCTGAAGGAGTTCATAGAGGCTGAGGTCCTGAAGCCTACTGATACTGCGCAAGTTGATGCTTGGCAAAAGAAGACAACAAAGTGTCGAAGGATTCTGTTGGAGGGTGTGAAGGATCACATTGCATCCAACCTGCATGGAAAGGCTTCTCCATACTTTATGTGCAAATCATTGACAGATCTATTCCGAAGCAAGAGCGATCAGAGGAAGTTGGCGCTCAAGGATAAACTCAGAAACATTAAGTGCGAGAAGGGAGACAGTATGCCCAAGTATCTCACGAAGTTCACTCAGTGCAGGGATGAGCTGGGAAGTGTGGGGGTGACTGTCGATGATGAGGACTTGGTGAGCTTGGCTCTCCTTGGTCTTCTGAAGAGTTGGCATTCCTATCAAGACTCTGTCAATGGTCAGGAGAAATTGCTAGGATGGGAGAGACTTTGGTCAGATCTTGTGCAGGAGGAGATCAGGCGGAATACCAAGGACGGATCTTCATCAAAGGCACCTGATGAAGAAAATTGCGCTTTGGCTGCCAAAGAAAAGAAGGGGAAGAACAAGAAAGATTCTCATTTCGGTGTGAAAGGCAAGAAGCAGGACATGTCCAAGGTGAAGTTCTTTCACTGTCACCAGCACGGACACTATGCCACAAATTGTCCGCAGAAGAAGAAGAATAAGCAAGCTGTTGGATCTGCAGTGGGAGAGGCCTTAGCCTCGCAGTTTGAGCTTGATTTTTCATTGATCGCATGCTTAGTATCAAGTGTGATGGGATCGGTATGGTTCTTGGAAAGTGGTGCGTCTTTTACATGATAGGAGATCGATATTTGTTTTCTGATATGGAGGAGAAAGATCTTGGAGTGCACATCGAGATGGGCGATGATGGTAGATACAGTGCGACCAGTACCGGTACCATTTCCTTTTAGAGGGAGTCTAGTAAACCCTTCGTATTTAAGGAAGTGATGCATGTTCCAGGATTGAAGAAGAATCTTATCTCTGTGGTGATGTTAGAAGACAAGGGATATGATGTTGTTTTCAGTGAGGGAAAGGCTTTCCTGCGTAGTAAGACAACTGGAGAAACCCGGAAGATAGGGGTTCGAGTCAAGACCCTTTATTAGTTGCATGTAGATGGCTGCGCAGCAATGGCATGCAAGGCAGAAGGATTGGTGAGCCGGGATGAAGGCAAGCTATGGCACAAGAGATTGGGTCACCTTCACCATGGAGACTTGAAGATACTGCAACAGATTACTACAGGGCTTCCTAAAGGCACTCTTGCGCAGTTAGATCAGTGCAAGGGGTGTACTTTGGGAAAATTTGTGAAAGCCACCTTTAACGAGAAGGATAGTCACGCCACGATGATCCTTGAGAGAATTCACATAGACGTGTGTGGACCTTTCTCAGTAGCTTCGACAGCAAAGCATAGGTACTATGTGATCTTTGTTGATGATTTCTCTCGAAAGTGTTGGATCTGCTTCATGCAGAAGAAGAGCGATACATACTCAAAGTTTTGTGAGTTCAAAGCACTGGTCGAGAAGGAGTCGGGGAAGAAGGTGAAGGCTCTTAGGAGCCACAATGGTGGTGAATACATCTTTGGCGAGTTCAAGGATTTCTGCAGTGCAGAAGGGATTCGAAGAGAGCTCATAACTCCCCATAACCCACAGCAGAACGGGGTTGTTGAGCAGAAGAACAGAACGATCGTGGGTGCTGCACGGGCGATGTTGCATGATCAGAGCCTACCCTTCACTTGTGGGCAGAAGCATGCAATACTGCAGTGTATGTGCAGAACCGTTTTCCTCATAGGATACTTGGCATGAGTACACCCGAGGAGGCTTATTCTGGTGAGAGGCATGATATTTCTCATTTGAGGATTTTTGGTTCTAACGTTTACATGCATGTGACAAAGGATTCCAGGAAGAAGATGGAGCTGACCGCAGAGTTTGGGACATTTGTGGGGTACACTGATACGCCCCACAACTATCGTGTGTATTTGCCAAATAGTGGCAAGACTGTTGTGCGATGGGATATAAAATTTCAGGAGGAGAAAGCCATGAAGTGTTCGCTTGAGAGGGAGCCACACTTGCATGCAGATGAGGAGCTATTAGTTCCTAAGGATGAGCTTCAGGATGTGGATCAGCCACAGGACGAAGTTCATGGAGTGGAAGAGACCACTCATGCAGCGCCAACCATCAGAGGGCGAAAGCACTTGACAGAAGCTGAGCGATTGGCTCAAGATGCAGAGAAGGTTGTAGGACCACCTACAGCTCAATGTAGATAGAGACAATCACTTGATCGGTACACTGGATACATGGCTCTTGTGAGCAAATGTGTCGTGACTGAGCCATCCTCTTTCGAGGAAGCTGTGGAGGACCCCGCATGGGTAGATGCCATGGTGGAAGAGTATGATTCGATTGTCAGAAACAGTGCATGGGAGATTGTCCCAAGACCGGAAGGGAAATCAGTGGTGGGTTCGAGATGGATCTACAAAGTTAAGTAGGTAGCTGATGGGAGTGTGGAGAAGTACAAGGCAAGATTTGTTGCCCGAGGCTTTTCACAGATAGAGGGGATCGATTATGAGGAGACCTTTGCACCTGTCGCAAGGTATTATTCCATACGGATGATTCTTGCTCTCTCAGTGCAGATGGGGTGGCACATTCATCAGATGGATGTGAAGACTGCATTCCTCAATGGAGTCATTGAGGAGGAGGTGTACATAGAGCAGCCCGAAGGTTTTGAGATCTTCAGCAGTGAGTCGCATGTGTGCAAGCTCAAGAGAGCGTTGTATGGGTTGAAACAAGCACCACATGCTTGGTACACATGGATAGACAGTTATTTCACCGGACTTGGATTCTCCAAGAGTGAGGCGGATCCTAACCTATACCAAATTGTGGTGGAGGGTAAGTTGCTTATCATTGTACTTTATGTAGATGATTTGATTCTAACAGGTGATGAGCTGTTGATACTTTCATGCAAGGATGATCTTGCTAAGGAGTTTGAGATGAAGGACTTGGGCCTCCTTCATTATTTCCTGGGATTGGAAATTTGGCAGCACAGTGATGGACTATTTGTTTCTCAGGGTAAGTATGCTTTGGAGATACTGGAGAACTTCAACATGCATGGCTGCAAGCCTGTTGATACTCCCCTTCCTGGAGGTTGGAGGAAGGAGGATGCTACTTCAGTAGAAGTAGTGGATGCCACTGTTTATCGACAGTTGGTGGGGTCGCTTATGTATCTGGTCAATACATGACCCGATATATGCTATGCTGTTAACCAGCTTTCACAAGCTATGGTTAAGCCAACCAAGCTCTTATGGAAGGCAGGCAAGCATGTACTGCGTTATCTCAGAGGCACGTCGGGATATGGATTGTGGTACAGACAGGAGGATGAGGTGAAGCTATGTGGCTTCACGGATGCAGATTGGGCAAGGAGCCCAACGGACAGAAAGAGCACATCTGGAGGGGTCTTTAGTATCGGGTCGACAGCAATTTCTTGGTACAGCAGCAAGCAGAGATCCTTGGCACTCAGTTCAGCAGAGGCCGAGTATATGGTAGCAAGTTTGGCTGCATGCGAGGCTATATGGATGAGGAAGATCCTGGTCGGGTTGTTCGGTTCATGCTTGGAGCCTACAGTGATTTATTGTGATAACCAGATTTGCGTTAAACTCTCGGCTAATCCAGTATTTCATGATAGATCTAAGCACATTGACATCAGGTACCATCATATTAGAGATTGTGTGCAGCAGAGAATCATGTTACTTTCATACATTCCAATGGAGGATCAGGATGCTGATATCTTGACGAAGGCGCTCACCAGGAGCAAGTTCGAATACCACCGAGGCAGGATAGGGGTTGCTTATAATCCATATCTTGTTGAGAGGGAGTGTTGAGAATGCAACAAGATGATGGAGCTTAGTGGAAAGAAGTCGCCTTCACTAAGTGGGCCCGCAGGCTATTTTTGGCGCAAAGTCTATTTTTAGACTATGTCTATTTTTAGACATATGGATCATGGTCTATGAGTTGCAGGATGCTATTTGTGGATGATTGGTCATTTTGGTAAAAATAGATGGACTTCTATTTTTAGGCATATGGGCAGTTTCTATTTTTAGACTACCAGGCTAAAAATAGAACAGTCAAATATTATTAGCTCATAATAATATTTGGACTATAAACATTATCTTATCCTCTTGGAGAACTTCAGTTTGAGCTACAGATGTGGCACATGAAGCTGTCAGAAGGAAATACGCTTTTCTTGTGGGTCAGTTGAGCTATTGCATGCGGGACTTCAGTTAGAACTCATGTGGTTGAGTTTGGTGGAGTTGATTGTGGAGTTGATGGAGTTGTGTTTAGTTTGACTTGGTTGAACTAGTTGTATTTTAGTCTAACTAAAGAATACACTAGTGATGAGTTGTGTGAATTAATTATTAATTAATTCACTAATTATTAACTCATAAAGCAACTAAAGAATACATCAGTTAACTCAGTGCATGTACAGTTCAGTGGAGACAGGTGTTAGAGGTTGAGATTGCTATCAGTTGTGACTATAGTTGTGCATGAGATTTTGCACATGCATGGATGGAGATTGCCAATGAGGCTTGCGTAGTATAACCAGGGGAATTTGAATTCACAGAGTGATTGATTCTCATGCAGGATTGCACAGTGGAGGCAGGAAAACAGTGGAGGAGATTTGAGGCTTCAGATCTGAGCTTGTGTGTAACAGGTGGAGATAGTACTGAGTACTTGTGAGGAGTATTGTACTATGTATTGTTACATGTTCTATATCATTATAATATACAGATAGTGTGGGGTTTTCAGCTGTATGCTTTCCCTGGGTTACATACTGTGTTAATGTGTGCATGCGATTGATGTTTCATTGTTTTTAATGCTGCTAAATTGATGATCAACATAGAGGAGGTTATGTATTGTGCATGTATTCCGCAAGAGTGTATAATCGGGATAATCTCTGTGAATAAGTGTCATATTATTCAAAATTTCTACACTATGGTTGATGAAATAACATCTTTGTACAAAAATGAGGCTTGGGATTTGGTGGAGTTGTCGGCTCGAAGGAAACCCATTGGCAGAAAATGGGTGTTTAAGAAGAAGATGAATGCAGAAGGTAAGGTGGAGAAATACAAAGCTCGGTTGGTAGCAAAAGGTTATTCCCAGGTGCCGAGAATTAATTTTGGTGATATTCTTTCTCCTGTTGCCAAGGTAGCTTCTATTAGATTACTTTTATATGTTGTTGTTGCTTTTGATTTTGATGTAGAATAGATGGATGTGAAGACAAAATTTCTTCAAGGGGATTTGGAATAAGAGATCTACATGAAGAAACTTGAAGGCTTTGTGGTGAAGGGTAAGAAAGAACTGGTATGCATGTATAGGTTAAAACAGTCACCAAGGATGTGGTATCAGAAATTTGACACATTTATATGGGGACTTGGTTTCACCATAAGCAAAGAAAATCATTGTGTGTATTTTAAATTAATTGGTGACCGTGTTATTTATTGGTCTTGTATGTGGATGATATGTGTTTGATTGGAAATAACAAAGAAATTATCTAGGAATTGAAGACCCAGTTGCCCTCTAAATTCAACATGAAAGATCTTGGTGCTGCAAACTATATTTTGGGCAGGGAAATTAAATGAGATCAGGCAAAGAGGAAGCTATGGTTAAAACAAAGGAAGTATGTTGAGACAATACTGTAGAGGTTTAATATGCATGATAGTAAACCAATGAAGGTTCCTATTCCTGTAGTTGTAAATTTATCTCTGAACAGTGTCCCAAGACACAAGACGAGGAAGAGGACATGTCCCATGTTCCATATGCAAGTGCAGTCAGTAGCTAGATGTATGCAATGGTCTGTACTAGACCAGACATTGCACATGCAATGGGAGTATTGAGCAGGTTTATGTCAAAACTATGGAAGGAGCATTGGAAAACAGTGAAGTAGGTTTTCAAGTATTTGTGTGGCACTAGTGATTATAGTTTGTGCTACCAAGGAAGACCAGGATTGGATAGAGTTTTGGACATCCATGGCTTTGTTGATGCGGACTAGGATGGATATCTAGATAAGAGAATATCTACAAGTGGGTATGTGTCTAACCTATTTGGAGGTGCAGTCAGTTGGATGAGTAAGAGACAGTCTGTAGTGGAACTTTAAACTACAGAGGCAGAATACATGGAAGCCACTCATACAAGCAAGGAAGCAGTTTGGTTGCAGAGATTATGTTCAAGTATGGGGTCAGTACAACGAGCTATAAGGATAGATTATGACAACCAAAGTGCAATTTTTTTGGCAAAGAACCATGCTTAATATCATTCAAAGACAAAGCACATTGATGTTTAGTATCAATTTGCAAGGGATATGGTTGAGGATAAAAAGGTGTTGCCGGTAAAGGTGGACATTTTGAAGAATACTGCAGATGCATTAACAAATTTTGTGAGCACCGAGAAGTTCTCTCGGTGTAAAGAAACAATGGGCATTGTAGGGTTGGACCAATGACTAAGATCTCCTGTGGAAAGAAAACAACAAATGGGAGAATGTTGGGTGTGTGTTATATTCTTTCTACGACTACCCCACACATGGGTGGGTCAAAGGGGGAGGAATAGCCCCTCCTGTACGTTGTGTTGGGCACAGCAAGGGGGCGGTAGCCTCCTTCACGGGGTCTAGGGAAGTGCCCCAAGACTTTGTTTTTTGGACCCTATATTAGGTGGGCAGACCTACCTATGGTTTTGTACATGGATTTCACACATGGTTTTGGGCATGATGGTTTTCTGTCCATGGTATTTTGTAGATCCAGTCAAGGGAACTATGATTATGCTATAATCCTGGGTTAATGGATTGGGGTTTATGGATGATTCGACATGTGTATATATGTATTGTAACATTGAAAGGAATGTAATAAAAAATCCATCTGGTAGTCCTGGTTTTGGGATCCAGGGAAAAATCTCTGTGTTTATATGTTTTATGTTTTATGCTATCACCATTGTTGATTTTCTGTTTTTAGAATTTGTATGCAGGTAATTCCTCGACAAGGTTAAAACCTACAGTTACAAGGCTTCCAGAGTGTTTTAATAACCAAGGCTCTAGGAACTAGTAACTCAACCCATAATCATAAGGAACATGAGCACAACCATAAAACAGATATAAACCCACAACATCATGGCTATCCAGGAAATGGAAAGGCTAGGAAAAACCATTGTCAATCTAGGAAATCCTCCATGCCAATGACAGATCATAACAAATAAACCACATGCATGTTCCATGCATGCCAAAACTTGCAAGGGAATCATACATGCAATTCGGTACCTGCAAGCAATCCAACTGTAGTTGCTAACTTCGTTGTCCTCTTGCACTTTCTTTCTTTTCCTTTTCCTTCTTGCTCTAAATCCCAAGTATGCCACACTCCTCCAAGAGTGTTCTAAGAAAAATATAAGTGGCCAAGAGTATGAGAGAGAGAGAGAATATAATAGAGAGATCCAAGCTAAAACTGACAAAAGCTATGTACTGGTCCTCAAAATCATTTTTATTAACGAGGCCTCTATTTTCTTCATTTTCCATTATTTTCCTTCAATTTCCTCCTCACATGCAACCTATGACCTTTCACCTTCCTTTTATTCTATTATCCATTATTTCCATAAATAAAATGCCAATTAAAGCCTCATTCCTTTCCAATGCCTTTGCTATTTCCTTTCCCTATTTACATAGCCATTAATTAATCACAAGTGATCCCCATCACTATGTTTTTTCCCAACATTCACTTTGGAATACATGTCCCATGACCTTGGTTAGTATTTTTCCTTTATTAACTTTATTACATGGATTTATGACCAAGGATGTTACAAGAAAGATACATTTTCTTGGACTCCATGAGAAACTAAGGCCTTCGAAGATCTTAAGGAGGAAATGTGCCAAGCACCAGTCTTAGCTACACCAAACATCAAAAAAACCTTTATTTTGGAATGTGATTCCTTAGGAAATGGAATTGGTGTTGTTTTAATGCAATAAGGAAGACCCATTTCTTTTGAAAATTGTCTAATCAAAGGAAATTATTTACACAAACTTATTTATGATAAAGAAATGTTGGCAATACTACATGCACCAAAGCAATGGCGACCTTACCTAATGGGAAGACACTTGAAGGTAAAAACAAATCATGATAGTCTTAAATACATTTTGGAACAAAGATTATCTTCAAAAGAGTAGAAAAAATGGGTCACAAAGATGTTGCGTTATGACTTTGAAATCATCTACAAAAAGGGGAAGAAAAATGTTGTTGCATATTGAATCTCAATAAAGGATGAGGACGTGGAAGCATTTCTTTGTGCCATTTCTATTATCCAACCTGATTGGATAATTGAAGTAAGGGATGAATGGAATAATGACGAAGAGGTGTGGAAACTAATTCAAAAGTTGCAGTAAGATCCTCGTACATTTGATACCTTTAGCTGGAAAAATAGTTCATTATGGTACAAAGCTCACTTATATCTTTGTAAGAATTCCCAACTCAAACAAAAGATTCTTTTTGAATTACACACCTCCCCCTTAGGAGGGCACTCAATATTTTTAAAAAATTACCACAGGGTCAATAAGATTTTTTTTTGGGATGGCCTTAAATATGATATTCAGAAGTTTGTGGCATAATGTTTGGTTTTCCAACAAAATAAAGTTGATACAATTAAGACCCCGGGTCTTTTACAACCTTTAGCCATTTCAAGTCAGCATTGGGAGGAGGTCTCAACGTTAGGCCCCTATAATACTAGTGTATTCCCTTATTATTATTTTCATTGTAGCCCCTTATTGTTATTTTTGTGCTCATGTTGTCCCCATATTGTTATTATTGTGCCCCATAGACGCCCGCTATTGTTATTATTGTGCCCTTACATTATTATTGTTATGTCGACTTTGACTATATTGTGACCCCTTAGACTCCTATATATAGAAAGGAGGTCTTGTCATTTGTACCATCCAGGAATTGTTCATTCGTGTAATGTAAAGGAGGTTTCCCCCTCTATGCAGCTGATTTTGAAGTCATTTCTCTATATTTTCTTCTATTTTGTGAGCTAGTTGCATAACAATTGCTATCAGAGCTTTGGATTCTAGTGTTTCGCTGCTTCAAACAGGTCATCGTATAATTTTCACTATAACTTTTTTCTACAATGTTTCAGAATCTAAAATTAAAACCTATTTGATCTGAAATCTTGATGAACCTTGGGTACAAATTTAAGATCTTGTTTCAATATAGTTGCGGAGATATGATCCAAGGAAAGTAGGGCTTGTGCAAGCTCCCGAATTATATCGCAAACATGTGACCTGGGGAAAATCGTAATAAATTTCTCTCTGAGCATCAGATTGAAATTTCGTAAAAGGTTACAGAGAGGGACAAACTTTAGTTTTCTTTGTATCATATTTAGGTATGAATTTTGCAATAGTGACACATGGAACTTCGTACAAGTTCGCTCTACCGAACCAGTCTATAATCAGGTCATCGTGGGATATTTGGAATAACTCTTTCTTGGAGAATCCAATATTGATAATACTTGCGGGGTTGAAATGAGGACTCAGAGGGATACTAGAGGATGAAATTTCAGGCCTTAGAGATCCATAATTACAAAGATGCAACTGATTCAATATTGATCTCCTACAAAGCCAAAAAAGGTGTGTAGTCTTTTTAAAAGTTTTCATAAGTTTGATTTGAAAAATTAGTTTGAAAGAATTCAAAGGAAATAGTGAAGAATAATTATCATTAATTGATGCCCAGAAGAAAGAAAATGGAAACACCTAGTAAGAAACCTGAAATATCTAGCATGAATCATGAAGAAGAGGAATAAATGCAACATGATATATCAAAATTACGAGACCAAGTGCAACAAATTTCACTCTCACAAAAAGTAACAGAAGCTAAGATGGATGGTTTAAAGAAAGGCATGGAAGCTAATATGGATGGTTTAAAGAATGACATGGAAGCTAAGATGAATGGTGTGGAATCTAATATGGATGGCATAGAAGCTAAGATGGATGGTATAGAAGAAAAAATTAAAGGCAACAGGGAAGATTTGAAGATATATTTGACAAAGTTGCCACAAGAAATGCTTACTCATGGAGAAAGGGTAGTAAAGGAAACACATGATGAGAAAAAAAGAAATGTAAATCATGAGTTCATAGACTCTAACTTTGGATTGAAGACCCACCATATTCCAATGATCGATATGAGGAAGTTTGATGGCAAGGATCCCATAACATGGATACTACAAATAGAGCAATATTTCGATCTCCATAATGTTCAAAACACACAAAAGGTATGCATTGCAACTTTATATTTGGAACCCAATCAGTTTGTATGGTATCGATGACTCTTCTCTCGTAAACAAATTGTCACTTGAGAAATTTTTATGGAATAAACTATAGCACATTATGAGGATACAAAAAGCAACACCTTTTTTCGCCAATTGATAAATCTTAAACAAAAAAGTTCAATGATGGAGCACATTGAGGACTTCCAAAAATTCAATATAAGGGTAAAAGATATTCCAGAGGAGAATATGATTGATGTGTTCATAGGGACATTAAAGGATAACATTGAACATGAGGTTCACATTTGGGAACCTGATTCATTGGAGAAGCCATTCAGGTTAGAAAGAAAAATTGAAAGAAAAATCATGGCAATAAGGAAGCCTACCAATCACAACTATAAATATGGAAGTGTTGTTTCCCGTAGCCTTCCACAACCTAAAATATTGACACCACAACAATTGGAAGAAAAAAGAGAAAAATGAATTTTTTACAGTTGTGATAGAAAATAAACTAAAGGTCATAAGTGTGCTGAGAAGAAATTATTTTACATTGATTGTGAAGAGGAACAAGAAAAGGAACAAGAACATCAAAAGAAGAGGATACACACCAGGAAAAAAGCCTAGAGAAAGAAGAAATGAATCTGACCATATCTTGTAATGCATTGGTCGGAACAACCACTCCTCAAAGTATCAAGATAGAAGGGCATATCAAGAAGAAAAATGTAATAGTGTTGTTTGATTCGGGCAATACCCATAATTTTATTCATTATAAGATAGCAAAGGAATTGAATTGCTTCGCCAATACAACACCAGAGTGTCAAGTGATGGATGCAAATTGAAGAACCATAAATTTCTCTGGAAAGTGCCATAATATCAAGCTAACCATGGGATAATATGTGTTGAATATTCCAATGCTTTCCATTCCAATGGATGGTGTTGATGTTGTACTAGGATTCCAATGGATACAATCTTTGGGTATGATAGCTTTTAATTTTCAAGAACTTTTGTTGAATTTTTTTTAGAAGGAAAGGAAGTTGAATTAAGGGGTATTGTAGGGAAACCAGGAAATATTATTAGCTCTAATGAAATGACAAAGCTTCTAAATAAAGAACAATGTGGCATAATTGCACAATTATGTTCGCTAGAGGTTCCCATGTCGAAATCATCTATTTCTCCATATCTCCAAAAAGTCTTGGACAATCATTCCAAGTTATTTGGGACTCCCAAAGGCCTCCCACCTATTCATGATCATGATCATGCTATTCATTTGATTCCTGGAAGTGTTCCTCCAAACATAAAGCCTTACAGATATCCCTATGCCCAAAAGAGTGAAATTGAACATATGGTTGTAGGAATGCTAAAGGCTGGTATAATTCAGCCCAGTCAAAGTTCTTTCTCTGCTCTAGTAGTATTGGTGCACAATAAGGATGGGTCATGGCGCATGTGTCTAGATTATAGGGAGCTCAACAAGGTCACTATTAAAGATAAATTTCCCATTCCTGTCATTGATGAATTATTGGATGAATTGCATGGAGCAATTTACTTCACCAAGTAGGACCTGCATTTAGGATATCATCAAATCATAATGAATATTGAAGACATTTCGAAAACATATTTTAGAACTCATGAGGATCATTATGAATTTTTGGTCATGCCTTTTGGCCTTACCAATTCACCTTCTACATTTCAAGGTTTGATGAATTCCATTTTCAAACCCTTAGAAAATTTGTGTGAATATTTTTTAATGATATACTAATCCACAACAAGTCTTGGAAGGATCATGTTCAACATGTTGATAGAGTGCTCAAACTATTGGAGGAGAAACAATTATATGCAAAAACCTCCAAATGTTTCTTTGGAGTACAAGAGGTGGAATATTTGGGTCATATTGTATCTTACGAAGGTATTAAGGTAGACCCTAGCAAAATTAAAGCCATTAAGTCATGGAAAATCCCCACATCCATAAAGCATCTGTGAGGATTTCTCTGGTTGACAGGGTATTATCGCAAGTTTGTTAAGAATTATGGGGGAATAGCAGTGCCTCTAACAACATTACTAAAGAAAGATGCATTTTATTGGAATCTAGAAACAACGAAAGCCTTTGAACATCTTAAAGAGGCAATGTGCAAAGCACCAGTCTTAGCTACGCCAAACTTCACAAAAACCTTTATTGTGGAATGTGATGCCTCAGGAAATGGAAATGGTGTTGTTTTAATGCAAGAAGAAAGAACCATTGCTTTTGAAATTCGTCCAAACAAAGGAAAGTATTTACACAAGGCTATGTATGAGAAGGAAATGTTGGAAATACTACATGCACTTAAGAAATTACGACCTTACCTAATGGGAAAACACTTCAAGGTAAAAACAGATCATGATAGTCTTAAATACTTTTTAAAACAAAGGTTATCTTCAGAAGAGTAGCAAAAATGGGTCACAAATATGTTGGGTCATGACTTTGAAATCATATACAAAAAAGGGAAGAAAAATGTTGTTGGAGATGCACTCTCAAGAGAGGATGAGGATGTGGAAGCATTGCTTTGCACCATTTCTATTATACAACCAGATTGGATAAATGAAGCAAGGGATGAATCGAAGAATGACAAATAATTTTGGGCACTTATTCAAAAGTTACAACAAGACCCCAGTACATCTGATACATTTAGCTGGAAAAAGGATTCATTCTAGTACAAAGATCACTTATACCTCTGTAAGAATTCTCAACTCAAACAAAATATTCTTATGGAATTGCACACCTCTCCCTTAGGAGGGCACCAGGGATTTTAAAAACTTACCACAAGGTTAAGAAGGAATATTTTTGGGATGGTCTTAAATCTGATATTCAAAAGTTTGTGGCAGAATGTTTGGTTTTCCAACAAAATAAAGTTGAAACAATTAAGACCCCAGGTCTATTATAACCTTTATCCATTCCAATTCACCATTGGGAGGAGGTTTCAATGGATTTTATCACAGGTTTACCCAAGTCCGAAGGAAAGAGTGTCATCATGGTGGTAATTGATAGACTTACCAAGTATGCACACTTTTGTGAATTATCTCATCCCTTTAAAGCTAGTACAGTTGTTACTGCATTTATGGAAACAATTCAAAATCTATATGGAAACCCAAAGATTAGTGTAAGTGAGAGAGATCCCATTTTCACTGTAAATTTTTGGACAAAATTATTTTCTTGTCTGGGTACTCAGTTAGCTCATAGCTCATCATATCAGCCTCAATCTAATGGGAAAACTGAGATAGTGAACAACAAGTTATCCAACTCTTAAAGGATAACCTCACTTTGGCACAGAATAGAATCAAACAACAGGAAGATCAACATCATAGTGAAAGAAGTTTTGATGTAGGTGACTGGGTATTTCTATGGCTACAACCATACAAACAAATGTCCCTCAAGTAAGCTAAGAAGGATAATAAATAATCACCAAAGTATTATGGTCTGCACAAGGTGTTGCAAAATATTGGTACTATGTCATACAAAGTGGAGCTTCCTACAGTTTCTCGAGTGCACCCAGTGTTCCATGTTTCATGGTTAAAGAAGGTTATAGGTGACAAGCTCCTAGTTCAAACAATATTGCCAAAACTTGAAAAGGAAGGAAAAATCATATTGGAACCTGAAACAGTCACAGAAACAAGAACTCGACAGCTATGAAATTGATCAATTTCAGAGTATCTCATCAAGTGGAAGAACTTACCCGTTGAGGATTCCACATGGGAGGATGAGAATTTTATACAGAAGCATCCAGAACTACTCAAGCATTCAGGACAACACTTTTCTGAAGGAGAGGGGCATGTTAGGCCCCTATAATACTAGTGTATTCCCTTATTATTATTGTCATTGTAGCCCCTTATTGTTATTGTTGTGCCCATGTTGTCCCCGTATTATTATTATTGTGCCCCATAGAAGCCCACTATTGTTATTATTGTGCCCTTACATTATTATTGTTATGTCAACTTTGACTATATTGTGACCCCTTAGATTCCTATATATAGGAAGGAGGTCTTGTCATTTGTATCATCCAAGGATTGTTCATTTTTGTAATGTAAAATAGGTGTCCCCCTCGAAGCAGTTGATTTTGAAGTCGTTGCTCTATCTTTTCTTCTATTTTGTGAGTTGGTTGTGTTAGCACTTGAAATTTCACCTCAGGCTGAGAAAGGCAAACTCCAAGGCAACATCAAACCACTTAGCCTCGTAGCTAGCCCTACGGGGCAGGAGAGGGCTCTCTCCGGTATATCTCAGCAAAGATCTTCAAAGGGCGGAGATAACCAATAAAGAACACTGATTTTAGGCTAGTAAAATGATAAAAGGTTTGATTTGATATTTTTAGGATTTTGGTGGAAAATCGGGGAAAGGCAATTTTGGGTGCGGGGATTGGACACAGTTTTCGCAGGGGGCTCTTTGGGGCAAGATAGGAGACTGTATTGATGCCTTTGAAAGAGTTGGATGGATGAGAATGACTGGTGAGGAGCTAAGGAGAGTAAGAAATCACCTTGAATTCCCCTTAAACAGATGAAAACATTGATATTAAGCAAACTTAAAAGCAGAGCATGGTAATCATGAATTCTACTTTAACACTTCATTTGCCTAATTTGCAGAAGGAAAAGTAAGAAGATGATTCACAAAACAAACTTACAAGTACAAAGAGAAACACACCATCAATACATGTAACCACAGGAATCCCAAAAAGGACTACAAAACCCTGGTCTTTCTTCCTTTGCCAAAATTGCAAAGATACAATGAGTAATACAATAGAAGCTTTCTCCCTCAAGAGTCCAACCATGAAAATGACCAAGAAAGTACATAATATAGGCAATATAACATCTTTCCTTGCCTCTAGGGGTCGAGCTCACTATTCTAGGAACTGTTTCAATCAATTCCAAACTGAGCACTGAAAACTAGGTAGTCAAAACAACTTGCCTCTATAAGCTAGGAAACCAATTCATTCATTAAATTTTTTCCTATCTCATGAATGAATCTTCTAGAAGAGATAAATGAGTGTCAAAATATCATAAAATTACATCATTTACAACAAGGAGGATCAAAATCCACTCCAAAAAGTCAAATCTAGTCAAAACTGCGTTTTGCTGAGCTGTAGGTGCATTTCTGTGAAAATTGCCCAACGCGTAGCACCCGGATTCTGAACGCGTAGCGCGCCTTTGGAGCAACTTTTTAGGCACTTCCAGGTGTCCAAATGAGGCAAAAGTGGGCTTTTTGGAAAGGTCTAGATGTCTGCTTTCCAACCCAAGTTGAATTTCTGAATTTGGTGTCCATTTTCCCCTCCAAAATTGCAATCTCCCAAGAGTTCTTCCTGTGTGTCAAAAAAGTGGCAGAAAGTCATTTTTTGCATGTTTTTTGACCTTCTGGAGGCTCAAAACTTGGTGAAATTTCTTGGAAATTGCTGAGCAAGTGTATTTTTGCATGAAAAATCCAAAAATGCTGAGTTTTCCTGAAATGGAGTTTCCCATCTTAAGGGTCGCGCGCGGCGCGCTACGCGTTGGGGAGGAAAACCTGTTTTTTGCCCAAAAAATTCACAAATGACCAAAAATGCTCAAACTTTTCTGAAATTTGTGCTGGAGTTGAGTCATTTAGCATCATGCTCCTTCAAGGAAGCCTCAACCAAAATTTGGAGTGGATCGGGCCTTTTTCTCCGTTTTAGTGCTTTGGCCAACCTCCTTGGATCTAGCGATTGTAATTTTGACATTTCTCTAAAACCATGACACCTGTGCAAAAAGTGAAGGAGGTTTTTCTTCCTTGGCCTGTTTTGGACAAAAAACTCTCTCATTTTTCTAAAATTCATCTTTTATTTCTCCGAAACGGCTTTTGAGTGAAACTTATCCCGATGTGTGGAACAGGGGATTTTGTCGAAATGAAGCGAAATGAAGGGGATAAGAGGCTTCTAAATTCTTGGGGAAATTTTTGGAAGTAGGGATGGATGTTAGGAAGTAGGGGAAAGTGGAATCATGGAGATCGAGTGAGGGGAAGGGGTCCAAAAGGGCAAAACACAGGCCCAACCTAGAAAATTGCCAGGTTGTAGCAAGAAACTAGGGTTTGTGGAAAAATGAGGAATTTGGGGAATCTCAGTGATGGGAAGCATTTGATAAGGTATTTTAAGGATAGGGGAAGGTGTATTAACATCAGGATACAAGTTTTTCCGATGATTTGACCGTCCAAGAGAAATTACCTCCAAAACCCTAGGAGAGGGAAATGACCTTACCTAGGCGCAACTGAAGCATGAACAAGGTGTAAAATGACTCATTCGACACTGACATGATAATGACAACCCTATGAATGATGAGACTCAGCAGAATGATGACATGGATTGGCATTTGGGCAATTTTGAAAAGAGTGAAAGCAAACCCTAGACCTAATGCCTAGTGACCAAATTTTGCTTGAAGACTTCACTGAAATGACAAAATTTGACCTTGACACTTCAAAATCACTTTGTAAGAGCACGTTTGATCACTGGAGGAAGGCTGGAAAGACTGACACTAACAGGTTGTATAACACTCAATGTATTTTATCACATGTTTACCCAAGTCTGAAGGAAAGAGTGTCATCATGGTGGTAGTTGATAGAATTACTAAGTATGCACACTTTTGTGCATTATCTCATCCTTTTAAATCCAGTACAATTATTACTGCATTTATGGAGATAATTCAAAAGCCACATGGAAAACCAAAGATTATTGTAAGTGACAAAGATCCCATTTTCACTAGAAATTTTTGGATGAAATTATTTTCTTGTCTTGGTACTCAATTAGCTCATAGCTGATCTTATCATCCTCAATTTGACGGGAAAACTGAGATAGTGAAAAAATGTTTGAAAGGATATCTTCGTTGCTTTGTATCTAATAAACAAACCAAATGGGTCAAGTGGTTACCTCTAGTTGAATGGTGGTATAACATTTCCTTCCATACTACAATAAAAATGACCCCATTTATGGCACATTATGGATATCATCCACCATCCATCACTTCATATTTAAGAGAAAACTCTAAGGTTAAAGGAGTGGAATTCTCCCTTATTCTATTGCATGCTCCCAGGTTCATTTCTACGGGGCTTTCTACCATTCATTCAAGCATTTACTATCTATTCACCCGTCCCATATTCTTAATTAGTTGATCCAGAAAAAGGCGGGCCATAAAAAGGAAATAGATTCTCTGTGAGATGGAAAGAGATTGATTATTAGTGAACCGATCAAGCAACGGTAGTATGAGCTTGCTGGAAGGTCTGTATCCCTGTATCCAACTGCTATAGATTGATTATCTGTGGGCCATCCCGGTAAGTAATGGTTATTGGATATTTCTTATTCACATCGAGCATCAAAAATATTTTCTCCAACTCTTAAAGGATAACCTCACTCTAGCGCATAATTGAATGAAATAACATGCAACTCAACGTCGCAGTGAAAGAAATTTTGATGTAGGCGACTGGGTATTTTTATGGCTATAACCATAGAAACAAATGTCCCTCAAGCAAGCTAAGAAGGATAACAAATTATCACCCAAGTACTATGGTCCTTATAAGGTGTTGCAAAAGATCGGTACTATGTCATACAAATTGGATCTACCTTCATCTTCCTGGTACACCCAGTTTTCCATGTTTCATGATTAAATAATTTTATCAGTGAAAAGTTCCCAATTCAAACAATGTTTCTAAAACTTGATGAAGAAGGAAAAATAATATTTGAGCCTGAAGCAGTCAAAGAAAAAAGAACACGAAAACTACAAAATTGATTAATTTTAGAGTATCTCATTAAATGGAAGAACTTACTCGTTGAAGATTCCACATGGGAGGATGATAATTTTATACAGAAGCATCCAGAACTACTCAAGCATTGATGACAACAATTTGTTGAAGGAGAGGAGCATGTTAGGTCTCTATAATACTAGTGTATCCCCTTATTGTTATTGTTAGTGTAGCCCCCTATTGTTATTTTTGTGCCCATGTATCCCTAACATTATTATTGTTGTGTCCCATAGAAGCCCACTATTGTTATTGTTGTGCTCTTACATTATTATTTTTATGTAGGCTCCGATTATATTGTGACCCCTTAGACTCCTATATATACCAAAGAGGTCCTATCAATATTATCATATAAGAATTGTTCATTTATGTAATGTAAAGGAGGTTTCCCCCTCGAAGAGAATAATTTTTAAGTCGCTAATCTATCTTTTTGTTTTGTTTTATGAGCTGGTTGCATAACATTAACCAAGTCATCTACCTATGGTAATTTTTTAAGGTCATCTATTTCAATTACTTGAATATTCACATGTTGGGTGTATCTTGGGTATTCCCTTGTGTGTTACTTATTTTCCTTTTGAACTAACTCCAACAATTTGAGTTTTCTCTAATGCAAACTTGGATTGATTTCCATGAATGCCCTCTCTAGAACCATCACTACCATTTCTCCTTGGTTCCTCTCTTTGTGATTGACTTCTAGATGTGGAAGTACTCTTGTGAGATTGTTGTGGGGTAGAACCAAAGATTACAACATAGTGTCCATGTTGTTTATATGGCCTAATGGTACTATTTGTTGGAAATATTGATTTCATTGATGTTAAGGATAATGAGAGACTACATATGTGCAAGTTAAAGATTGGTCAATGTTAAGGGAAATCTTCCCCTAGGGCTTTTGGGTTGATACCCTAGCAAATTGAAAGTTGTCTATACAGAGAAACACACATTCCACACAGCCATTATGCTAGCATAAGCAAATTCTATGATAAGGGGCGTACCTGAGGTCCTACGTTTGAGAAGGTTCTTCCAGGGCACAAACCCTTCTTGGAGTTCCTTTTGCTCCTTTGACCTGCAAAACAACCAATTCAAGAATGTACAGCAGTATATGGACTAAACCTTATAAAGAAACCATCTTCATATTATAAAGAAAGGTAGTTAGTTATGAAATTTAAACAACCATTCACATATGAATTCTAACATGAATATCACAAACATGAAGAAGATTTATATCAGGAATAAAGACATGTGTTTCTTTTATTATAGACAAATAAAGTACAGAAAAGAAAAATTTCACTTGAGTCATCCTTTCGTAGGCTCCAAGCAAAGCCTTCCTCCGGATTCATCCAATCTCAAGCCTTTAACAAACTCCTTCCATGCCTTACTCCAAGATATCACAAGTAGTTGATGGACATCAACACACAAGGAAACAAGGGTTTCCAGTAAAAATGGGGAAAGTGCAGGAGGCACAAGGATCTTCAGACCTGGTTAGGGAAATCTCAGCAAAATAACCTTTCTCTCTCTTCTCTCCTCCCTTAGGCCTTCCCATTGAAGCCTTTTTATACTTCTCCCAAAGTAGTTTGTTAGTTGGGAGTTGGTTGGGAACAGTTGGGCCACGGGCACTAACAGGTGATTAGCAGGTAAAACCCGCGATCTCGGCCCGAAATTAAGGAGTTTTATATTTTTTTAAGTGTTTTAATACATATACGCGGGTTGGGTATACACCTACCCGCTTATACATGCGTTTAACTCAGGGCAATGTCGCGTATAAGGGAAAAAACATTGTTTTTTAAATTTTTGGACCAGGTCTGGAAGGAGGGGTTGCCCTAGGCCATGAGTGCAGCATCATAAACCATAAGAGTGAGATTTGGAGCTATAACAGTCAATAAAGATTGTTGCAAATATTTTTTTCATAATTTTGATGCCCAATTTGCATACCCTATCTTTGAAGGAATTTCCGCTCCAATTACCTAGCTAAAATGGGAGCATAGGATATATGGTTGTAAATCTTATTCTAATACCTTTCCAACAATATATGACTCTCCCTCCAATTCCATATGAATGAGAAGATATGAAATATTTCATTATCATGACCCAACCAAAGTACAAGTGTAACAACCTTGGGTTAAATAATGTATGGGCATTATGTAAAGGTAAAACTAAACCAAGGGTCATGGGACACATATTCCAAGCTAAATGAGGTAAATCACATTGGGCTCCACTTTGGTTAATTATTTATTGGCTACATAAATTAGCATTGGAAAGAGGTAAAAGGCAAAGGCATAAATGACAAATTAATTATGAGACAAGAAAAGGAATATGAAGAGATAAGAATGTACATGCAAGGGAAAATGAGGAGTAAATAAAGGAAAATGAAAGAAACTAGGAAAGGGAAAGCAAGAGGCACAAGGGGAACATGAAGAAACACTAGAGATCAATGATAAAAAGGCATTTGAGAAATAATTGACAACTTTTGATCATTTTTCAGCTTTTGACAACTTTAGTTTTACTAATGAAGAAATCGAAATCCAAGAGAGAGAGAGAGAGAAGGAAGAGCACAAGCAAGAAAGAAAGAAAGGAGCATAAGCAAGGAAGGAGAAATAAGGAGGAATTGGAGTTGTAGTCAAGAGAAGAGGATTTCAGTCAAAGAACAACTAAGAATTTTTAGGTAAAAATGTTCATGTTGGTTCTATCATGCTGGATTTTGAATACATGGTTCATGCATTGGTTTCATGCATTTTTCCTAAATTGATAGTGATTTACAACCTTGCCTACAATTTCCTAGATAACAATGACGTAGTGGGTTTTATGTTTGGTTGAGATTTGGACCGCTGTTATATTTTGGATCCAGGTGAGGTGGTCTTAGGAAAATCGCAAGGGTTGAGAGTGGAGAGATTTATCTCTGGGTAATCCCTTGATAGGTGGGTGGAGACTAGAAAATTCCTCTGGTTATGGTGAAGAAATTCTGAGGCATCTAATCTTGTATTAGTTTTTGTGATTTCTAGACTGATTTAGGTGAAATCATTGTGGCTTGAGGGTGGAGGTGGTTTAACCTCTCGATTCCTTGTTTGGTTATGTTTTGGTTTATTGCATGTGATCCCACATTCAGGCTTGGAATATGGCACATGGGTGATTGGGTTGGATGAAATTTTTAGTTTAGTCCCAATCTATGCTTGGTTGACATGGAAGTACCTAACTTGGTTGGTACTTGAATGTGTATTTTTAACAAAGATCAATGAGCACAACTGTTGGTTACTATGCTGATTATATGGCTAGTTTTTCATGGCTTCATTATGGTTAAATGCTTGTTACATGCATGGTATATCGCTTATGATATGATGTGCTCTTGTTATTTATCTTTTTCATGATTTGATAAGCTCTTTTATGATTATATGAATGTACAAGATAATATGTGTTTTCTACAGCTAGTATGATAGGGAAGTAAGCCTCTTGGTGATCTTTTGATGAATTGATGAAACAATGAGTAGAATGTGCATTCATGGCCTATAAGTACCATGTCTACAAAATGTTTGTTTAAATAATTTCTATATTTTGATAAAGTATGAGTAGAAATAGAACCCAGAATAGAGCATGGGGACTCAGACACACTGATGACAGAGTCTTGGAGAATTTTGGGCAGTGGTCTTGACTGAAGGCATTGCTTTTCAGTAGTTTGCATTGTGGATACACTCAATAAGGCCTGTGAGTGTGACTACTGTGTCGTAGTCACATGGAGGATGCCTTGTGTGTGTGCCTGGAGGCTTCCGTTCACACTCACTACATTGTATGTGTGCAACTAAGGAATAAGGTAGGTCAAGGAGTGACATGGGTTGAAGGAAAAGGTTACCAGTGGTTCTAGGAGATTATGTGCAAACATATTTGGACAGGTGGACCCCATTTTCATAAATCAATCTTGGAAGTTGGGTCATGCATAATAACTATCAGCTCATGTTTACCATGGAAAGTAATTGAAAGTGGGTGAATGTGGGGTGGGGTGTTATAGAGTGGTATTAGAGTGAGGTTCCAACACTAGACCTTAGGGTAAATGCAAATTATTATGCATTCATGTTAGTTTAGCATGCCTGCATGTCTATCGATTATGGTTATTTCTATTATATCTATGTGCATGATGTTGTTATAGTTTGTGTTATTCATGCATGTACTAATATAATCTTGATATTACTATGTATCATGCTAATTTGGATTGAATTGTGCATATAAATAGCCTCACCATAAGTAAATGGAGGTAACGATTTGATTATGTTTTTATCTCATCTAACAATGATATGTTACAGGAAACAGAAGGCCAAGAGATGAAGAGAAAAGTGGTTGAGTACAATTATGACTCTCTGTACAGGCCATAAGAGAGCTTAGTGGGCTGGGAGAAATCAATTGAGCCACAGGGAGAGGGATAATATCCTTCTTTAGAAGGTAAATTGAGGAGTCTGAGGGCAGAGATAAAAAGTTGAAAAGAAGATAATGAGAGGTTGACTAAAGCACACTAAAGGCTTGTGAAAGCTCAAGAAATAAATATGAGGTTAATGCAATTATCCTTGAGAGCCTTTCAGATCTGCAGAGACATGAACAGTTGGGGACCAATTAGGAGGAAAATACTAATGGGGTAGATGGAAGCAGGTCTCAAAAAAGGTACATGTTTGATAAGGGGATATAGTGAAGAGTGGTAGATCCTTGAGTACACCATATAGGAGGGCTAGCATGCACGGATTTTATTCTAGCTCCACTTCTTAGAGACATCATCCTCATCACTTCCAACATCCTTATAAGAGAAGTGAGAAGGGGTACTTTCTAGAAGAATTCAAGAAAGCTAAGCCTCCTACCTTTGACGATGAGTTAACCAGGTCAGAAGATGAAAAAGCATAGCTATTGGGAATGAGGAAATTTCTTAGACTTCATGATTAATCATAGAATATGAAAGCCAAGATAACTACCTTCAGACTCAAAGGAAAATAAAATATCTGCTAGGAAGATGTTAAGCATGTTAGGGGCATCAAAGAATAGGAGATGATTTGGGAAGAATTTGAAAGAATCTCCGGGAAGAAGTACCTATCTGAGAGATATTATGATGGAAAGGCCAAGCAATTCTATGAGCTCAAGATGGGTTCCATGAAAAATGAAGAATATACAACCAAATTTCTAGAGATATTTAGATATGTGCCCTATCTCAAATATGAGAAAGAAAAGATCCAAAGGTTCACCAGTGGATTGACATTATCATTCAAAGACTATATTGACTTTGATGAGCCTCAGTCATTGGAGGAAGCTATCAGGAAGATGAAACATTGTTATGAGAAGTCTAAGCACAAGCTAGAGTTCAAGCATGACTGGAAGGGTAATGAGAAGACTAGAGGAAAATGGCCTAAGAAGCGAGGAAGATCTTAGGATGCAGTGACAAGGAAAATGTGGCACCTCATAAAAAGTTCAATGCAACATAGAAAGGACATGGGTCTCATCCTATGGAGTGACAAAATAAAGGCAGTGGTGGAGAAATTTTGAAGTGTTAGATTTGTGGTAGAGATCATCACAAGGAGGATTAAACTCAGTATCAGGGTGGAAAGCCTCAAATTTACAGTGCTCAAAAGGCACAAATAGTTGGTGATGTAGGTCACAACATTCCCAAGATCTATGTAGTAGTTGATAACAAGTAGGTAGACCACCAGACATCCATCATTGAAATGAAAGGTAAGCTTTGTGATCAAGTTGTTTATATTTTGATTGATCCTGGATCAAATTATAACTATACTAGTCCTCAGCTGGTGTATCAATGATGGTTAAATAAGGAAGTGCATGCATAATCTTGGTTGGTGTAGTTGGCTATAGGGACCAAGAGAATAATTCATCATTGGGTGAAGTCTTGTGAATTTGATCTTAATGGCATTCCTACAACAACAAATTTGAATTTGCTTCCTTTCGGTTCATATAGCATGCTTTTGGGTATGGATTGGTTGTTTATTCATAAGGCCAAGGTAGATTTCTATGAAAATTCCATTTAGTGCCTGGATGAGGATGGATAAAAGACAATCTTGTATGGAAAGAAGAAGCCTACGTCAATGAGGATGGTCACAACCATGTAGGCTAAGTGTAGTTGCAAGAAATAATGTTTATTATTTGTCATACATGTTTGCAATGAAAATGGGAAGGAGGATGAGGATGGTGAAGTTTTAAGGAGGTATCATGTCTTGCAGTAGTTTCAGGATGTGTTTCCTATAGAGATTCCAGAGCTACCTCCTCATAGAGAGGTGGATTTCTCTATGGAGTTGGTGTCAGGAGAAACACCAGCATCTAAGGCACCTTACAGGATGAGCACTATGAAGTTGGTGGAGTTGAAGTTGTAGCTTAAAGAGACACCTTATAAGGGATACATAAGGCCAAGTGTATCACATTGAGGAGAACCAATGTTGTTTGTAAGAAATAAGGACAATATTCTCAGATTGTGAATTGATTACAGGCAGCTGAACAAGGTGACTATCAAGAACATGTATCATTGCCTCAGATTGATGACTTATTTGATCAATTTAAGGGAGAGAAACAATTTTAAAAGATTGATATGAGATTAGTATATAATCAAGTGCACATAAAAGAAGAATACATATACAAGTCTGCATCTCGTACAAGGTATATGCACTATGAGTTTGTGGTGGTTCCTTTTTGTCTTAGAAATTCTGCAACCACCTTCACGTGTTTGATGAAGGATGTGTTGCACCCTTACATGGATAAGTTTGTGATAGTATTTTTTGATGATATATCAATGAATGAGAGGAGCATGTCAACACCTGGCAACAATATTGAGATTGTTGAGAGAGCATAAGTTGTATGCCAAGCTTAGCAAGTGTTGGCTCTTTCATTCTCAGATTCATTACTTGGGACATGTTGTTTCCAATGAGGGGATAGTAGTGGATCTAAAAAATAGTAAGGCTATCATGGAGAGGCCAACTCTAAAGAATGTGGATGAGATCGCATCATTCATGGGACTATCAAGTTATTACAAGAGGTTCATCGGGAACTTCTCTAAGATTGGCTATCCTATCACATCTTTGTAGGGGAAAGAAAATAAGTTTGAATGGACTTCTGAGTGTGTAGCTAGTTTGGATCAATTAAATAAATCACTTACGAATTCTCCTATTTTAAAGATTACAGATCGTGATAAGGAGCGTTGAGAATGCAACAAGATGATGGAGCTTAGTGGAAAGAAGTCGCCTTCACTAAGTGGGCCTGCAGGCTATTTTTGGCGCAAAGTCTATTTTTAGACATATGGATCATGGTCTATGAGTTGCACGATGCTATTTGTGGATGATTGTTCATGTTGGTAAAAATAGCTAGACTTCTACTTTTAGACATATGGGCAGTTTCTATTTTAGACTGCCAGGCTAAAAATAGAACAGTCAAATATTATTAGCTCATAACAATATTTGGACTATAAACATTATCTTATCCTCTTGGAGCACTTCAGTTTGAGCTACGAATGTGGCACATGCAGCTATCAAAAGGAAATATGCTTTTCTTGTGGGTCGGTTGAGCTATTGCATGCAGGATTTCAGTTAGAACTCATGTGGTTGAGTTTGGTGGAGTTTATTTTGGAGTTGATGGAGTTGTGTTCAGTTTGACTTGGTTGAACTAGTTGTATTTTAGTCTAACTAAAGAATACACTAGTGATGAGTTGTGTGAATTAATTATTAATTAATTCACTAATTATTATCTCGTAAAGAAACTAAAGAATACATGAGTTAACTCAGTGCATGTACAGTTCAGTGGAGACAGGTGTTAGAGGTTGAGATTGCTATCAGTTGTGACTATAGTTGTGCATGAGATTTTGCACATGCATGGATGGAGATTGCCAATGAGGCTTGCGTAGTATAACCAAGGGAATTTGAATTCACAGAGTGATTGATTCTCATGCAGGATTGCGCAGTGGAGGCAGGAAAACAGTGGAGGAGATTTGAGGCTTCAGATCTGAGCTAGTTTGTGTGTAACAGGTGGAGATAGTACTGAGTACTTTTGAGGAGTATTGTACTATGTATTGTTACATGTTCTCTATCATTATAATATACAGATAGTGTGGGTTTTTCAGCTGTATGCTTTCCCCGGGTTACATACTGTGTTAATGTGTGCATGCGATTGATGTTTCATTGTTTTTAATGCTGCTAAATTGATGATCAACATAGAGGAGGTTATGTATTGTGCATGTATTTCACAATAGTGTATAATCGGGATAATGTCTGTGAATAAGTGTCATATTATTCCAAATTTCTACATGGTATTAGAGGAGTTGATCGTCAGATCTAGTATTCAGAAAGTGTTTACATTTTATTTCTTCAAGCAGAGTCTGTAATTGGGCCAGGTAGCCTCTGGATTCATCCTTCCTTTGGAAGGTGAGATATCCGGTAAAATCCCATACAGTCAATCTCTATACGAGAAATACCTTGTTCTCACGAATTTTAGATCAAAAGCGGTTGAGTTTTGAGTTGGTGGAATTCAAATTTGCAGCAGTGTTTTCTTGGTGTCAACGTTGCAATGTCTTTCAACAGATTGCGATTGGAGTATGCTCTTGAGGGAAACTTGAACTATATTGCATGGAAGGACAGGATGGAGGCGGTGTTAGATGATAATGGGCTGAAGGAGTTCATAGAGGCTGAGGTCCCAAAGCCTACTAATACTGCGCAAGTTGATGCTTGGAAAAAGAAGACAACAAAGTGTCGAAGGATTCTGTTGGAGGGCATGAAGGATCACATTGTGTCCAGCCTGCATGGAAAGGCTTCTCCATACTTGATGTGGAAAGCGTTGAAAGATCCATTCCAAAGAAAGAGCGATCAGAGGAAGTTGGCGCTCAAGGATAAACTCAGAAACATTAAGTGCGAGAAGGGAGACAGTATACCCAAGTATCTCACGAAGTTCACTCAGTGCAGGGATGAGCTAGGAAGTGTGGGGGTGACTGTCGATGATGAGGACTTGGTGAGCTTGGCTCTCCTTGGTCTTCTGAGGAGTTGGCATTCCTATCAGGACTCTGTCAATGGTTGGGAGAAATTTCCAGGATGGGAGAGACTTTGGTCAGATCTTGTGCAGGAGGAGATCAGGCGGAATACCAGGGACGGATCTTCATCAAAGGCACCTGATGAAGAAAATTGCGCTTTGGCTGCCAAAGAAAAGAAGGGGAAGAACAAGAAAGCTTCTCATTCTGGTGCGAAAGGCAAGAAGCAGGACATGTCCAAGGTGAAGTGCTTTCACTGTCACCAGCACGGACACTATGCCACAAATTGTCCGCAGAAGAAGAAGAATAAGCAAGCTGCTGGATCTGCGGTGGGAGAGGCCTTAGTCTCACAGTTTGAGCTTGATTTTTCATTGATCGCATGCTTGGTATCAAGTGTGATGGGATCGGTATGATTCTTGGACAGTGGTGCGTCTTTTCACATGACAGGAGATCGAGATTTGTTTTCTGATCTGGAGGAGAAAGATCTTGGAGTGCACATCGAGATGGGCGATGATGGTAGATAAAGTGCGACCGGTATCGGTACCATTTCCTTTGAGAGGGAGTCTGGTAAACCCTTCGTATTGAAGGAAGTGATGCATGTTCCAGGATTGAAGAAGAATCTTATCTCTGTGGTGATGTTAGAAGACAAGGGATATGATGTTGTTTTCGGCGAGGGAAAGGCTTCCCTGCGCAGTAAGACAACTGGAGAAACCTGGAAGATAGGGGTTCGAGTCAAGAACCTTTATCAGTTGCATGTAGATGGCTGCGCAACAATGGAATGCAAGGCAGAAGGATTGGTGAGCTGGGATGATGGCGAGCTATGGCACAGGATATTGGGTCACCTTCACCATGGAGCCTTGAAGATACTGCCGCAGATTACTACAGGGCTTCCTAAAGGCACTCTTGCGCAGTCAGATCAGTGCAAGGGGTGTACTTTGGGAAAAATTTGTGAAAGCCACCTTTCACAAGAATGATAGTCGCACCACGATGATCCTTGAAAGAATTCACACAGACGTGTGTGGACCTTTCTCAGTAGCTTCGATAGTAAAGCGCAGGTACTATGTGATCTTTGTTGATGATTTCTCTCGAAAGTGCTCAATCTTCTTCATGCAGAAGAAGATCGAGACATACTCAAAGTTCTGTGAGTTCAAAGCACTAGTCGAGAAGGAGTTGGGGAAGAAGGTTAAGGCTCTTAGGAGCGACAATGGTGGTGAATACCTCTCTGGCGAGTTCAAGGATTTCTGCAGTGCAGAAGGGATTCGAAGAGAGCTCATAGCTCCCCATAACCCATAGCAGAACGGGGTTGCTGAGTGGAAGAACAGAACAATCGTGGGTGCTACACGGGAAATATTGCATGATTAGAGCCTACCCCTTCACTTGTGGGTGGAAGCATGCAATACTGCAGTATATGTGCAGAACCGTTGTCCTCACAGGATACTTGGCATGAATACACCCGAGGAGGCTTATTCTGGTAAGAGGCCTAATATTTCTCATTTGAGGATTTTTGGTTCTAACGTTTACATGCATGTGATGAAGGATGCCAGGAAGAATCTAGAGCCGACCGCAGAGGTTGGGATATTTTTGGGGTACACAGATACGCCCCAAAACTATTGTGTGTATTTGCCAGATAGTGGCAAGACTGTTGTGCGACGAGATATAAAATTTTAGAAGGAGAAAGCCATGAAGTGTTCGCTTGATAGGGAGCCACACTTGCATGCAGATGAGGAGTTATTAGTTCCTAAGTGTTATCACAAAATCACGCACTGAAGGCTGCCAAACAGTGAGATTATGTGTAACTATTTCAAACCAGGCTTTAGACTAAAGCTTAGCCTCTTTAGTCAGAGAGGGCTCTCTCACAGCTTGTGAATAGGAATTAATAACAAGGAAAGATGGCTAACTCTTTAAACATCACATGAAAAAAATAAACTGGCTGGACACTATCAAGTCAACTCCCATTGGGCTTATGGAGTCTCACACATCTCAGCAAACTAAAACACTATCCTTTCATAGAAGTCAGGGCACTTTACATCAACTTGTTCAAACATTTTTCACATAAACACAGCTTGCAAAGCATACTGGAAGTCAGAGCATGTAACATGAATTCTGAGTGATTATGCTATTACAAAACTGTAAGAAAACATTAAAAGAATAGACCATCATCACACATTTGAACAATGAGACATATTGTGAATCCTGAGAAGAAACAACAACTGTTTGTATTACTGAAATCTGCTTTTTACATAAACCAAAATGGACCTGTTCTTTATCAAAATCTCCAACCCCTATTACATCCAAGTCTGATCCATTTATAGGAATACATTCTTAACTCTCTAGAGCTAGCTCGAAGGCTGCTATTAACTATCACATCTACTGATTAACTAATTCATTAATTACATAAGTGCTGAACTGTAAATTACAAAAGATCCTAATTAATTCAAACTCAGATCTGTCCATCCTCGTAGCATGATGACTTTCTGATCCTTGACACCTGTATCCATTCTGTTTTGGCCGAAATATATTGGAGAAGAATCCACTGAATGAACTAGCTTTGGATACTGGCTGCGTACATGGCTCATTTATTAATTAAGATAGGTGTCCCCTGTTTCCACGGTCCTTGTCTCCTACCATCCTTCAATACTTAAAGAGCATGCTCCCAACTCTTTAATTCTTCAATTACAACGCATATCACCATATTCCCAATGAGCTGGAAGCCTTTGAAGTAAACAGGTGTACAAACCAAATCACCGAAGACTATAACCAGAACCCTAACAATTCGGTCATAAAGTGCCTTTAAGAAAGCTTTAGCTAAAAACAAAATATTTCACCTTTTCTCCAAAATGCACACCTGTCATTCTCTGAATAGCTAGGATAGCCTCATGTGATCTCCCTTATGTTCCCTAAGTGTTTCCTTCAACAATTTGCTGATCTTATCATTAAGCCATTTGTCTTCATCATAAAACAACACCTACAACAGTTTCGTAGCGCGAAATGTTATCACAAAATCATGTACTGATGGCTGCTAATCAGTTAGACTTTATGTAACTATTTCAGACCAGACTCTTGGCTAAGGATTAGCCTCCCTAACCTGAGAGGGCTCTCTCAAAACAAACTACTGATTGTGATTAACACTAAGAGGGCTAACTCTTGAAATGAAAACTTAATAACATGCTGGTTGGACAGACAACATAAGATTTCTTCCATTGGGCTCATGGAGTCAAACACCATTTCAGTAAACCATTCAACTACTCATTCATGGAAGTCAAGGCATGTAATGTTTAAACACTCAAAACATTTTGCAAATGAACCTCAACTCATAAATATACACAGGAAATCTGAGCAACTAGGTGAATTCAGAGTGATTGTATATCTATAGAGCTGTAAAACACAAAGGATAAGACAAAGCCAGATACATCTTGAGCATTTTAACAAAGTATGAATCTTGAGAAGAAAAAGTAGCCTATTATATTACTGCAACAAGTCTTTTACATAAGCCAATATAAAACTCTGTTTTTTCAATAACATCCAACCTTAATTACATCAGAGTTTTCACTATATATAGAAAAACAATCTTAACTACTTTGAGTCTCCTCCTCCAGCATGAGGGGAGCTCGATGACTATTATTAACTACCCTTATCTATTTTAAACAGACTCATTAAATACACAAAGTGTTGAGCTGTAATTACAAAGAGTCCTAATCAAACTAAAACTCTATCTTCATCTCCTCGTAGCATGATTCTTTTCTTGGTCTTTGACAGCTGTCTTCTATTGGTTAGGCTGAGATGACTGAGCTACAGGTGCAAGGAATGCTGACTTTGGATACCTGAAGGCGCTGATGGATCATTTATCATTAGGATCAAAACCCCTGTTTTTCCGGTCCCTGTCTCCTAACATCCTTCGAAAGTTCAGCAACATGTCCCAGCTCTTTAATACCCCGAAATTTATGAACATCACCATACTTCAAATGCGTTGGAAGCTTCGTTGATAGCCAGGTGTATGAACCAAAAAGATACTCCTCGTATGCCATTTCTGCTAAACCCTAACTTGTCATAAAGTAGCTTTACAAAAGTTTAACCTGAGACAAAAATTTTACCTTTACAAAAAAGGTACACTTGTCATTCTCTGAATAGCTAGGATAGCCTTAAGTGATATCCCTTATGCTCCTTAGGCGTTTCCTTACAAAATTTGCTGACCTCACCATTAAACTGCTCATTTTCCTTATAAAACAGCACCTACAGCAGTTTCGTAGCGCGCTACGAAACTGCTGTTTTTGCTAAAACAGGGTATATTTGCATTGAGGAATTTACTACTTGAGACCATACTCAATAAAAATCACTGCATCATTCACATTTAGAACCAGGGCTGCCAAATAGGTTTACTGTGTCCAGGCAAAGAACTATATTTTGCAGAATGTTAATTCCATGGCATTGATGTTATAAGTTTCAGAGATATTTGCATATAACATAAGCCCTTTGGGTATCTATAAAATACTTGGCAAAGCCTACTCAGAGCTGTTAAGGCAACTATCAAGACGGTAACCTTCATCTTAGCAAACATTTGAATTCCAGGGATATGCTCAAATCTAGGTCAGATATAACTGTTTATGAATGTCACTTAACTGTTACTGTAACTGAAGAGTTTGCATCCATGTCACAACATTGAGAGACTTTAGTTTCCAGCACTCCTGGTCTGAAACCATTTGTGAAGTACCCCATCTCAAACCAGTACTCTCCATTTCAAGTTCCTCTAAATGGTGATAATCCCTTAGCAGGCAAAAGAAGCTTGAATCTAAGATTCTTGCTGCAGTGATACCTTTATACCCAGCTAAAATAAAACTTTTCAAACGAAGTTGAGGCTCTCCCATGGAAAGAAATAATTCATTGGATATCGTTAGAAGAGAAAGGTCAAGGTATTTCGAATTGTTTGCAGCAATGAGAAAACTTTTGATTCCGAAAGAAAAAACTCTGGTTTCATTTACTGCTAAAGAAGCAAGTTCTAGACACTATGAGGCGGCGATTTGAAGTCCTCTATCGCTGATAAAAGGGCAATCGGATACAATAATCTCTTTCAGATGCACACAACCGAATGATAGAGGAACATAACTATTCTTGGACCCACATCCAGATTTGGTTTAGGAAATATGGCGCTGTAGAGCTCTGTCAAATCCAGCCTTGCACTTTTTGCACCCGAGCATCATTGATAGCCATAAGCCGCTTCAGAATAATCTTAAAAGGTGTTTTAGCCATCTGATTCTCTAGTGCATATTCTGCATTTCACATTTGAGAAGCTTTTTTTTTTTTTTTTTTTTTCGGTCAATTGCAAACAGCCATTTACTTCACTTTCCTCTTCCTTCTGGATCATTAAAAATTGAAGGTGCAAAGAACTCGACCTCTAGTCGCTTTTCAAATCCTTCAATACCAATTTGCAGTCATGGGAACAACAGAATCTCCACAGGCCACACCCATTTTCAAATGCAAACAAAATGCCACCTTAACTAGCCATTACAGAAAACGTACTTGAAGAAGACCACGAACTCGAATTCCTAACAATTTACAGCAATATAAAGTTCATATGGCGTTGCAGGCCTTCAAATACTAGTGAAGATTCGAGAATTTGGAGCTTAAATAGAGCAAAGGCTCAGCGTTGCAGAATCTTTACTCAGAACAATGCCTAAGCATCAGTTGCAAAGCCGAAATTGAACAGTTTCATTCTCTAAAACCATTTCTTCATTTCAATGCAATAATGAAGCCTCCAACCCGAAGAACAGATCCTGTAAGTCCTGCGCCCACCAGAACAAAAACCTTAGATGTCGCAACTCCTGCTTGCATCGCCATTGCATGGAGAAAGAACTCTTATGGAATTAGGCCACGAAGATAAGAGTTCTCTACAAACCTTTAACCCAGATGTAACCATTGCCACCTGTTATAAAAGCCCCAGCGCCCAATAATCATCAACTGATTTGTTCTTATCGACATAGCTTGTCGTGACAAGATGCTTTTTTTTAACTCAATGCATACATGTACAATTTGGCGGGTGACAACTGGCAGGTAATAAGCTTATCACAACATCTACCTCAGATATATATCGTAGAAGATGGTCTTTATCAGCTATATCAAGCTCGACTGCTATTGTATTAGGAATCCCTTCAATTACCTTTTGAGCATCCTGCAGATAAATAACTTGAACATCATTAACTGCCTCTCATATAGTTTGAGGATTACATAGGAGTCCAGAACATCATCGGAATGTCTGAGTTGTTTATTTTCAAGCCTGTACTCATGCATAACCCAATGGATTTTGATAAACATGACAGCTGGATGAAAATGGCTATGGATTCGAAAGAATCCCCAATTTCGTAGCGCAGCCAGTACAAAGTCGGTGTTTTCCGCTACGAAATCACGAAAACAAGTTGCCCTGCGAAACTGCTAAAGGATTTATGCGCTGCGAAAACACTTTGTCCTTAAGCTAGTCTGAGCAATTTTGGCAACAGAATTTTCAGTGATAACAGTGGCTCCACTTGGGATAGTGTGCCCTTGTGGTACACTAAGAACTCGCAGGTCCAGTGCTTTGTCCATTTAATAAAACATACACACAACTGACAAGCATTCCTTTCTAGCTTTGTGGGCCTTCTCCTCGGGCTAAAGCTTGCTGATCACTGTTAGGAAAAAGAAATCTACATCTACTGAAAAATAAATGCTCAGTCAACCTTGAGCTTATTTTGCATTCACCTACCTACCTACCCTAACAATTTCAAACTTCATTCAGCTCAATCAATGTGAAATTTCCAATGTAGCCAATCATTTATCTTATCTGACATTTGAGTCCTTTGGCTGTGCTTGAAACAAAAATAAGCCAGATATTGAAGTAACCGAGGCAGCATGAGGTGTAACTGTTCTTCAACATGAAGATATAACTGGAAGCCGCCTGAACAGTAAATCTTTTCCATGTATTCAGCTATAGGGTCAAAAAACACATGGTTAGTTTGCTGGTTCTCAAAACTTTCTGTATCTTTAGACAACTTACCTTCAGCCACACCAAATTTATTTGATATGCTATCCAACTGCCTTTCTGAATGATGCTCACAAACAATGTAATTTTCCTCACTATTATGATCCTTATTTGAAGTAAGCTGCTGCAAGGAATTACAAAATTGAGCAAGTTTTTCCTCTGCCTGAGGGTCATAGAAAATTTCCTCCAATATTTCTTCTTTCTAGGTGCAATCAATTTCATCTTCATCATGATCTGAAGCCTGACCAATCTGCTGCATCTCTACATCAATATCAAAGGATGAAACATGGGTTTCACAACTAAACCCCTGCTGCTCCTCATGCTGCGTTTCATGAGATGTTATACCCTCTCCTTGGTGCTGGAATGCATTGTTATGGAGAGCCTCTAAAATTTCTTCATCCATAAATTCATCATCACCATAACAATCCTCCAAGTACTGAATAAGATTTAAAGAATGCCTACAACAATCTTTGAACAACAACAAAGAAGGATAACATTCTTTATACATTTCACAGAACACATCATGAAAACTAGCAAGCGAATAGATTGAACCATTTTCCATACTTTTATACCAAGACCATGCTTTTCCTTCTAAAGTGGTCATAAACATTTTCATGAGACAATCTTCAGGGAAATGAACCTTAAGACTGCGTACATGCATATGGAATTTAACCAAATGGAGAGCAGCATTATCCTTCTTTTCATCTTTGAATATTGGAAGATCATCTAACCAATCAACCTCTGGCATAGGATTTGGAAAACCAGGGATATGAGACCGATCCATAGGAGCATACCTGGCATTCATTCTTGCAGTAGAATCCATCTTGAAACTTCATCAAGCTACTGATCTTCTAGCAGTGGAGTCACCTTCCAATTTGTTATTTGATGTGTGGAGTCGCCAAGGTAGTTTTGTAGCCTCAAATACCTTCTGAGCTCCTGCTACCTTCAGAAGTTCAGCTTCATAATTTCGGGAATGAATAATCTTCAGGCTCCCGGCAGACGCACCAAAATGTTATCACAAAATCATGTACTGATGGCTGCTAATCAGTTAGACTTTATGTAACTATTTCAGACCAGACTCTTGGCTAAGGATTAGCCTCCCTAACCTGAGAGGGCTCTCTCAAAACAAACTACTGATTGTGATTAACACTAAGAGGGCTAACTCTTGAAATGAAAACTTAATAACATGCTGGTTGGACAGACAACATAAGATTTCTTCCATTGGGCTCATGGAGTCAAACACCATTTCAGTAAACCATTCAACTACTCATTCATGGAAGTCAAGGCATGTAATGTTTAAACACTCAAAACATTTTGCAAATGAACCTCAACTCATAAATATACACAGGAAATCTGAGCAACTAGGTGAATTCAGAGTGATTGTATATCTATAGAGCTGTAAAACACAAAGGATAAGACAAAGCCAGATACATCTTGAGCATTTGAACAAAGTATGAATCTTGAGAAGAAAAAGTAGTCTATTATATTACTGCAACAAGTCTTTTACATAAGCCAATATAAAACTCTGTTTTTTCAATAACATCCAACCCTCATTACATCAGAGTTTTCACTATATATAGAAAAACAATCTTAACTACTTTGAGTCTCCTCCTCCAGCATGAGGGGAGCTCGATGACTATCATTAACTACCCTTATCTATTTTAAACAGACTCATTAAATACACAAAGTGTTGAGCTGTAATTACAAAGAGTCCTAATCAAACTAAAACTCTATCTTCATCTCCTCGTAGCATGATTCTTTTCTTGGTCTTTGACAGCTGTCTTCTGTTGGTTAGGCTGAGATGACTGAGCTACAGGTGCAAGGAATGCTGACTTTGGATATCTGAAGGCGCTGATGGATCATTTATCATTAAGATCAAAACCCCTGTTTTTCCGGTCCCTGTCTCCTAACATCCTTCAAAAGTTCAGCAACATGTCCCAGCTCTTTAATACCCCGAAATTTATGAACATCACCATACTTCAAATGCGTTGGAAGCTTCATTGATAGCCAGGTGTATGAACCAAAAAGATACTCCTCGTATGCCATTTCTGCTAAACCCTAACTTGTCATAAAGTAGCTTTACAAAAGTTTAACCTGAGACAAAATTTTACCTTTACAAAAAAGGTACACTTGTCATTCTCTGAATAGCTAGGATAGCCTTAAGTGATATCCCTTATGCTCCTTAGGCGTTTCCTTACAAAATTTGCTGACCTCACCATTAAACTGCTCATTTTCCTTATAAAACAGCACCTACAGCAGTTTCGTAGCGCGCTACGAAACTGCTGTTTTTGCTAAAACAGGGTATATTTGCATTGAGGAATTTACTACTTGAGACCATACTTAATAAAAATCACTGCATCATTCACATTTAGAACCAGGGCTGCCAAATAGGTTTACTGTGTCCAGGCAAAGAACTATATTTTGCAGAATGTTAATTCCATGGCATTGATGTTATAAGTTTCAGAGATATTTGCATATAACATAAGCCCTTTGGGTATCTATAAAATACTTGGCAAAGCCTACTCAGAGCTGTTAAGGCAACTATCAAGACGGTAACCTTCATCTTAGCAAACATTTGAATTCCAGGGATATGCTCAAATCTAGGTCAGATATAACTGTTTATGAATGTCACTTAACTGTTACTGTAACTGAAGAGTTTGCATCCATGTCGCAACATTGAGAGACTTTAGTTTCCAGCACTCCTGGTCTGAAACCATTTGTGAAGTACCCCATCTCAAACCAGTACTCTCCATTTCAAGTTCCTCTAAATGGTGATAATCCCTTAGCAGGCAAAAGAAGCTTGAATCTAAGATTCCTGCTGCAGTGATACCTTTATACCCAGCTAAAATAAAACTTTTCAAACGAAGTTGAGGCTCTCCCATGGAAAGAAATAATTCATTGGATATCGTTAGAAGAGAAAGGTCAAGGTATTTCGAATTGTTTGCAGCAATGAGAAAACTTTTGATTCCGAAAGAAAAAACTCTGGTTTCATTTACTGCTAAAGAAGCAAGTTCTAGACACTATGAGGCGGCGATTTGAAGTCCTCTATCGCTGATAAAAGGGCAATCGGATACAATAATCTCTTTCAGATGCACACAACCGAATGATAGAGGAACATAACTGTTCTTGGACCCACATCCAGATTTGGTTTAGGAAATATGGCGCTGTAGAGCTCTGTCAAATCCAACCTTGCACTTTTTGCACCCGAGCATCATTGATAGCCATAAGCCGCTTCAGAATGATCTTAAAAGGTGTTTTAGCCATCTGATTCTCTAGTGCATATTCTGCATTTCACATTTGAGAAGCTTTTTTTTTTTTTTTTTTTTTTTTCGGTCAATTGCAAATAGCCATTTACTTCACTTTCCTCTTCCTTCTGGATCATTAAAAATTGAAGGTGCAAAGGACTCGACCTCTAGTCGCTTTTCAAATCCTTCAATACCAATTTGCAGTCATGGGAACAACAGAATCTCCACAGGCCACACCCATTTTCAAATGCAAACAAAATGCCACCTTAACTAGCCATTACAGAAAACGTACTTGAAGAAGACCACGAACTCGAATTCCTAACAATTTACAGCAATATAAAGTTCACATGGCGTTGCAGGCCTTCAAATACTAGTGAAGATTCGAGAATTTGGAGCTTAAATAGAACAAAGGCTCAGCGTTGCAGAATCTTTACTCAGAACAATGCCTAAGCATCAGTTGCAAAGCCGAAATTGAACAGTTTCATTCTCTAAAACCATTTCTTCATTTCAATGCAATAATGAAGCCTCCAACCCGAAGAACAGATCCTGTAAGTCCTGCGCCCACCAAAACAAAAACCTTAGATGTCGCAACTCCTGCTTGCATCGCCATTGCGTGGAGAAAGAACTCTTGTGGAATTAGGCCACGAAGATAAGAGTTCTCTACAAACCTTTAACCCAGATGTAACCATTGCCACCTATTATAAAAGCCCCAGCGCCCAATAATCATCAACTGATTTGTTCTTATCGACATAGCTTGCCGTGACAAGATGCTTTTTTTTAACTCAATGCATACATGTACAATTTGGCGGGTGACAACTGGCAGGTAATAAGCTTATCACAACATCTACCTCAGATATATATTGTAGAAGATGGTCTTTATCAGCTATATCAAGCTTGACTGCTATTGTATTAGGAATCCCTTCAATTACCTTTTGAGCATCCTGCAGATAAATAACTTGAACATCATTAACTGCCTCTCATATAGTTTGAGGATTACCTAGGAGTCCAGAACATCATCGGAATGTCTGAGTTGTTTATTTTCAAGCCTGTACTCATGCATAACCCAATGGATTTTGATAAACATGACAGTTGGATGAAAATGGCTATGGATTCGAAAGAATCCCCAATTTCGTAGCGCAGCCAGTACAAAGTCGGTGTTTTCCGCTACGAAATCACGAAAACAGGTTGCGCTGCGAAACTGCTAAAGGATTTATGCGCTGCGAAAACACTTTGTCCTTAAGCTAGTCTGAGCAATTTTGGCAACAGAATTTTCAGTGATAACACTAAGGATGAGCTTCAGGATGTGGATCAGCCACAGGACGAAGTTCATGGAGTGGAAGAGACCACTCATGCAACGCCAACCATCAGAGGGCGAAAGCGCTTGACGAAAGCTGAGCGACTGGCTCAAGATGCAGAGAAGGTTGTAGGACCACCTACAGCTCAACGTAGATAGAGACAGTCACCTGATCGGTACACTGGATACATGGCTCTTGTGAGAAAATGTGTCGTGACTGAGCCATCCTCTTTCGAGGAAGATGTGGAGGACCCCGCATGGGTAGATGCCATGGTGGAAGAGTATGATTCGATTGTCAGAAACAGTGCATGGGAGATTGTCCCAAGACCGGAAGGGAAATCGGTGGTGGGTTCAAGATGGATCTACAAAGTTAAGCAGGCAGCTGGCGGGAGTGTGGAGAAGTACAAGGCAAGATTTGTTGCCCAAGGCTTTTCATAGATAGAGGGGATCGATTATGAGGAGACCTTTGCACCTGTCGCAAGGTATTCTTCCATACGGACGATTCTTGCTCTCTCAGCGCAGATGGGGTGGCTCATTCATCAGATGGATGTGAAGAATGCTTTCCTCAACAGAGTCATTGAGGAGGAGGTGTACCTAGAGCAGCCCGAAGGTTTCGAGATCTTCAGCAGCGAGTCGCATGTGTGCAGGCTCAAGAGAGTGCTGTATGGGTTGAAACAAGCACCACGTGCTTGGTACACATGGATAGACAATTATTTCACCAGACTTGGATTCTCCAAGAGTGAGGCGGATCCTAACCTATACCAAATTGTGGTGGAGGGTAAGTTGCTTATCATTGTACTTTATGTAGATGATTTGATTCTAACAGGTGATGAGCTATTGATATTTTCATGCAAGGATGATCTTGTTAAGGAGTTTGAGATGAAGGACTTGGGCCTCCTTCATTATTTCCTGGGATTGGAAATTTGGCAGCGCAGTGATGGACTATTTGTTTCTCAGGGTAAGTATGCTCGGGAGATACTGGAGAAGTTCAACATGCATGGCTGCAAGCCTGTTGATACTCCTCTTCCTGGAGGTTGGAGGAAGGAGCATGCTACTTCAGCAGAAGTAGTGGATGGCACTGTTTATCAACATTTGGTCGGGTCGCTTATGTATCTGGTCAATAACCAACCTGATATATGCTATGCTGTTCACTAGCTTTCACAAGCTATGGTTAAGCCAACCAAGCTCTTCTAGAAGGTAGGCAAGAATGTATTGTGTTATCTCAGAGGCACATCGGGATATGGATTGTGGTACAGACAAGAGGATGAGGTGAAGCTATGTGGCTTCACGGATGTAGATTGGGCAGGGAGCCCAACGGATAGAAAGAGCACATCTGGAGGGGTCTTCAGTATCGGGTCGACAGCAGTTTCTTGGTACAGCAGGAAGTAGAGATCCGTGGCACTCAGTTCAGTAGAGGCCGAGTATATGGCAGCAAGTTTGGCTGCATGCGAGGCTATATGGATGAGGAAGATCTTGGTCGAGTTGTTCGGTTCATGCTTGGAGCCTACAGTGATTTATTGTGATAACTAGAGTTGCATTAAACTCTCAGCTAATCCAGTATTTCATGATAGATCTAAGCACATTGACATTAGGTACCATCATATTAGAGATTGTGTGTAGCGGAGAATCATGTTACTTTCATACATTCCAACGGAGGATCAGGATGTTGATATCTTGACGAAGGCATTCACCAGGATCAAGTTCGAATACCACCGAGGCAGGATAGGGGTTACTGATAATCCATATCTTGTTGAGAGGGAGTGTTGAGAATGCAACAAGATGATGGAGCTTAGTGTAAAGAAGTCGCCTTCACTAAGTGGGCCCGCAGGCTATTTTTGGCGCAAAGTCTATTTTTAGACATATGGATCATGGTCTATGAGTTGCAGGATGCTATTTGTGGATGATTGGTCATGTTGGTAAAAATAGATGGACTTCTACTTTTAGACATATGGGAGGTTTCTATTTTTAGACTGCCAGGCTAAAAATAGAACAGTAAAATATTATTAGCTCATAATAATATTTGGACTATAAACTGTTGGCATTATGAGACAAGTGTTGGCCTTGATGGCAAATCACACTGATGACAAATCATAGTGTAGAAGGATAGCAGCAAGGAATTGATGATCAGACTACAAGTATGAAGAGAAAATATATACACGCTGGTTCACTATATACCAAGTCGCGTATACAAGCAGGTTCACTATATACCAAGTCGCGTATACGCAGGTTCGCTATATACCAAGTCGCGTGTACATGCAGGTTGGCTTCAGTAAAAGAGCGTGTATGTGGAAAACTTATCTTTGGTCCGTGGCGGTTATTCCTTGGAAGTTGTGCCTATGGTTTTGGACCATGGTGTCTCGACGGACGTGTTGATCCCTAGTTTTGAAGTTGATGGTATTGGATTTCTATGGTTTTGGCCCGTGGTATTGAGCAAGGCCTAAGGCTATATAAGGAGAAGAAGATCATTAGGCAAAGGTATCTGAAAAGTCTTGAATATTTGATGAAGTATTAGATCCAGTATGCAGGTTATGGGTTGATGATGCAATTGCTTGATCTGAGCTAAGGAGAGATCTCACCGGTTGATGGAGAACAAGATCTAAGGAGAGATCGGGATCAAATGGTTTGAAATGAACTATCTTTATATGGTTGATTATGCTTATTCTAGATCTGCATACTGACGCAAATAATATTCTATAAGTGTTATAGTATGATTGATGTCTGGTAGAGCTGCAAAGTTATAATAAATAATTTTAGATCTGTACGTGGGTTGGCTTTGGAAAAAGGGCGTATACACGTAGGTTGGGTTCATCCAAGTAGCGTGTACACTGTAAAGCTTGATATTTGAAGTTGCAGATGGGTCTGATGGTTATTGCAGAGTTCTGTGTCTGCTCTGTGCTCTGGTGACTGTGTTGTTGACAGAGTTTCAGTGTTTCAGTGCTTCAGTAATTGATGATGCAGGTTGTACTACAATGGTGATTGTCTTATGGATCCAGTATGAAAATGTATGAAACGTGGTCCCGGGTAGATTGTAGGCCAGCACCTACGTACTGGTAAACATATCAGCCAGTACAAGAGCAAAGGAGTTGTAGCTCCCTTCCAGGAGCAGCTGAAGAACGAGTAAAGGTTGGAGCATTCTGTAGGCAGGCACCTACGTACTAGTAAATGGATCGACTAGTACAAGAGCTAAGAGGGTTGTAGCCCTCTGCAGGTTGTAGCCTGCGTGCTGGTAAAGGACTACACCAGTACATTGTAAAAGAAGTTTCTTATTAAAGGAAGATAGAAACAAATTGTAGCAGGTGGTTTTCACCCACATAATACTGATTCACCCCCCCCTCTCAGTATTATTTCCAACAATTGGTATCAGAGCAGGTCCTTTGATAGAAGCTTGATCGCTTGAAGGAGATCCGTGGAACAATGGGAAAGAAGCTTAAGAAGAAAGCACCTAAGAAAAAGAAGTCATCTCAGAAGAACTATGACAGTGGGAGAATCGATTGGGGATTAGGTATAAGAAGCTCTTCAGATTCAGAATCATTATCAGGTATGAATATATTATCCTCTGATGTTCCAGCTATCTTTCCTTTTGGAAGAGATGAAAGTGATAGCGAAACTACTGAATTTGCTCTTATGGGTGAACAAGAAAGATATCAAATAGAGGCAGAATTTAAAAGGCTGACAGACAAAATTAGAGATCAACAAGATCTATTGAACAAAAGGGAATGTGATTTCAAAGAAGAAGCTACCAAACTAAAGGCCCAACTAGAAGAAGGAAACAAGGTAAGAAAGTTACTCAAGGACAAGGAAAATCAATGTCAAAAGTTGCAGCATGAAGTGACATCATTAAGAAAAGAAGTCAACGAAAGAAGCACAACCATTAAGAAACTCAAAGATAGATCTAGCTACTATGAAAATCTTGAAGCTACAATCCTCTCACTAAAAGGAGATCTTGAAGAATCAAAGATGCAGAATATAGATCTACTCCAAGCTATTGCAAAATAAGAAAACGAAGTCACCAGCTTGAAATCTCAACTAGAATGTGCCTTCCGAGTTCGTCAAATGCAGCAGGATCTGAATGAAGAACAAGAAAAGGAGATTCTCAAACTAAGGGAACAAATGGAAGAAGGAAGGAAAGCTGAAGAAGATTTGAAAAAGCAATCTCTTGAAAAGGAAGAACAGCTTCAGGTTGAGGTAAATATCTTGAAAGGTAAACTAGAAGAAAAGGATAAGCTTTTACTATTTCAAGATAGTTCTAAACTCTTGGATGATATTATTAGTAGTCAAAGGTATCCTGCTATAAAGACTGGTCTTGGTTTCCATGAATCTGTTGAAGGTGAATCTAGTTCACAAGGTGAGGCAAGGAACTCTAAAGAGAAATCTAAAGTGATCAACGAAGAAATGAAAGATCAATCTCATCATCAACCAAGAAAAGAGATTCCTCAAAGAAAATCCTTTACTCCTCCTATGAATAATGTTGAATGTTATGTATGTCATAATCTTGGACATGTTGCAGCTAGATGTAGAAGAAGAAGGGTTCAAGACCATTATGCAGAAAGATCATCACATTCAAGGTACTTTTATGGATATTGCTTTGCTTGCAATATGTTTGGTCACAAAGCTGCTGATTGCTACAGGAGGAATATGAAACATGTAAGATGTTATGCATGTAACAAGCTTGGACATATAGCAAAGGAATGCAGGAACAAAGGATGGACATCACACCAAAAGGAGAAAACCTCATCACACTTGAAGATATGGAGGAAGAAGGAAGTACAGTCAGCACAATGTACTGAGACACAGCACAGCACAGACATATCAGACTCAGGGGGAGCTGAAAGTGTAAAACTTCAGTGTTCTGAATCTCATACACAAGTTCCTTAAAGGGAAGTCGCGTACATACGCGATTTAGACACTGCAAAGTCGCGTATATGTCAGTCTGAGGAAAAGCAGTGGGGACAGGATCAGAAAAAGGATCTGATATGATTCAGTCTATTATTTGCTCTATTGGTTACAGTCTGCTGAGGATGTGTGGAAATGTTTTGTTACTTGTATGATGTCTAGAAGTGTTTTGATCCTAACTTGAGGATGATGATGTTTTGATGCTTATTGTTGATATATGCATGATCCGATCTAACAGATGGCACTGGTTGAGGGGGAGCATATGCCTTTAGTAATTCATTGTTGGCATTATGGTTAATAATCCTTGGTGATGATTCTTATATGGCTAAATGATATATCTTGCTATGATGTGGTTGTGAGTTGTCTATGATAAACTCTCATATGATTCTTGAAGTTACATAGAAGATGTTCAGATCAGATTTATGGTTGATTCTTTGATGATGCATATATGGTGCTTACATGGTGATCTTCATAAGGACAAGGAGGAGTACAAAGCTTGAATACACATCTTCCTCACTTGATGATGAGTCACTTATATACTGTTGTCATCATATGCATAAAGATCATACAGTTATGATGCAGGCACTCATGGGGATAAGGATTGTTGTTGTTGATGATATCAAGAAGTTTTGTCAAAAGAGTTTGAGCTCAAGATACATAGTGCTGATACATGGATAACTCCTCAAAGTCACTTTTTTGGAGACATGATGATGAGTTCATATCTATATGATGATAGGTTGATACTTACATATGTTGGTTGATGCAGATAATGATACTTGGATCATGTAGAGCTTGATGAGATGGCTATGGTGGTTTCACACATGATATAATGTTGCTGATATGGAAATTTGTGTACGCGAGTTGGATAAGGACTATCCGCGTATATACGCTTGTTTATGCAGATACAGTCGCGTATATGATAACTTGAAGGAAATCAGTGGGTCAAACTCAGAATGAGAAGATTCTGATATGGGTCTAACAGAGACCATCTGGCACAGGTTCAGGGGGAGCAGATTAACATCTAATAATGCATTGTTGGCTTTTGGTTCTAGTTCACAGTTGTTGCTGGTTTTAGGTGGAACAAAGGTAGATGGAGAACAGAAGGAGAACATGATTGCTGATATATACAGTGATTGACAGATGCTGCTGATAGTAGTTATTGATGATTTGCATAGTCTTGATATTTCATCTATATGTCATATATCTCTTTTTATGTGGTATCTCTTTCATGGTGTCAAGGTCATGTAACGGCCTATGTTGGTTTCCCCACTATGCCTGGGATGAATGATGTTATACTCTTGAATTATCATGTGTAAACTTTTGGTATATCCCCACTTGATTGGGAGATGGATGTATGTATGAGTCTTTGGTGCTAGGAAGGTCACTTATGATGTATAGAGTCGTGTTCTTTCTTGTAGAACATTTTTTTTTTTGTAGACCTTGCTTACAGTCAGGGAGAGCATGATTAGCACACTTCAGCAAGAACAGAGATTCAGCATGTACTCAGAGGGAGCATGGACAGATTGGCACACCTTGGCATATACAAAGGGGGAGATTATTCAGAGATTTCAGCAGGTACTCAGGGGGAGTATGGACAGTGGAATGATTCAACAAAGGAAGAGAATATCTTAGTCCACCCTTTGCCCTTGATGTCAAAGGGGGAGAGTGATTTGGTGTTGTTGCCATCAAGTCCAAAGGGGGAGATTGTTGGCATTATGATGCATGTGTTGTACTTGATGGCAACCCTCTCATAGGAGAACATCTCACTTATGTATAACTAGATGAATCTTCAGAAAAGATGTCAGATGTGACTGATGGAGGACAGCTCAAAGGAATCAGATGATAGTTCTAAGTGTAACAAGTTAGCGTTGCCATCAAGTCCAAAGGGGGAGATTGTTGGCATTATGAGACAAGTGTTGGCCTTGATGGCAAATCACACTGATGACAAATCATAGTGCAGAAGGATAGCAGCAAGGAATTGATGATCAGACTACAAGTATGAAGAGAAAATATATACACGCTGGTTCACTATATACCAAGTCGCGTATACAAGCAAGTTCACTATATACCAAGTCACGTATACGCAGGTTCGCTATATACCAAGTCACGTGTACACGCAGGTTGGCTTCAGTAAAAGAGCGTGTATGTGGAAAACTTATCTTTGGTCTGTGGCGGTTATTCCTTGGAAGTTGTGCCTATGGTTTTGGACCATGGTGTCTCGACGGACGTGTTGATCCCTAGTTTTGAAGTTGATGGTATTGGATTTCTATGGTTTTGGCCCGTGGTATTGAGCAAGGCCTAAGGCTATATAAGGAGAAGAAGATCATTAGGCAAAGGTATCTAAAAAGTCTTGAATGTTTGATGAAGTATTAGATCCAGTATGCAGGTTATGGGTTGATGATGCAATTGCTTGATTTGAGCTAAGGAGAGATCTCACCAGTTGATGGAGAACAAGATCTAAGGAGAGATCGGGATCAAATGGTTTGAAATGAACTATCTTTATATGGTTGATTATGCTTATTCTAGATCTGCATACTGATGCAAATAATATTCTATAAGTGTTATAGTATGATTGATGTCTGGTAGAGCTGCAAAGTTATAAGAAATAATTTTAGATCTGTACGCGGGTTGGCTTTGGAAAAAGGGCGTATACACGCAGGTTGGGTTCATCCAAGTAGCGTGTACACTGTAAAGCTTGATATTTGAAGTTGCAGATGGGTCTGATGGTTATTGCAGAGTTCTGTGTCTGCTCTGTGCTCTGGTGACTGTGTTGTTGACAGAGTTTCAGTGTTTCAGTGCTTCAGTAATTGATGATGCAGGTTGTACTACAACGGTGATTGTCTTATGGATCCAGTATGAAAATGTATGAAACGTGGTCCCGGGTAGATCGTAGGCCAGCACCTACGTACTGGTAAACATATTAGCCAGTACAAGAGCAAAGGAGTTGTAGCTCCCTTCCAGGAGTAGCTGAAGAACGAGTAAAGGTTGGAGCATTCTGTAGGCAGGCACCTACGTACTAGTAAATGGATCGACTAGTACAAGAGCTAAGAGGGTTGTAGCCCTCTGCAGGTTGTAGCCTGCGTGCTGGTAAAGGACTGCACCAGTACATTTTAAAAGAAGTTTCTTATTAAAGGAAGATAGAAACAAATTGCAGCAGATGGTTTTCACCCACATTGGGTTTCCACCTTATATCATGGTGTTCATGTGTGTGCCTTATGTGTGATGATCTGTTCTGTTATACTGCACCTGTTTACTGTTAATATGGGTAATAATGTTCTGATGCATTTACTGAAGATAAGCTAACTGAATCATAAGATTACTGCATGTACGCTAGTTGCCCTTAACAAAGTCGCGTGTATATGCTGATATCCTTAACTGAAGCTGCGTGTATGAATCTGAGTATGAAATTGAAAAGTTTTATCTGATCTGATAATACTGATTCACCCCCCCCCCCCTCTCAGTATTATTTCCAACATAAACATTATCTTATCCTCTTGGAGCACTTTGTTATAAAGCCCCAGTAAGCAATATTTTTTGTTTTCAACATTTTTTGTTTTCAACATTTTTTGTTGGTCATAAGAGTCATAGAACACTGAGGACAGTGTTCCCCCAAGGGGAAGGGGTTTGTAACAACCCCAAATAAAATAATGTATGGTCATTTATGTAAAGGAAAAAATAAACCAAAGGTCATGGGACATGTATTCCAAGCTAGATGAGGGGACAAATATCACATTGGGATCCACTTCGGTTAGTTATTTATTGGCTACGGAAATTGGCATTTGCAATAGGTAAAAGGAAAAGGCATAAATGGAAAATTAATTATGAGATAAGAAAAGGAAGATGAAGAGATAAGAATATGCATGTAAGGGAAAATGAGGAGGAAATAAAGGAAAATGAAATAAAAGAGGAAAGAGAAAGGAAGAAGCACAAGTGGAACATGAATAGACACCAAAGATCAATGATAAAAAGGCATATGAGAAAAAATTGACAGCTTTTGATCAGTTTTCAACTTTTGGCAGCTTTAGTTTTGCTAAGCAAGAAATCAAATTCCAAGAGAGAGAGAGAGAGAGAAGGAAGAACACAAGCAAGGAAGAAAGGAGAACAAGCTAGGAAGGAGACAAGAGGAGGAATTGGAGTTGCAACCAAGATAAAAGGATTTTAGTTAAAGAACAATTGAGGATTTTTAGGTAACGATGTGCATGTTGGTTCTATCATGCTAGATTTTGAATGCATGGTTCATTCATTGGTTTATTGATCATGTCTGTTGTCATTGGCATGTATTTTTCCTAGATTGATAGTGGTTTACAAATTTTCCTTTCCATTTCCTGGATAGCCATGATGTAGTGGGTATTATGTTTGGTTGAGATCTGGATTGTCGATATATTTTGGATTTAGGTGAGGTTGTCTTAGGAAAATCCCAAGGGTTTAGAATGGATAGGTTTATCTCTGGGTAAGCTCTTGACAGGTGGGCAAAGAAAGGAAAATTCCTCTAGGTATGGTGAATAAATTCTGAGGCACCCAAGCTTGTATTGATTTTGGTCATTTCTAGACTGGTTTAGGTGAAGTCACTATGGCTTGAGGGTGGAAGTGTTTTAGCCTTTGGATTCCCTGTTTGGTTATGTTTTGGTTTATCCCATGTGATCCCACATTTAGGCTTCGAATATGGCATGGGGGTGACTAGGCTGGAAGAAAGTTTTGGTTCAGTCCCAATCTATGGTGGTGTGGTATGTGGAAGTCCATGACTTGGTTGGTAATTTCATATGTTGATATGTATCTTTTTAATGAAGATCAATGAGCACAAGTGTTGGTTACTATGTTGATTATATGATTGGTTTGTCATGGATTCATTCTGGTTAAATGCTTGTTACATGCAGGGTATATCTGTTATGATATGATGTGCCCTCATTATTGATATTAGTCATGATTTTATAAGCTATTGTATGATTATATCACTGTATAGGCTAATATGTGTTTGCTACAACTAGTATTTGAGGGAAGTAAGGCTTCTTGATGATCATTTTATGAACTGATGAAATAGTGAGTAGAATGTCCATTCAAGGCCTATAGGTACTATGCCTACAAAATGCTTGTATAAATGATTTATATATTTCGATCAAGTATGAGTAGGAACAAAACCCATAACATAGGATGAGGACTCAGACACATTGATGACAGAGTCATGGAGAATTATAGGTAGTGGGTTTGACTGAAGTCTTTTTTTTTCAGGAGTTAGCCTCATGGCCACACTAGGGAAGGCTTGTGCATGTTGCTTCTGTGCCATAACCACATGGAGGATGCCTTGTGCTTATGGTTGGAGGATTTTGTCTCGATCTGAAATTGGAGTAGGTGATTTCTTCCTCTTTTCCAAAATCAAATAAAAACAAAAATAGGACTGTGTTGACGCTTTGCAAGGTAAAATGGGTCTTGAACAAACATGTTTTTCCAATGTCTCTTCAAGTCATGAATTATTCTTCACATGTAACTTAACATAAGAAACATAACAACATATAACTCATGCAGTCATAATGAAGAGATAACAAAATATTTGTTGATGGAGTTCACCCCTCCTAGGCTACATCTCCGGGCCTACCAACATAGCTAGACCACTCATATATTTAGTATAAAAAAGGAGTACATAAACAGTTAGTTGATTTAAACATGTGGCTATTACCCCTACAAGGAACTCTCACAAACAAAAACAACTCAAAGCATCTCCTACAAAGATGTCATACTCCAACTAAAATGAGCTAAAATGAGCATGTGAGCACTTCAATTCCACATTGAAGCACATAACAAAACTTCCCTCAACATAACATAATGAGAAAAGTGAACTTGAGTTGAACCCTGTAAGTTACAACTGTTGTGGTAGACTTCTGAAGGTGAGAATTACCCTACAAGGAATTCTCCATGCCCAAACACCTTCTAGAACTGCTTCCATACCTTGATTGATCCATACGCATTTGGGCTCAAAATTGAAAAAAGACTAATTTTATATGATCAAATCAGTAATTACAGGTCACCAATGGACTCAAAACATCCAAACCTCTAAGTGCACTCTTTCTGAGCTCAATTTAGCCAAAAAAATCCAAAAGATATGGCTCCCCAAAGCTCTCCCATGAATTTGATTGTCAATTGTCCTACAAATTCAACCAAGAGTCTAACCGTCCTACAAATTAAACCTGTTTTTCACTAATGGAGCGACAATTGCACCCTCCATCAGTGCATTTTGTAGGAAATTTAAATTCGCCAATGACCCCTTAATGCCGAAAATTCAGGTCATATGCTACATATGACCATGGGTTGGGCCTTAGCGCCCAACCCCACTGGCCTAGCCCCTAAAAATTGGGTTTGTGGTCTTGTTGGTTTCCATGGGACCAAGGGTTAGACTAACCACCCGCCCTTCCCGTCGGGCCCTTATACACTGGCATGCAGTCATATAAAGGTCCAAATGACCTGGGGCTGGGTCGAACTCGAACCCCTCTCCACCATTGTGTCATGGTCTCATGGCGTTCGATTGAACCAAGTGTCGGGCCTACAGATTAGCCCCCTTCTGCGATAACAATTTACAACTACACCAAGGTCGTGTGGAGTAGCGCGACCAAGTCAAGGGCCCTTCTTGAGCCCCTCTTCCATAGGCAACTTTCAAACTCTACTGAGGGCATATGGATGTAACATGATCGGGGTTTGGGGTTGGTAGCACGACCCCATCCTCCATTGAGTGCCGAGGTCAAATTCATATATAAGTTTTGGTTATACATATAATAAGAACCACTCTTGGCCTATTGGTAAAGAAATTGAATTATGGGAATTAGGTCACGAGGTTGAACCCCATGGAGGCTAGTTTGGGCCATAACAAATTTTTGACCTCTGTTGGAGTGCAATGTGGTAGCCCATGACTGGGTCACGTGGCACCATATTACTAGTCCACCACAAAGCAATCAAATGAAACCAGCTACCAACGAAACAGATGATGCCACTTGTCCACTTCTAGTTGGCTTGTACCTATATGAACACCCTACCCAGTCAGCGTACGGTCAACCTAATCAACTGCCCAGTCAATAGACCTATTCATATTTTTAGTTGTTTGGGAAAATGATCAGAATGCAATAACGTGCATATCGTGTCGAATTGAGGTGAAATGAAAGTCGTTGGATTCAAAACAATGAGAACTTCAATTTGGAATTGGTTTCAAGAATTTCTGGAAACTTTCATTTTTGAGCTAAAAATTCATCACCTGATCACACCTCCCCACTAGGAACTTTTGGGCTCCAAAATTTTACTACCCTAGTCAATATAAAGAGGGTGGAACTCAAAAACACCCAAAAAATCAATCTAAAGTGCATACTTTCCAATTGTTTCTCTTGAAGCCCCAATCAAGGCACTTCAACTTTATTCTTTATGAAGACATACTGTCTTGTTAAAAAAATGAGTCAACATTCTTATTGTTGATGTAGGAGTAAAATACTGATGAGTGGAATCCAAACATTCTCTTTAATCTCATCTTTACAAGGCTCAAAAACACTTCATCTTGAAGTTAAAATGTTGAAGACAAACTTGATTCCATCTTGGAATTTAGAAACAACATCAACTTGCTTTAATGTCTTCAAGTTGAGCTTGCACATCAAAAGTACACTACTACAAAATTTTCCATGATATAATTTTCCTTGCATACAAAACATATTCATCTTGTACAAACATGAAAATAAATATTCTATTCACACAAATTTCATATCGAATACTTGTATCAGTGAATACATGACAAACTTATAGACAACTTTGAATGACAATCTTATACATTCACAAAAGTCCTTGAACATGTGGACTATAAATAAGCCATTACATACATTAATGAAAAACATCTACTTATTGAACATAGTGGCAATGATTGTTTTCTTTACAAAAATACCTAAACAAGTAAACAACAACAAGTAATTACAAAATTTACAAAGCAAATTTACAATAATTCTACACAAACTTTGCCTCTCCTAGGCTTATGGGTTCTCTTCTTGCATCACCTTTGCCTTGAAGGTTGAGTAGGACTACTGTGATTTCTCTTTTCGACCTTTTGCATTATGTTGCACAATCTCTTTTCCCTTCTTTGAACTAAGCTCTGGATATAACTTCCAACATCATTCAGTGCCATGCCCATGCATCTTACAATGAGTACAGAAGAACTTCATGTTGTTTGCCGACATAGAAGTTCTCTCATGTGAAGAAGAGTCATTATGTTTGATGCCTAAAATTTGATTCATTCTTTTAAACATTATAATACGTTTCTCACATACATCTATGCAATGGTCAAATGCATCACAAAAAGTACAAGGGTACTTATTCCACAAGTATTCAAAATTTCCATGCATTGGAAAACACCCATGAGAGTTATACCTGTCTCTAGGGCTGCAAATTTGACAGAGTGGAGTGGATGATGACATGCAAGGTCCCTTCATGCATTAATATTGCTTGGGAGATGAATGAACATTGTCATAAGGTGGTAACATCTCATCCTCAGATGGTTGATGTACCTCAAACCATTTGGAGCATTCTCCAAATTTCCTTCGACTATATCCCAATCCTTGATACTTCTGTCTCTCCTCAACCATAATTGGATTGGTAATACCTTGGCCATTTATGCCAAGGCCTCCACCTTAATAACCCATCTTGGAAAGAAACTTCATACTTATGCCTTTGGTATGTTGCCCAAACATTGCAAAAGAAGTGTTGTACACATAAATGGAAGGAATGGTACTTGAGATGCTAATTACCTCCTTAAACTTGTCATTCATCTTTTCAGCTTTTGATGATGATGGTGATGTCCAACTTGTATATGACTCTATCCACCCACTCTTATCCACTAGCATATAGTGTGCTTCTTGAAGATGTTGAAAACTGCACATGTATTATCTTCCACATATGGTCCAAAACCACTATTTGGACCATGACCATATATTGGCTTCATTCTCGAGGTTTCTCTTGTTGGTACAGCAGTAGAACTTTCTGTAATTTTCTCTTCAAACACATGTTTCTACTGAATTCACATGTGCCTCTTCTCCTCTTCAACCATCTCTAACATCCTTATCAATTCTATGTTCTCCATACGAAGAGCCAAATTCTACTGCTCTAGCTCTTGGAGATTTTTTTGCTGCCCATTCTTTCAATTTGGTCAATTGGTGCTCTGATACCAACTAATCTAAAATTGGAGTAGGTGATTTCTTCCTCTTTACCAAAATCAAACAAAAAACAAAAGTAGGACTATGTTGACACTTTGCAAGGTAAAATGGGTCTTGAACGAATATGTTTTTCCAATGTCTCCTCAAGTCATGAATTAGTCTTCACATGTAACTTAACATAAGTAATATAACATCATATAACTCCTGGGCTACATCTCTAGGCCTACCAACATAGCTATACCACTCATATATTCAATAGAAAAATGGAGTACATATATAGTTAGTTGATGGTGAACATGTGGCTATTACCCCTACACGGTAATGTTCTCTTGCAAAGAACTTTCACAAATAAAAGCAACTCAAAGCATCTCCTACAAAGGTGTCATGCTCCAACTGGTATGAGCTGAAATGAGCATGTGAGCACTTCAATTCCACATTGAAGCACATAACAAAACTTCCCTCAACATAACATACTGGGAAAAGTGAACCTGAGTTGAACCCTACAAGTTACAGCTATTGTGGTTGACTTATGAAGGTGAGAATTTCCCTACAAGGCCTTCTCCATGCCCAAACACCTTCCAGAACTACTTCCAAACCCTGATTGGTCCATGCACCTTTGGTCTCGAACCTGAAAAAATGCTACTTATATGTGCTCAAATAAAAAATTAGAGGTCACCAATGGATTCAAAATATCCAAAAACCCCTAAGTGCACTCTTTTTGAGCTCAAATTGGCCAAAAAATCCAAAATCTATGGCTCTCGAAAGCTCTCCCATGAATTTGAATGTTAAATGTCCTACAAATTAAACCAAAAATCTAACTATCCTACAAATTCACCCTATTTTTCGCTGATAGAGCAACAATTCCTCCCTCCACTGGTGCATTTTGTAGGAAACTTAAATTCGCCAATGACCCCTTACTATGTCAAAAATTCAGGTCATATGCCACATATGGCCATGGGATGGGCCTTAACGCCTGCCCCCGTCGGCCTAGCCCCTAAACATCGGGGTCATGGCCATGTTGGGTGCCACGGGACCAAGGGTTGGGCTAACTGCCCACCCTTCCTGTCTTGCCCTCTAAACACTGGCATGCAGTCATATAAAGGTCCAAAGGACTTGGGGTTGGTCCCCATTCTTTAGCACATCCGCTTGGCACCTTCTCCTTTGGCTTGTGGTCCAGTACGCCACCTGTGAACTTGGGCTGGGCCGACCCCGAGACCTTTCCACTACTGCGTCATGGTTTCATGGCATTCGACGAAACCAAGTGTTGGGCCTCCAGATTAGCCCCCTTCTGCGACAACAATTTATAGCTACACTGAGGTCATGTAGAGTAATGCAACCAGGGGCCAAGGGACATTCTCGAGCTCCTCTTATGTGAGCGCCTTTCAAACTTCACCGAGGGCATATGGATGTAACATGAATGGGGGTCGAGGCTAGTAGCCTGACCCCATCCTCCATTGAGCACCGAGATCAACTTCATATAGAATTTTGGGTTCTACATATAACAAGAACCACTACTGGCCTATTGGTAAGGCGCTTGAATTGTTGGCTGAGGTCACAAGCTCGAGCCCCTTGGAGGCCAATTCGGGCCATAAAAAAATTTTTTACCTTTGTTGGCTTGCCACGTGGCAGCGCATGACTGGGCCATGTGGCACCATATTACTAGTCCACCACAAAAAAATTAAATTTGCCTAGCTACCAATGAACTAGATGATTCCACTTGTCCACTTTTGGTTGGATCATATCTGTACGTTCACCCTGCCCAGTCAACATACGACCAACCCAATCAACTGCCCAATCAACATACCTGCTCAAATTTTTATTTATTTGGGAAAACGATCAGAATGCGTTAACTTGAGCATACGTTGTCAGATTGAGGTGAAACAAACATCGTTGGATTTAGAATGAAGAACACTTCAAATTGGTGCTAGTTTAAAGAATTTTTGGGCACTTTTATTTTTGAGCTAAAAATTGATCACCTGATCATGTACGCACTCATTGCATTGCATGTGTGTGACTAAGTAATAAGATAGGTCAGGGAGTGACCTAGGTTTAGGTACAAGGTTACCAGTGGTTTTGGGAGATGATTTTTCTCTGAGGATGTGCAGAAAATTTTGGACAGGTGGACCTTATTTCCATAACATTATCTTGGAAGTTCAGTCATGCATAGTAAGTCTCATCTCATGTTTACCCTAACAAGTAAGTGAAAGTGGGTAAATGTGGGTGGGGTGTTACAACAAGCAAGATGACCTAACCAATTTTACAAGTTGGCCCCATAAGTGAACATAGAAACATTATAAATAAAGGATATTTGAGTACATTTGAAGTCTATCCAAGCAAGAAGAGATATGAGGTTCATAAGAGGAGTTGAGAAATATTTTGGGGTGATTTTTATAGTCTAAAGGTGGAAGAAAAAATGTGATTTATGGGGTGAGCAATTCATCTTAGAATTTTAGCTATAAGCTTTCTTCTAGGACATTTTAGACCATGAAACATGGTGAAGCTAGAGAGAAAATATTCATGTACCTATGGTTAAAGGTTTAGACCTTTGTTTGTTCTAATTTTAGAGATACACTCTCAAGAAGTTGGGGTTATTGAATGCTCTTAAAATATGCTTCAAACATGTCATATTGGAATTTCCCCTGTATATTTTATTTGTGGATGTTTCAAATAATGAAACTTAGAGGATACATATAGGATATCATGTTTTACTAGTGGTTAACATTTCATATCTTGGTTCACTATAATTTTGGAGATATGCTCCGAGAAAGTTAGGATTCTTGAATGCTCTTGAAATATGCTTCAAATAGGTCAACTTGAAATTTTCATTATAACTTTTCTTTTGGAATGTTTTAAACAATGAAACTTGGAACATACATACATAATATATTTCTATACATGTGTTTAAATTTTTTGACCTTAGTTCACTATAATTTCAGAGATATTCTTTGAGGAAGTTAGGCTTCCTGAATTCTCCTGAAATATGTGTCAAATGGGTAAGCTTAGTTTTTTTGCTATAGCTTTCTTTCTGTGATGTTTTAGATTGTGAAATATGAAGAAGGAAAAGAATAAATATAAGGTATCTATGATATGAATTTTAGATCTTTTTTTCACTATAATTTTGGAGATATGATATGAGGAAGTTAGTCTTCCTGGTGCCCTTGATGCATGCTTCAGGTTAGCTTGGAAATTTTTTTATAAATTTATATCTGAGATGTTTCAGACTATGAAATCTAGAGGAGACAAAGAACCAATCTCAAATTACTGTAGTAGACATTTTAGAGCTTGTTTTTCCATAAATTTGGAGATATGATTGAGGAATTTAGTGTTCATGAATGCTCTTGAAACATGCTATAAAAATGTTAGCATGGAATTTTTTTCTATAAATTTCCTTATGAAATGTTTCAAATTTTGAAATTTGGAGGAGACAAAGAATAGATCTCTAGGTACTTATGGTAGAAATTTTAGAACCAAATTTGTAAACTTGGATATATGGCATGTTGTACAAATTCCTTCTTGGGAAGAATCCAAAAGAAACAAGTTTTGGAAGAAGTAGACATGGTGAAGAAAGAAGCAACAAGTAAACCCATTGAAGGTAGAAGAAAATAATAGACTTGGTGAAGGAAGAAGTAGCAAGTAGACTTGGTGAAATAAAAGGAAGCTAACATACATTGTGAAGAAGCAAGCAAACTCAATCATGTTGGTGCCTATGAATAACTTTTGTAGTGTGTATCGGTGTCTCCTATAGGTTGGTGCCTATAAATATTTCATTATAGTAGATGAATCATGTAGGTTGGTGCCTACAAAGTAGTATAGAGGATTGATATCTCTTGTAGGTTGGTGCCTACAAATCTTGCAGTAGAGGGGATTGGTATCTCCTGTAGGTTGGTGCCTAAAAATCTTGTAGTAGAAGGGATTGGTTCCTATTGTAGGTTGCTTCCTACAAAGTAGTAGAAGGGATTAGCATCTCCTATAGGTTGATGACTACAAAAAAACAAAGAATATTGGTGTCTCCTATAGGTTGGTTCCTACAAATATGTAGAGGGGATTGGTGTTTATTATAGGCTGATTCCCATAAATAAGAAAAGGGGATTGATGTCTCATGTACGTTGGTGTCTATAAAGCGATAGATGGAATTGGTGTCTCATGTAGGTTGGTTCCTACAAATTGTTGTAATAGTAGGTTGGTGCCTACAAGATATTTCATATAAGGAAGTTTTGTGGTTTTATCCTGTAAAGGTTTCCACATATAGCTTGTGTTGTTTAATTTATGAGATTGATGTTTCATGATGTTTGAATGTTTAAATAAGTATAAATTTTGTTATGTATATTCCTCCCCTCCCCCCTTCAATATAATTGTGAATGCAACAATTGGTATCCGAGTGGGTTTCATTAGAAGTAATCTAACCACTAGAAGGAACATCTTAGAGGGGCTATAGCTATTCATGAAGGTTCAATTAAAGTTCCTATGTTTGATGGATCAAACTATGCCTTTTGGAAGAAACGTATGAGGGCATACTTGATGTCTTTTGGTGTTGATTAATGAAAATATGTAGTAAATGGAAGGAAGGATGATAAGCATAATGAAAAATTTATGAGTGCCATATTGAGTGGTCTATCAAAATCATAGTTCCATAAGGTGATTATTTGTAAAACAGCATAAGAAATATAGGATAAGCTGCAAAACACCTATTAAGGAGGTGAAATTGAAGAAATGAAAGATAAGGAGAATACGAATATGGATACTACATATGAAATAAAAAAAATATAAGTTAGCTCATAGGAAAGAGTTTCACACATATTTGAAAAAAACAAAAAATCTCAAAGCCTATGATTACCCGAACTATGAATATGATGAAGAAGAAGCTAAATTTGTAATAAAATCGATAAGGGGATCTAGAATATTCAAAGTAAGTTATTATCCAATTGTTTTAATTGTGATATAATAGGTCATTATTCTTTTGAATGTGCATATGCGAAATTGGAAGATAGTGATGATGAAGACGATCTCCTATCCACGAATGCTCAAGTTGTTGATCGCCAAAATGAAAATTCATATTCAGAGGAATAAGTTGAAGGTGAAGATGTAAAAGAAGTGCAATCTGTAGGTAAGCTACTATTTTGTCGTAATTGTAGAAGAAGAGGTCATGTTTCTTCCAGATGTCCACGTGTGGTTTTGGAAAATAGTAATGATGAAGAATAACATAACGGAAAAATAAAACATTATAAGCATAAAAGGGAAATATAGGCTCATAAAAAGAAAGCAATGGATGTGCATCTTATAACAACAAAAAAGAATTCCTACTTATGACCATGGAGGCTCAATACTTTGATCAAGAGAACTTAGATTTAAAGGAAGAAAAATTTTGATGATATTAAAGGAGAACTTATTTATGTATTAGATTAAATAGAAAGGCTTAGAAGAAAAATTAAAATGTAGAAGGAGTTGTTGCATAAACATGAGAAATAAAAGAATCATGATCTTAATGAATTAGTAGTGTATCTCATGAATTTAACTAGAATAAGTAAGAAAAGAGAATAAATGTTGTTAAGACAACTCAAAGAAAAGGAAGTACATTGGAAGAAACTAAAATATGAGAGTTTTTTTTATAAAGGATTTAGAAAAAAGCCAATGATAAGTTGAATAAAAGTATGAAGTTTGGAAAGAGTATTGAAATCTTATATGATATTATTAGTTTTGATAGATCTCCTTTTATTAAAACATGTCTTAGTTATCATGAAACTACCAAGGGAGAATCAAGCCGAATGGAATAATAAAATGAATGAAAAGAAGAACTTGAAAGGTATGTTAATTTGCTCAGAAGAAACAAAAAAAGGAAAGAATGTGAGGACCATTAGAGATATTATTTTTAAAAGAAAAAAGGTAGCACCAAATAAGGAAATAAAGATGAGCCAAGACCCAAGAATGGATTTAGAAGAACAATCCCCCGAAGAAGGCCTTTTATAACCAGGTATCAAAAGTTCTTTTAGGGATATTGCTTTTCATGTAAAAAAATTGGTCATAAGGAAATAGATTGTAGAGCACAGGTAAGAATTCACTATATGAGAAATGGGAGCATGGATCATATAATATCTCAATAAATGGTTGGGTGAGCATATATATTGGAAGATACATACATAATATATTCCTATACATGTGCTTAAATTTTTTTACCTTGGTATGCTCTAATTTTAGAGATATGATTTGAGGAAGTTAGGGTTCCTAAATGCTCCTTGAATTTTCGTCAAGTGAGTCAGATTAGTATTTTTTCTATAGCTTTCTTTCTGTGATGTTTTAGATTGTGAAATATGGAGAAGGAAAATAAGAAATATAAGGTATCTATGATATAAAGTTTAGATCTTTGTTTCATTATAATTTTGGAGATATGATATGAGGAAATTAGTCTTCCTGATGCTCCTGAAGCATGCTTTAGGTTAGCTTGGAAATTTTTCTATACCTTTATTTCTAAGATATTTCAGACTATGCAATCTATAGGAGACAGAGAATCAATCTCAAATTATCGATACTAGACATTTTATACCTTGTTTTATATAAGTTTGGAGATATGATCCAAGGAATTTACTGTTCTTGAATGCTCTTGAAACATGCTACAAACATGTTAGCATGGCATTTTTTCTATAACTTTCCTTATGAAATGTTTGATATTGTGAAATTTGGAGGAGATAGAGAATAAATCTCTACATACTTGTGGTAGAAATTTCATAACCATATTTGCAAACTTGGATATGTGGCATGTTGTGCAAATTCCTTCTTGAGAAGAATCCAAAAGAAACAAGTTTTGGTAGAAGTAGACTTGGTGAAGAAAGAAGGAACAATTAGACCCGATGGAGGGAGAATAAAATTTTAGACTTGGTGAAGGAAGAAGTAGCAAGTAGAGTTAGTGTAAGAAAAGGAAGCTAACATACATTATGAAGAAGCAAGCAAACTCAATCATGTTGGTGCCTATGAATATTTGTTGTAGTGGGGAGTGGTGTATCTTATAGGTTGGCACCTACAAATCTTACATTATAGGATATGAATCATGTAGTTTGGTTCATACAAAGTAGTAGAGGGGATTGGTGTCTCCTGTAGGTTGGTGCCTACAAATCTTGCAATAGAAGGAATTGGTGCCTGTTGTAGGTTGATTCCTACAAAGTAGTAGAGGGGATTGGTGTCTCCTATAGGTTGATGCCTATAAATAAATAGAGAGGATTGGTGTCTCCTATAGATTGTTTCCTACAAATAAGTAGAGGGGATTGGTGTATCTTATAGGTTTATGCCCACAAAGAAGCAAAGGGGATTGATGTCTCCTGTATGTTGGTGCCTATAAAGAAGCAGAGCGGATTGGTGTCTCATGTAGGTTGGTTCCTACAAATTGATGTAATAGTAGGTCGGTGCCTACAAGATATTTCATATAAGGAATTTTTGTGGTGTTACGTTGTAAGGGTTTCCACATATATCTTGTGTTGTTCAATTTATGAGGTTGATGTTTCATGATGTTTGAATGTTTAAATAGGTATATATATTTTTTATATAGATCCCCCCCCCCCTCCCTCCTTCATTATAATTATGAATCCAACAATTGGTATTAGAGTGCGTTTCTTTAGAAGTAATATAGCCACTAGAAGGAAGATATCAAAGGGACCAAGACTATTCATGAGGTTCAATTAAAGTTCCTATGTTTGATGGATCAAAGTAGGCCTTTTTGAAGAAAATGATGAGGGAAAACTAGATGTCTTTTGGTGTTGATTATTGGAAATATGTAGTATATGGAAGTAATGATGATAAGAATAATGAAAAAGTTATGAGTGCCATATTTATTGGTCTATCAAAATTATAGTTCTATAAGGTGATTATTTTTAAAATGGCATAATAAATATGGGATAAGATGTAAAACACCTATTAAGGAGGTGACATTGAAGAAATGAAATCTAAGGAGAATATGAATATGGATACTACATATGAAATAACAATAGATAAGTTAGCTCATAGGAAATAATTTCTCAAAGATTGAAAAAAAAAAAAAAAAAAAAAATCTCAAAGCCTATGATTACCCCAACTATGAATATGATGAAGTAGCTAAATTTGTAAAAAAAATTATAAGAGGATATAGAAATTCAAAGTAAGCTACTATCCAAATGTTTTAACTGTAGTAGAATAGGTAATTATGCTTTTGAATGTGCATATGAAAAATTGGAAGATAGTGATGATGAAGAAGATATCCTAGACACAAATGCTCAAGTTGTTGATCATCAAAATGAAGATTCATATTCAGAGGAAGAAATTGAAGGTGAAGAAGATGTAGAAGTGTAACCCATAGGTAAGCTACTATTTTGTCGTAATTGTAGAAGAATAGGTCATATTTACTCTAGATGTCCACATGTAGTTTTGGAAAATACTAATGATGAAGAAGAACATAAGGATAAAAGAAGATATTATAGGCATAAAAGGGAAAGATATGGTTCTTTAGAAGAAAGCAATGGATGTGCATCTCATAACAACAAAAAGGAATTCATACTCATCACCACGGAGGCTCAATACTTTGATAAAGAGAAATTAGATTTAAAGGAAGAAAATGTTAATGATATTAAAGGAGAACTTATTTATGTATTAGATTAAATAGAAAGACTAAGAAGAAATATTAAAATGTAGAAGTTGTTGCATAAACATGAGAAATAAAAGAATCATGATCTTCATGAATTAGTAGTCTCTCTCATGAAGTTACCTATAATAAGGAAGAAAATAGAATAAATATTGTTAAGACAACTTGAAGAAAAGGAAGGACATTGGAATAAACTAGAAGATGAGATTGCTTTTTGATAAAGGATTTAGAAAAAAACCAATGATAAGTTGAATCAAAGTTTGAAGTTTGGAAAGAGTATTGAAATCTTAGATGATATTATTAGTTTTTAGAGATCTCATTTTATTAAAACATGTATTGGTTATCATGAAACTGCCAAGGTATAATCAAGCTCAATGAAATAAGAAAAGGAATGCAAAGAAGAACTTGAAAGGTATGTTAATTTGCTAAAAAAAACAACAATAGGAAAGAATGTGAGGACAAGTAGAGATGTTATTTTTAAAAGATAAAAGGTGGAACCAAGAAAGGAAATAAATATGAGCCAAGACCCAAGAATGGATTCAAAAGAACAATCCCCCCAAGAAGGCACTTTACAACTAGGTATCAAAATTTCTTTTAGGGATATTGCTTTTCATGTAAAAATTTTGGTCATAAGGAAATAGACTGTAGGGCACATGTACGAAGTCACTATATGAGTAATGGGAGCAAGGTATCATACAATATCTCAAGAAATGGTTGGGTGAGCATCTATCTTGGAAGTTTTAATGAGAATGTTGTAAAAACAGTTCCTTTGCCCCTTTATTAGATCATGTTAAATATTTCAAGAGCAATAATTTTGGGCACAAAGCTCATAATTATAGAAGTAGTACATTGAGGACTCTAAATCAAAGTAGAGAAGAATATATTTTCATAAATGGAAATAAAATAACAAAGGTATGGTGAAAGAAAAAAGAGGAGAAGGTAGAATGTTCTCTAGCTCTATGTGTTCAAAACAAAGAAGTCTAATGGTATACAAATAGTCGATGTTCAAGTCATATGGTAAGAGATAGAAATAATTACTCTCCATTAAGGAAGTCATAGGAGGTAGTATCACCCTTCGAAATAATGATTCAGGAAGGATGATTAGACAAGGCACAATCAATCTTCATGGTGGAAGGACAAAAAATCAGAATGTTCTACTAGTTGAAGGTCAAACACACAATCCATTGAGTCTAAGTCAAATGATTGATCGAGAGTATGATCTCACATTCAATTCTAAAGGATATTAAATAAGAAAAACAAATTCAAGAAGATTGGTAGAAAATGTAATCATGTCTCCAAACAATGTGTATCTCCTTAATAAGGTTAAAACAAGAAAAAATTGCTCTATGTGAGTAATATCCCTAAAAACTCATTAGTAAAAGAGAGTATAGCTTCAAGTGAAGCAAGAGGTATAAATTTCCCTCAATCAGATGAAAGCAATAGAATGTAAGTTGCAAGAGGGGAATAATGATATCAAAAGTCTAAAGGATGTGGATAACAGATGATGTGTAAAGAAAGTGAAGTAAATGTTTTTTCAATTAGCATCTGTGCATAAGTTTAAGAGGAGCATCACTTTTCCCTTGTTATAAAAAAGGGGGAGTAGTTCCAAACAAGAGGAATCGTTACAGATAATGAAAATTGTAGATAAGAAGAAGCATATGTTCATATGGAACATCCCTTTGATGACAAAAGGAAAAGTTATAGAAATGGATAAGTTACTATTAGGGAGAGTTCTATTGGAGTCAAAGAAATTAAGTTTCAGATAAAAGTAGTCATAATCCTAGGGGGATTAGTCCCAAAAAGAAGAAGTAAGAGGAAGTTCAAGTATAGGGGGAGCAATCTCAAGAGAAAATATGTAGAAGATGAAACAATTCCATGCAAGAATAAATAGACACGATCTTGCTAGTGGAGGGCCTAGTTGTAGACAAAGAAGAAGTAAGCAATTAGAAAAAATTATCATTCAATTTATGATATATTATAGGAAGAAATTGTAGCTAGAGATAAAATAATATGTAGACATAAGGAGAGATAGCAAAAAGGGGGGTAGGTTCAGTTACTAATAGAATTTGAAGATAAAGGAAGAGTTGCAGTCACTAAGAGAAGTTGAAAAAAAAATTACAGACAAGAAGAAGAGTTATAGATAAGGAGAAGTAGAAGTTCAGGGGTTGCATCCCTTTTCCATTGATTTTAAATGGAGATAGGTTGTAAACACAAGGAGAATTGTATACAGGGTGAGTTCTTCAATATTATTTAAGAATTGACTAAGGGTTGACATCAATGAAAAAGAGGGAGATTGTTGGAAATATTGTTTTCATTAATGTCAAATATTGTGGGGGACTACATATATCCAAGATAAAAATTGAAAAATGAAGATTATTGGAAATATTGTTTTTGGACTTTTTATCTGCAGTTTTTATACCCTATATTTAAGGGAAATTTTACTCTAATTACCTAGCTCAAATGGGAGTGCAAGATATTAGTCTGGAAATATTATTCCAAGACCCTTCCAATAGTATATGACACTCCTTCTAACCCAATAGGAATGAAACTATATGAAATATTTTATTAGGATGACCCAACCAAGTACAAGCAGGCCATCCCAAACAATTCTATAAGTTGGACCCATAAGTGAACCCATAAACACTATGAATAAAGGGTATATGAGTTCATTTGAATTGTATATAAGTGAGAAGAGATATGGGATTCCCAAGAGGAGTTGAAGAATATTTTTGAGCTGATTTTTGGAGTTAAAAGGTGGAAGCAAAAATGTGATTTATGGAATGAATGAGTCATATTGGACTTTTTGCTATAACTTTTCTTATAGGATGTTTTAGACCATGAAAATTGGATGAGCTAGGGATACGATATTCATGTACTTGGGGTTAAAATTTCAAATTTGGGTTCATTATAATTTTAGATATATGCTCTAAGGAAGTTGAGCTTCCTGAATGCTCTGAGCTTCAAATATATTAGATTGGGATTTTCACTATAGATTTTCTTATGGGATGTTTCAAACTATAAAACTAGGTACTTGTGGTTAAAATTTAAGACCTTAACTCATTATCATTTTTGAGATTTTCTCCGAGAATGTTAGGCTTCATGAATTCTCCTGAAATATGCTTTAAATAGGTCATCTTGGCATTTTCACTAAACTTTTCTTCTGGGATGTTTCAAATAGAGGAACTTGGAAAATACATGTAGAATATCTTCCTATACTTGTAATTAAAATTTCATACCTTGGTTTGCTATGATTTCAGAGATATTCTATGAGGAAGTTAGGCAACCTAAATGGTCCTAAAATTTGCTTCAAATAGGTTGGCTTGGTTTATTCACTATAACTTTCCTTCTGTGATGTTTTGGACTGTGAAATTTGGAGGAGATAGAGAATATATCTCAAGTTACATGTGGTAGAAATTTCATATTTTTTTCACTTTAATTTTGGATATATGATCCGAGGAAGTTATTCTTTCCAAATGCTCCTTTAAACATGCTTCAAATAGGAAAACTTGGCATTTTTTCTATAACTTTCTTTCTTAGATGTTTTAGATTGATAAATCTGGAGGAGATAGAGAAGAGACCTCAAGGTACCCATAATAACAACTTTAGACCTTATTTCACTATAATTTTAAAGATATGATTTGAGGAAGTTAATGTTCTAGAATAATCCTGAAAGATACTTCAAACAAGTCACCTTGTAAGTTTTTCTATAACTTTCTTTCTATTTTTTTCATACTACAAAATTTGGAGGGAGGAAGAGAAGAGATCTTTAGGTACTTGTGGTAGAAATTTTAGAACCATATTTGCAAAATTGAGTAAGTGGGATGATTTGCAATTTAATTCTTGAGAAGAAGCCAAAAACAATAAATTTTTGGACAAGTAGACTTGGTGAAGGAAGAAGAAACAAGAAAACTTGGTGAAAGCAGAGGCACCTAATAGACATTGTGAAGAAATAAGTAGACTCATCAAAGTATATTGGTTCCTATGAATATTTACAACAGTGATGATTGCTATCTCTTGTAGGTTGGTTCGTACAAAGCAACAAAGGGGATTTGTGTCTCTTGTAAGTTGGAACATACAAATATTATAGTAGAGGGGATTGGTTTCTCTTGTAAGTTGGTTTCTACAAAGAAATATAGGGAATTTGATTCTCTTGTAGGTTGGTTCATATAAAGCAGTAGAACATATTGATGTATCCTATAAGTTGGTGCCTATGAAGAAGCACAGGGAATTGATGTTTCTTTTAGATTGGTTCCTATAAAGTAGTAGATGATATTGGTGTCACCTGTAGTTTGGTGCATACAAATTGATGTAATAGTAGGTTAGTTCCTACAATATCTTTCATATAAAGAAGTTTTGTGGTTTTATCCCATAAGGGTTTCCACGTACATCTTGTGTTACTTCTTCAATTTATGATATTGATTTTTTATGATGTTATAATGTTTAAATAAGTTATAATTGTCATTATATTGATTCAAGTTAACAAATATAAATTAAATGAGATCCTTTAAGCATGTATTTTATGTTATACTTTATTTATTTTCTTGATTCCTTGAATTATTTGTAGGGCCTTAGCCCCTTATTTTATGGTTGGCCTTGATTCATTAGTCTTTCTTTGATTACTTTTAGTTTGAGTTTTATTTACTTACATTATATGAATATTTTTTATTATGGCACTGTTTCTCAATAAATTATTTTAATATTTTTTATTTATTAATAAGGTCTCGACTCCATTATTTATTAATAGTGTCTTGACTCCTTTTGTTATTTTTTGACTTCACTCCTTGTTTGAAGTTTGACTTTTAAAGTTTGATTCTTTTTATTATATATATTTTTAACCTATTACTAGATTAATTAGATCATAATAATTAATGTTATAAATTTAAAAATATTAGTTATAATATAGCCCTTAATTATAGCCGTTAACTGAACCAAGGGTATCTACATTTCTCTCTATTTAAGATGGTGCCATGATTTGCCTCTTCATATTGTCCTAACCACACTGGATGGTTCAAAATGCCTCGGAAAAAATTCTCCTATGTGATTTCTACTAAAATTTTTTTCTTAATTCAATATGGATCACAAAAGCCAGAATTCAGAAAGTATTGATTTAATTTAGAAGCATAGCCATATCTCAATGGAAAATATGCCTTATCAAATACAAGAAGGATCATTGATCATGTGAAGTATGTGCTAGCCCAACAATTTAGTATGTAATGAAAAAGGGAATCAATAAAATAATGAATGAAAGATGCATAATTCAAGTATGGGATAGTGCCAAGGGAGGCCTATTGCGTCCACATGTAAGAGGAACAATTAAATATGAAATGCCAAAGTATGGGACCATGCGGGAGAGCATCATGTGGGCTCAAAGGTGCGAGGAAATAAGTGAGAGAAAGGTATCTCACAACCCATATAGAGACAAAATTGGTTATGTATACAAAAGGGTTGCAAATGAAAGAATGCATGATGTGAGTGTAGCATGACTTTGGGATGGGAAAAAAGAGAGTCAAAAACCCTCTTAAATGAAAAATACTAAGTGTGGTAGATGTGTTAGGTTGTGAATAATGTGAGAAGGAAATGGGTAAAAAAATATTTCACAAATCACATATGCAAAAAGTTAATGAAGTATTCTTAAAGAAAGAACAATGGTTATAATACACAGCTGGGAAAGAGGATCTATCGATCAATGAATGTTGGTCAACATTTGGCTCCAAATATGGGACAATGACTCCATGTGGATCTCTAAGAACACCAAATCAAACAAATTTCATTCTCCATTAGGTTATGGAGTCATCCCAAACCTTTATATCAATCCATGAAGTTTTTATTAGGCAAGCATTAGTAAAATAAATAAATAAATAAAAATATTTAAAGGAGAAAACAAATCTACCTACCCGAAAAAAAAAGGTTACTCTCAAGTACAAGTAGACTTTGAATGGAGTCGTGTACATAACTAATTAATCTGTTTTCTCCCATTCATGGTTGCAAGTATTTATTTATTTGAAATTTTCTAAGGACATTCCTCCATCATGTAATAATAATTTTACCATTGTAAAATTACAAAAATAAATTGTTGTTGAAAGTACACAGAGAACTCTATGGAAAATATCTCATTTTATTTGAAATTGACATATACAATCCATCTACCTTGTTGAAAATTCACTTTTCTTTCGATTCTAGGAGGAAATCTTCCTCATTTGACTCTACTCTTAATGAAAATTGAAACCTTGGAAACTCAATGTAAAGTGATTTGTTTTGCTCATCTCATGTCGTCATCCCTCTTACGACTTCATACAAACTAGTTGTGGCCATTATGAATCCACTATAACATCTAGTGAAGGTTCATGAAACACATCCTTAAAATAATTGTCAACATTACTCTCAAAATCAAAATACGAGAGATTATAACTTCTCTTGATGGAGCATGTGGTGAATGGTGTTCTTGATTTGAGACATTAGGGTTCTCAATTTTAGCTCAAAAAATGTGATCCAATGTAGATAAAATTTCACATTTTTCATCAAATTTATCATATATATCCTTTCCTCCATATTGTTTGAACCATAGAAAGTTTAAGATATTAACACCACTTTCATGAAAATTTTCTTGAATGTCTTGAGCTCATTGCATTAACTCTTTCTTGTTGGACCTTGTCTCTTGCTTCAATAAAAATATTAGAGTAGCAGGAAAATGATTTTCATAATAGCTAGAAATGATGAAATCATTTAGAAACATTCCTTGAGGAATCTTATGAAGGACTTTAATAAATCTAAAAGTAAATTTTTTTTATTCTCTCTTTGTCATTCATCCAGATTTCAACAAAATACAAGAAAATAGAATATGGGTTCCTCTTTGAAAAATATATCTCAATAAATAAATATTCTAATACATCCCAAGTAGTCATAGTTTTGAGAAGTAATGAAGTAAACCATTCATGAACATTTCCTTGAAGAGTTTGGATGAACAATTGGCCAAGAACATGATATTAAACCACATTATAAATATCATAGGCACTATCACACTTAATTGAATGATTTTCTGCATCTGCAAAAGTATCTCTAAAGAGCATTGGTAACTTCTCCATGGAAATATTTGGTAAAGGATGAACTTATTGAAAATTGAGAGGACTTCAATACAATCATTTGTTTCTTTTAGAATCTTCTCCCTTTTCCATAGCTTGAAGAACTTTTGTTACGATTGATGGAGAAGAAAAAATATCATTACAACATGAAATAATATCTTTGTAGAGATATTCTTGAAATATTGGAATATTTTTAGTGAACTCACCAAGGCACCTTTCTTCAAAAGATATACTCTTAATAATGGAGTCGCTAGGGATTTTATCCTCTAGAATCTTGTATGGTTTTTGGTTCTCTAAGAATTTACATAACTAACTTGTTCCTAAAGCTTCAATAAAATAATAATGAAGGACATCTGATGTTCATTGAATAGGCCTCCAAGAACCCAGTTCATTTTAAACAATTCCACTAGAAAACTACCAAATCCTTCTTCGAGTCTTGAAACTAGACAATTTCTGGTTTGTTAGTGATATTTGATCCTTTAAAAATGTATTATATTTATTGAAAATTAATAATTCCCTAGTAATGGTCACCAATAAATGTTGATTATTGGGATTGATCATGTCTCAAAGATAACAATTGAGGGAATAACTTCCCCCCTTCATTTTAATAGAGTCGGCACTCCTATTTAACAAATAACATCAAATGAAAAAAAGAAATAAAGAAAGCACTTAAGATAATACCATGTCTTAAAAGTCATAATAATATGGTAAAACATTCATAAAATTGAATATTATCAATTTCCAGCGCAACTGTAAGTAAAAAAATCACACATTTGGATAGATGAAGTAATCATGCGACACATTTGTGGAGAAAATTAAAGGATAATTACATTTAGAATCATGGAGATGAAATGAGTTACACCCTTGTAATCTTAAGCTTACAACTCAAAGTCAAAACATCACACTAGACATGAACTCTTTGTAATTCTATGAGGAGCCCAGCTTCAAAACATATACATATGTTCAAATAAAAGTTTATAATGGCTAAGAAATTAAAATGCATTCATCCATTTAAGGATAGGGATGGGGCTTTGATGAACCATATAAATAAGAAAAAGACTTGGAAGAGGAAATAAATTGTAACGAGGAGTAAACCTTGTGTTGAGGGTGCTTGATCCCACCAACATACATTTGATAGTCCCAACTAGATCTCACACAATTTGGTATAGGAGTCCCGTCTGGAAATATGGCCCGATTACCATTTACTTATATATTTTCCTTAGCTGCAGTGGTTAGCATAAGATAGTAGTGCACACATACTTTTGAATTGGCAAGTAAGTATGCCTTGTGAAATGTTCAATTGTAATCTGTATCAAGGTTATTTCATTAGAAGGAAACAAAAGTGAGCCTTTCGAAGAGAAGTATTAGTACTAATCTAATAAAGACAAACACACATACAAATGAAAGAATTGTTAGTCATCAAGCAAAATAGTTCACATAGATGCAACGATCATGAAAGAAAGTACAACACATATTCAATGATATGAGCACCAAAGCCACCAAAATAGTTCAATTTCTTTAGTACATCTGAATTCCAACATATACCACAAAAATCCTAAGAATATTCCTAAAACATTCTTGATATACGCATGAAAATGTGTTGGCTCAACGAGCTTCAAATATTAGGCGAAATTTCCAAGATACATTAATACAATGAACACCACTAGCTCCAATAGTGGAGCGTTAAGCCATTTATTTCTCTCCAAATGAACTATATTCCTCTCTAATTCTTATATGGAGAAGCCAAGGTTAAAAGTCCTCTCTTTGAGTAATGAGGCCTATTATATAACAAAGGGAATGACCATTCATATCCCTATAACTCTTGACCTTCCTCATGACTCTTATACTTCTAATGTAACCTTTGGAATCCTATATGAATTTTGAACTTTTATGTAACTTTTGGAATTCTATATGACTTTGAACTTATCCATGTGTCTCTTTTGTCCATATATGACTCTTAGACTTCCACATATTTACATTTACAATATTTTCCAAAATTACATCATAATTTCTAGATCATCATGTGACAACAACATGACAAGTCAGCAACATTGATGACTTGAACCCATGGTGACTCGTACATATAGTTTTTTGATAAGTGACGACACTTCCACTATGTATTGAGAAGATTTTTCGGCGTAAATCACATTATGATTCATTTTTCGATGCGTTTCAAACCAACAAGTGTGGTTCATAGGCAGGACAAGTTGAAGAACCAGACCAAGGAAGCAATTTAAATAGAGAGAGAAGATCATCCAACGGCTATATTTGACTAGGAAATGGCTATATTTGGCCAGGAAACAACTATATTTGACCAGGAAATAGTATTGGACTGAGGGATAGGGATAGGGAAATTCAATTAATTCAAAAGTTAGTTTTGTTAAATTTATTACTATATTTGATTAAATTTAACTGTTTATATTTAATGAGATTAAACTAATAATAGATTTATTATTATTATTGTTGCTATATATAAAAATACAAACTAATATTATTAAATAAATTAAAATAGTTTATTAAAGGCTAACCTACTTAGTTAGTTAGATTAAAATTATTTTAAAGTTATTAGTTAAATGAATTCTTATTCATTTATGTTAAAGTTATAATGGGATCTTCATTCTTAAATTTCTTCATTAAGGTGAAACTTATTATATTAATTATTACACTATACTAATAATTAACTAAGTCTTAATTTAACTTTATATAATTAAAGAGTATAAAATAATAGATTTATTATTAATGTTAAAGCTATATAAATACAAATTAATATTGTTAAAATTAAATGAAATACTAAGAAAATTTAAAATTGTTTAATAAGGGTTAACCTACTTAGTTAGTTAGAAAGTTGACTAAAATGAAGGACCTAACAGAATTGAAAAGGGGCAATTTCTTATTAAAAAATATTTTAAGGTTATTAAGGAACTACTGAGAAAGAAGATGGCAGTTTCTAAATTCAATAATGAATTTTCAATTATTTATGTTAAAGTTAAAAACGGGATAAGTGGCATCATTTTTTAAAATTCCTTAATTAAGGTAAAATCTATTATATTAATTATGCTAATTAACTAAGGCTTAAAAATAGTTTTACTACCTCTATAAATAAATATTGTATCAAGTAATGTTATTTTTTATTTTTATTTTTTTTAATACTTATTAAAATGAAAGAGCAAAGAAGGGCTAAAGGACAACACATGGTCCAGAAGACGAGAGAAGATTACAATAAAGGAACAACACAAGGGGCAGGGGCAGGGAGGGGGCGGCTAGGAAGAAAGGGTATGGATCCAACATCTGCTAATCTTCCAGCGGCCATCCCTATCGAGATTTATCGGCCTTTTTTCAATTTCTATGGCCTCCCTAAACTTCTAGTGATGAAAAGGGGCAATCTTGGAAATAACACGGGCCTCCTCAATGCATACGTGATGCTTATTTTTTTTCCATGTGTTCTGCCAGGGCAGAAGACTAAGTCCTCATATGTTTTATTCCGGATGAGTGTTCCTGAATCCTTTGATTAATAGAGCACCCAGTCTCACCAATATAGGGGGTCCCACAAGAACAAGGAATAACATAGACACCTTTTGTGTCCTTGGGGTCGATGGGGTCTTTAACAGATCTAAGAGAGATACGAATGGTGTTAAGGGATCTAAATGAAGAGGGCACATTGTGCCTCCTAAGTATTCTCGCAGTCTTATCGGTGGTACCCTGGATGAATGGGAAATGAACCTCTGAGACACTATCCTTAAGGTCTTAACCTTGGGACCTTGGTTGGCTTTAAGGAAAGCTTCCAGACCTTATTGCCTACTATAACCATTATTAAAAAAAACATTAAGGAGATGGGATTTCTCCTTCTCAAGGTTCTTCTCATCAGAGATTCTTAGTGCACGAATCACTAGCATGTTGAGAACACCCAACTTTTGAGCAGGGAAATGATGGGAGTTGGCATGAAGATACTGCTCAGTATGAGTTTTCTTCCTAAACACTTGGTGGGAGAAAGAACTGTCATCATTTTTTGAAATGAGAACATCCAAGAAAGGAAAAAATCCATCAACTTCTTGCTCCATGGTGAACTTAATAGAAGGGGATTGATTGTTGAGATGCTAGAAAAAGAGATCTAACTCCTCCTGGCCATGAGACCAGATGACACTAGTGTCGTCAACAAATCTTTTCCAAATCTTGGGCAAGAGTCGCACAGAGGCCAAAGCCTTGGATTCAAAGTCTTCCATAAAAATATTAGCAACAACCGGGGACAGGGGTGAGCCCATGGCAACCCCACAGGTTTGTTCATAGAATTCACCTTCGAAGCTGAAGAAAGTAGATGTGAGACAAATTTCAACTAAATGAGCGGTATCAGGATCGGTTAGGCGGTTGATGACCTCAATGGCCTCCTTTATAGGAATGCATGTGTAAAGGGAGACCACATCGAAACTCACAAGAATGTCATCAGGGTCGAACTTTATGCCCTTAAGTTCATTGACAAAAGACGAAGAGTCTTTAACGAATGACTCTGTGAGGCCCACAAGGGGTCTAAGCTTCAAGGCCAGGTATTTAGCAAGGAGGTAGGTTGGACCTCCTATGGTATTGACAATGGGTCTAAGGGGAGCCCCTTCTTTGTGAATCTTTGGAAGCCCATAGATCCTCGGAGTGATGGGGCTACTCTCAATAAGCTTATGGAAAAAAGAACCCACAGTGCTACTAGACTTTATAGCTAGAGCGACTGTTCTGGAGATCTTTTTTAAGGGATTCTTGTTAAGATTTTTATAGCTGCCACTATTACACAGATGATCCATCATCTTCTGGCGATAATCCTCTTTATTAAGGATGACAGTAGCCCCTCCTTTGTCAGCTTTAAGAACCATGATGTCCTTGTTGTGGTTCAAGGATTTGAGGGCCTCAAATTCAGCCTTACTAATATTGCTTCTAAGGGGCTTTGCCTTCCTAAGGACAACAACACAACCTTGCCTAATAGTGTCCTTAATATTATCAGGTAAGCTCTTAATCCCAAACTCTACGTTTCACTACTTGTGACAAATATTGCACTGTGATTTCTTTCCACCCTCTAAAGGGTCTCGAAAGATATTGGAGTCTTCATGAAACACTTTTATCATCACAATCCATTGTTATTTCAATTGTCGCAACATGGTGCCATTATCTTCAGGATGATTCCTTGGGAAAAAATCTTATCATATCTCCTCACAAGCTTTTTTACATGCTTCATTGAACACCTATAGATGTAGATAGCTCATGGAAAGTAAGAATTGGCTAAAAAATCTCCTATTCTATCATTCTTCATGCAAATTCTATGTTTTTGGCTCAACAATGTGCCAAGGGGAAAGAGAGAAGCCTTCTGGGTGTAGGTAACACTTGCAAGAGACGAGGAGGGGCTTCACTAGTCACTAATAATGAATTGTGCACTCAATTGGAGGAGGAGGATTAATGGAGGGTGCAACAACAAGGGATAGGTAGCATGATGATTCACTGAGGATTCATTGTGTTCTTAGAAGGAGAGACAAGGACACAAGGAGGGTGCATGACATAGGAACATGGCACAATGAATGGCCTCAATACATATTGAAGGTGCATAGTTTCTCAACTAGGAGGAAAAGGCTAAGGTTAGGTGCAGGGTGCAGGAAGAAGCAACAAGGATGAGCAACTCTTGGCTGAGAGTGAATTATGTGCTGGAGGAGGAGAGGGGTTTCATCTTGGAACAAGTTGTAGGAAAAAATAACAAGGAGGGTCTCCTGTAATCCTTAGGAGTGTGTTAGGCACTCTACCTAGCCTAGAGGGTAACCTTGCAAAGTCAGAAAATCATCCAAGTATGAAAGGGTGAAATATTGAAAAACACAATGAGTTAGGAGGAAAATAAAGTGCGGCACACCTCAACTCATCATCATAACTTATATAGGACCCAAAACTAAGAATTATGCATCAAAACGCCAGTTCAAAAACACTCACCAAGTATAATATACCAAGTATGTGTAGTTGCGATAAAAAAATGTCAATTTATGACAAGTAACTGTACTATGACCCTAGAGTGTGCTATTGTTATTCTTTATGATCCTAGGAAACCTAGAAAGGAACATGGATACTTCGCATGTGTGTAGAAACATGAAATTACACTTGACAACCAAAAGTGACACCTCACATGACAAAAGGTGGGCTCCAAAATTTGAATATGGAAAACTTTAGGAGGGTGTTGTAGCAATGACAACACTTGGCGACACACTGGATGAACTTTAGCTTCTCTGTCTAGGAATAGTTTTTAGAAAACAATTAGTCCTTCGAGATTTATTGAGTCATCAAGGGGTTTTCCATGGCTCCCCACTTAACCCAGTTATAGATGTAGTACCCATCATTCCCTTTCTTTGTTTAACACACAACAAATTTGTCCATTTCACAACTGTTTCGATCCAAGAGAAGGGTAATATGTAGTTGCAAGTTAAATATATTTTAAGTATTAGCTTTCATCTCTAGTGTTGCTCCACTTCCATTAGGCATGTTCGGTACTCTAACAGAGTCACTACAGGAACACAGGTATTTCTTCACTGCCAGCAAGTCTGTTCAATACCCCAACGAAGTTACTTGCTTCACGTCTATGTGCAGGAAGCCTTTATCTTCATCACCCTTTATTTATTTTACTTATATAATTGTGCTTTGGCACTTAATATTTCAAAGGGGCAGAAGAGGGATCTTGAATTATTGAGAGAATATGAGTCCAAACTTATGCAGGAATACAAAAAAATATAGATATAAACATAAACACAGAGATGCAACATAAATAAAACTTCATTTCATTAAATTTAAATATGCTTACATACATAATATAAGTAAAATAGCTTGGGCCATGGTATATTATCTCTGAGAAGAGATGTTGCAACTACATGCCTATGAACTATGTTACAATGAGGCTTAAGGGAATTTTTATTATTTAACAACAAGGGTAAACCCTAAACAACCAAAAACCTAACCCTAGGAGATGCAACGACAAGGGTTTGTGGGCCCCGCCGGGGTTAATTGGGTAGCCAACTTCTCGGGGCCGTAACTTGGTCATATGATCTCCGTTTGGTGCGTACATGACCTTCTTAGGAATATCTATCTGAGTGCTACAATATTTTACACAATCCTTAGCCTATGGATTTAGGCCTACTGCGGACCTCAAAAAAATGTCGTTTAGGGCGTTAAAACAACTACGGAAGTTTAGGGACCAAAAAAATTGCTAAAAATAATAAATGCTGCTATAATCATGGAAAATTATGAAACCAAATTGAGTTCTACATGGAATAGGTGGGTGACCACAAATATCCACTTGGATTAGTCCTCCCCCTTTAGGAAGAAATGGTCCCCATTGCGTGCAGAGCCTCCATTAGGTGAGGAAATTTTTGTTGAACCGCTTTCCCTGATGAAGGAGTTGGCCTACTTTGACAACTCGATATAGCTGGATCCTCTACTAGTGAGTGTTCTTAATCTATGTGTCCATGACATTGTAATTTGTGGTTTGCTCAATGTAGTTGGGTTGAGCTCTGTTGGTGTCATTTGCTATGCAACATCAGATGTGTCCAAAGATGAAGGAAAGTATGGTCACAGCTGGTCCACATTGAATATTGGGTGCATGCCAAGGAATGATGGAATTCTAAGCTTGAAGGAATTGTCCCCTTTAGTCTTGGTGATGGTGTACGATCCATATTAGATTGGGCGAAGCTTGAGGTGTGACCCATTGAGGCACTCCTTCTACACATATAATCAAACTTTGTTTCCCACCTGGAACTTGTGTGGCACTCGATGTTGACCATGACATTGCTTGTACTTATCATTGGATCTATCCAATATGTCTTGGACCAGCTGGCAGATGACATGTTGAATGCGCTCAATGAATTTGTTAGCTCAGTCATATTCGGACTAGAGATGAGGCCAATTTGCTTGAGTAATTGGAAATGGGATGGCCACATCAATGGGACATAATGGCTAGAATCCCAACCCCACTTTAAAGGGGTTGTGGCCAATTGAGATATGGAGAACTCTTTTGTAGTTGTGCTAGACAAAGGAGAGGATTCATACCATTTGCATGGATGCTTCGAGTTGTACATGCACAAAATGTGCACGATCATCCTTTCGATGACCTTTGTTTGGCCATAAGTTTGGGGGTGGAAGGTCGTGGACTTAGTGAGTTTGGTATCTAGCATCGACCAGAGGCTTGAATAAAATGTCTAGAGGAACCTACTATCCTGATATGAGATAATGGACTGTGGGATCCCAAAATGTACACACACTCGTTCAAAGAAGAGCTTAGTAGTCGATTCTTTTGTGATACTCTTATTGCAGGACGCCAGAATGTACATATGAGAGAATCTGTCGACAACCACAAACATGTAGTCATTTCCATGCTTAGTAGAAGCAAGGCATGACATGTAATCCATGGGGATGGATTCCCAATTCCAACTAGGAGTAGGTGGAGGAGTATATAGACATCTCTTCTTGATTGTTGGATTGGCAATGGTGCAGGCAGTGCAGGATCTGATGTACTTCCCAACATCTTATCGAAGGTTTGACTAATAAAAATACTTTTGTAGCACTGCCACTATTTTCTCTACTATGAAATGACCAGCGACCTGACTGTAGAGCACCTCCCAAATAATCTTGGCACACTTGCTTGTAGGAACACATAGGTGTGTTAGGTGGCATACAATGTGCCTTGGAGGTGAAAATATGGAACTTTCTTTCCTTCCAGGAGCATCTGGTATGTGTTTTCGAATTGTGGATCACTCTTGTAAAGATGTGGCCACCCTGAAGTCTTGTGTCCACAAGAGTGATCACAGTGGTCAGCACCATAACTAGTGGTCGACTGAGATAGTATGAAACATTATTTTGTGTTGCCCTTCTTGTACTTGATGTTCAAATGGAACTGTTGCAGATATGTGGACCATTTTTTATGGAGATCATTCTGCAACTTCCCTTGTGTCTCTATGAACTGCAAGGGTCGGTGGTCTGTGTGGATGATAGTTTCCTTTCCTAGAATGTAATGCTTCCATTGTTGGTAGGTCTTCACAATAGAATACATCTCTTTTTCATAAGTGGGATAATTTCATACTATATCTGAAAGTGTCTCACTATGATATTCCACCAAATGCCCCTGATGGGTAAGAACTGCACCAATAACATAGTCAGAGGCATCTGTCTCAATTTCAAATGGTTGCTACCAGTCTGGTAACGTGAGAATAGGTGCAGAGCGGGGGCAATGCTTCAACTTGACAAACTCCTTATGTTTGGATTCATACCAAAATAACTTTTCTTTCACTTTTCCCTTGGTGACTTGACTCAAAGGCCAAGTTATATGAGAGAATCCCAACATGAACCTGGGATAGAAATTTGCAAGACCCAAAAAGATGCAGAGCTCTGTTAGAGTGGTTTGGGTTGGCCAATCTCGAATAACTTGTATCCTGGATGGGTCCACATTCACATCCCGCTCATCAATGATGTACCCCAGATATTGAAACTAGGTCATACCAAAAGTGCATTTCTCCAAATTGGCTCACAATTTATGCTTTTGCAGGGTTTGGAGGACCTATCAGATATGGTGTATGTGCTCTTCCCAAATCTGGATGAAGATCATGATGTTTTTCAGGTAGACTACCACGAACAAGTTGGTGAAGGACATCAATATGTCATCCATAAGTCGCATGAAGGTTGCAAGGGAATTCGTCAACCCGAAAGGCATGACCAACCATTCGAAAAGGCCCTCCTTGGATTTGAAGGTAGTATTACACACCTCAAAGGGTTCAATTGGTACCTAGTGATAACCAAACTTCAAGTCAATATTGCTGAAATATTTGGCCCCCTTGAGCTATTCCAGAAGGTCATCAATATGTGGGATTGTATACCAATTCCAAATAATGATCTTAGTCAATGCCCAATAATTAATGCAGAGTCTCCAAGTGTCGTATTTCTTCTGTACCAACATGATCTGTCTCCCACATGGTGATGAACTTGGCTTGATGTGCCCTTTCTGCAATAGCTCATGAATCTTCCTCTTAATTTCATTGTTCTTTAGAATAGAACTTCAGTAGATCAATATGTTGGGTAGTGACGCACCCTCAGTTAGATCGATGGAGTGCTTAACTTGAAAGTATAGGGGTACCCCCATGGGTGAGGTGAATATGTCCATGGTCTCTTCCATGACCTTGTCCATTTGTTGTTGTTCTATGGAGGAGCCTTGTCTAGAAGCTATGGATGTGGCCACAAAATTCTTCTTTCCCTGAGGGTGAATCATAAGGAAGAAAAATTTCCTAGTCTGGGAAATTATTTTACTACATTTCTTCGCATAGATCAAAGAGATGGTGGTAGGTGGTGCTACCTCTGGTATCCTGTGTAACTTCTTTTCCAAATAAATGATAATAGTGTGAGGCCTAGACTCATACACAACATAACGGGTCAACAAGTATGGTTGGCCTCTAATACATCACAAACTTCAAGAGGAGAAACATCACACAGTACCTTATCTTTAAAGGGCTTGATGCTATAGGAAAGGTGACACTATTGGTTGACGCAGATATATCCCCTTGCTGAAGCCACCCGATGGAGCACGAATGCGGGTGTCGTGTGGTCAGTAGGCCCAACCGCTTCATGACCTCTGCTAAAATGAGTATATTTTGGCTTCCCCTATTGAAAATGAACTACAGAGGCAAACCCTTCACCCACATTTGTGAGTGGAAGATCTGCTCCCCCTCCTCTAGATCTTCGAGCTCAATATTATGGATCTTTGTGGTGGCAATAGTGGCACTAGGCTTTGCATCAATATTATTATTCCCTTTATCATTCCCCTTATCAGTTTCTAACTCAAGAGTCAAAAAACACATTTGATTTGGAACCCTTCATCTTAGCCACCAATGACTTCTTGAATCGACACTCACTTGTGTTGTGAGTGGGGCTCTTATGGAACTCACACCATTTCCCTTTGTCCTTCTTTATCTTCGTGGTGTTTTTCTTTGCTTGTGGCTTCGACAGGTTTTCCTAGGTCACCCCACTTTGGATTTGCTCTTTGTTCTATGGTTTTGGGGTGGCTTTCCCTTTCTTCAGATTTGTAGATCCAAAGTCTCGCTTCTTTTGTTTAAATTTCTGCTCGATCTTGATAGTGTATCGATAGGCGGTGCCAAGTGAGGAGATGTCTAGGAACTCCATCTTGTCCTAGATTTACTTGTCTAGAAAACCCGGTACTTGAGTACCAAATACCACTTAGAATCCTTGATACCTAGCTTCGTGCAAAGGGTATTAAAAATATTTATGAACTCTAGCACATCTTGGTCCCTTCCCTGCAACAGTGTGGTCCACTTAATGTATTTATCTTTATAGCTCCAAAAAAGGTAATATTGTTCCTTGATGGCATCTCGGAAAGAATTCCAAGTGGGTGGGAATGAAAATAGTGAGGGTTCCATCTCATCCTTTTGTTCACAGTAGGTTTCCCACCAGTTCTTGACATGGGGATGGCTTTAAGGGGTGAAAAAGTAAACTCTTCCTGATTGGAAAATTCATGAACCGAAAAATATCCTTCCAACAGATTTAACCATCTATCTACAACATATGCATCTATCTGACCATCAAATATGGGAATGTAAAAGTTAACTTGTACCTTAAAAGGAGTGGTTCCTCCAGAGTGGCTGCTAGATAAAGATGCATCACTTATGGGTAGTCGTCAAAGGATTTGGGTAAATTTATCCATCATCATGTTCCTTTGTTTCTCGAGGGCTTCCTCGAGAAATATTTTGAAGGATCTCCTACTCCCTCATCTTCCTTTTCTTCTGCTATTGGAGGTTGTCGGGGTTTGCAAGGATGGTCTTGCAGAGGTTCAACCAGTTCTATCCCTAACTCCTTATACCTTGACCTCTTTGGGGACATGCAAAGAAAAACAAAGAAAGAGAAGATCACTCTGATACCACTAATCTAGACTTATGCAGGAACGAAAAAAATATAGATATAAAAATAAACACAAAGATGCAGGGAAATTAAAACTTCATTTCATGAATACCAAAGAAGTAAAATATTCTTACATACATAATGAAAATAAACTAGCTTGCGCGATGGTAGCTTATCTTTGAGAAGAGATGTGGTGGCTACATGCCTCTGAACTATGTTATAATGAGGCTAAAGGGCCTTTTTATTATTGAAAAACAAGGGGAAATCCTAAACAACCAAAAAAATAACCCTTGGATATGGAATGCTAAGAGTTTGGGGGGCTCGTTGAGGTTAGTTGGGCACTTAACTTCTCGGGGTTGTAACTTGGTCATATGATCTTCATCTGGAGCATACAATACCTCATTCAAAATATCTATCCGAGTAATACAGGATTCGTCACATGCTCTTGCCTATGACCATGGGCCTGCTACGGACCTCAAAAAAACACCATTTAGGGGGTCAAAAAAGCTCCGGAAGTTCAAGACACGAAAAAAAATCCTAAAAATAGTAAATGTTGCTATAATCAAGGAAATTGATAAAAAAACTGGAGATCTAGGTGGAATAGGCAGTTGGCCACCAACATCCACCTGGATTAGTAGAAGAGTGTGTTCCTTCATATAATCAGAGAAGAATATATGTATGCCTCTGATATAGGTTTGCTCACCATTGATTTCCCCTTTCACTTCCCTACTTGATTGGATTAGCATGAATAAGACCAAGTAATTTTAACACCAAGCGAAGGAATAAGGATGCTAAATAAATATAGGTGTCATGGTTATACTCAAGAATTTCCTATTGAATGCATCATGTTATCTGTCTGGACATTACTTGACTTGATGCATGTCCTAAACAAAGAAGAAGAACTAATAGATAACCAAGTGTTGTGGTTGTCACAACCCTTATTTTTTTCGCCACATAGTCCTTTTGAGCCATATATACATTCCCACAAATAGGTCTTATGTATGTACACAGACCAAAAAAAGGGGGACAAGATATGACCAAAACAAATAACAAAGACAAGGAAGGAAAATTGTACAAAACGAATGCAACTTGGGGCTGCTACTATAAATAGTGTTTGAGGTCTCATCCATTCATGGGAAGAGATCCATTCCTCCCATCTAAAGATTTCAGCTTGAAATAATTGTAGCCAAGTTCTTCAATGATGGTATACGGTCCAATCCAAAAAGGTTGAAACTTGGTGTGCTTCTCTTTCTCTTCGTGGGCTTTGTCCCACTTCAATACTAAGTCACCCACACTGAAGTTTTTATTTCCCACATACTTATTATCAAACCAATGTTGAATTCAATTTTGATGAATGGAAAACTTTTTCTTCGCTTTGAGCATTTATTCTCAAGCTTAAGGAGAGTGCCTATTTAACTTTGAACAAGAAGACAAGGTTTGCATTGAGATTCTTGTGAAATTTGCAATGCGGGAAGGTGAATGTTAGGTAGAAGGATAACCTTTTTTCCATATACAAGTATGGGGATGTTTTTAGAGAAGGATTAGGAATGACACAATTGGCCCATAATTCATATACCAAAGCATTATGCCAATTCTTTTGTTCAGAGAACATGATTTTCCTAATAATGTGGATAAGGTTCTTGTTTGTAGACTCGACTAAATCATTTCCTTGTGGGTAATAGTTAGATGAAAGCTTCAAAACAATGCCATATTCTAATGAAAAATCATAAAGCTTTAATGAAGAAAAATAAATCGAATTATCAAAGAAAAGTGATGTAGGAATGCCTAACCTGGTTATGATATTCTGTTTGATAAATTGGATGACTTCCTGATCATTGACTTGCCTTAATGATATTGCTTCGGTCAACCGAGTGAAACAATAGGTCACAGTTAGAATATATCAATGTTTTTTTGATGAATGAGGAAATATTTCACCTATAACATTGAATCCCCATTGTTGGAATGATTCTTCAACTATTATGGGTAGTAATGGGGTAGCCAAGTTTTAATCATAACCACCACACTTTTTACACATATGGCACTTTCGGGCATAGGAAGGAGCATCTTTGAACAATGTGGGCCAATAATAACTGACTCTTGTAACCTTATGAGGAGTAGTATTCCTCATGAAGTGTCCACTTGATAGTCCATCATGCACATCTCTTAGCACCCTTTTTGAGCCTTGTGGCTCTAAGCATCTAAGTAGGACACTATTATGGTGCTTTCAAAAAAACACACCATGCAAGAGTCAGTATGATAAAGATTTAAGGTGGATTTCCCTGTCCTATTCATTCAATAAAAGTGAAGGAAAGGTGTCGTGCTCCAAGTATTGTTGTATATCCAAATAAAAATACGTGGTTGCACTAGTGGGAGGAACTTGCTAAACATTATACATTTCTATTTAATGTTGCCATCCTGAAGTATCTTCTTCTGGTGAATCCATCACTTCAACTGCTAGTCGAAAGAGACCATGGACTTTGATAATATGAAATGGCTTGAACTCAAGATCATACTCTTGTAAGCACATCATCTAATTCATTCTCCTTTCACCCAACTTTTTCTATACAAACAATGTTCTAACTGCTGAATGAGGCACATAGATAATTGTATGAGCTTTCAGGAGGTAAGGCCTAAAATGTTTAACTGCCTTGTAAACTGCATATGTCTACTTATCAGTAGCGGAATAATTCAATTTAGCTCCCTGTAAACCAACACTCATAAAATATATAGGTTGTTCATTCCCTTGATTGTATTTATGTGTTAATATTACCGCAATATACATGTCGGAAGAGAAAGTGTACAACAATAAATCTTTGCCAAAATTAGGACTATATAAGGTTGGAGCATCAACAATGGCTTGCTTGATTTAGGCAAACACATATTTCTCCCTTTTATCCCATTTACATGTAGCATCCTTGTTTATCATCTCCTGTAATTGTTTTACAATCCAAGCATAGTCAAAGATGAAATTACATAGGAAGTTGATCTTCCCCAAGAAATATTGCATTGGTTTCTTGTTTACAAGAAAAGGGATTTGTGAAATAGCTCTTACCCTTTCCAGGTCAACTTTGATTCAACTCTTAGCAATTATTTTTCCTAAGAGATTACCTTCTGACACACCAAAGATGTTATTTTTTGGATTCAGTGAGATTCCATACTTGCGACATCGCTCGAATATATGCTTAAGATGACGAACATGATCTGATGTTTTCTTTGAAAATACAGTTACACCATCCAAGTAGATGACCACACTTTGTCTAATCAGTCCATCGAATGCAATGTCCATGGCCCTTTTAAAAGTGGTGCCAATGTTAACAAGTCTGAAAGGAATGTGCTTAAATGAAAACATTCCCCACTTCATCCTAAACATGGTTTTCAAACGATCTAGTTTTGCTACTAGCACCTAATTATATCCATAAAAACCATCTACCAACAAGAAATTTTATGACCTAGATACCGTCTGAAGTATCTGCTCCATCGATGGCACATAGTGATTTTCCTTATTTGAAGCTCGGTTGAGGTTGTGAAAATTGACAAATAGGCGCAGCTCACCAAGATTCTTCCTAACAGGAACCTATTTGGAAACCCATGTAGAATTTTAAACTTTAAAAATTATCCGAGCATCCAACAATTTCCTTAATTCCTTTTGAATCAAGGGCTCAAGTGTCAGACAAACTTTCCTTAGTTTCTGTTGGATATTGTTTGAAGATATGAATAAAATCATGTTTTCCTTGAGGAGAATAACATCTACTAATATTGGCATACTTCATATACTCTTGGGTTCCCAGATTGACTTGTTCATGTGACAACATTGAGCTCTGAGTCTTTGTGTTCAATAGTCCTTTAAAACAATTTTGAAGGTCATAAAGTTTCTCAAGAGATAACATACCCTTGGGCATAGTGTTCCCCTTGGATTCTTGAAATACGTCTTGCAAAGCCTTATTGTTCTCATATCCTTCAATAGATGCATCTTTGAACACATTTGCATTGGCCATGAAGTGCATTATCTGTTGGTCATCATTAAATACTCAAAAATTAGTTAAATTGTGGGACACAGATGGCTTATAAATAATTTCTATGGAAGAACCATCTGCTAATGGTGACATTCGAGCAAGTGCATTAGATAATATATATGTGGAAACTTTAGAAATCCTAGGAATAGAAATAATATTAAAAGCTTTGAAAAATGAAATAAGTCGTCATACCTATTTTTGGTAGTTTTTCAAAGTAGGTGAAACAAAGTCAATGGTACTTCGTATCTATCGTGTAACGGTCTATAAATCACCAATTACCTTAAGTACCTCTACCATGAGGTCTATGGCTTTGTTTAGCCCCAAAAAAAATGCTTCATATTCAATAGTATTGTTCATGCACTTGAACTCCAAGCGGCATGATAAAATGCACCTTTTATTTTGAGTGTAAATAAGAATACAACCAACTTCAAAATCGTCTTGAGTCTTTGAACCATCAAAGTATAAAGTCCACATATAAGTAGTTGTTGGTCTTATTATTGCACCAATAGTATGTCAATATCTATTACAAAGTTCATTTGCACCAATTTGACAGCAAGGAAGGAGCTCCAACTGTGTATCTGATGGTATGGGTGATGGCTCCACTTGACAACCTGTGATCAACTTCTAAGGAAAAAAATTCCAAAAATGATGTCTGCAAATCCAACTCGCTCATTATGTCCCTCAAGTGGTGTCATTATGTACTTCATGTAAGGCTAACTTTCTACTCAAATATGATTGTTTCCACCCTTATAAGGAAGTCATAAATGTGTCCAGTCCGTTAAGAAATATCCTTGTAGTTTGTTGGACAAATCTCTTCTCAAAAGCAAACCATAGACCTCCAGAATATACACAATAACAATGTTAATGTATTGGTGAACTTTGTTAATGTATTGGTGAACTCTATGGTCTAATGAAAAATTGATAATAACATTATGAAGTTCACCAATTTCCTGGACAAATGATGTGTCCAATTGTATGATTCGTGCATCAATATTTTCCCATTTAGAGTTAATTTTATTAGCAACGAATAAAGGAATTACATTTACATATGTACCCGAATCAACAATATAATTATGGACATTATAATTATAGATTTTAAACATCAGGAGAAAAGGGGGGCAACGAGTGTTAGTATTTAAATTTACAACATTAACTACAGATTTGAGAATATCATGAGACTTATTGGACAAAAAATGAGAAGAAGAAACTTCACTACTTTTTGGGGTTTGTGATGAGAGAAATGGGAAGATCAGTTCACGCTATCCTATTATCTTCGCGAGCTCAAAGATTTAAATATTGGCACAATCTATTTTCATATCCTTAACAATATTATAATCAATACTTTCAATCTTCACAAGCTAGGTGGCATAGCTTTATTAGAAGCTTTAGTAGTGATGGACTTATTTTTATTGTTGGTGGAAGTGTTCTTAGAAAGGGGAGAAATTATAGACTTTTTATGCAAATTATGAGCAATATTTGGAGGTGGTAAAATCCTTCTTAACAAGTTATTTTTAAGCTCTCGCTCATAAATAAGTCCTTTTCTCCTTATATTATATCAGTATTTTGTCTGTTGAAGAGGAGCTTCACTCTCTGGTGGTTTATCAACACTTTGCTTATCAACATTATATATGACATTGAATGCATTAATTGAATGTCCAAGACCTAAAATTTCCTCTACCATAGTAGGTTCATTTGCTTCTTCACTTTGCTTAGACTTCTCATTTGTTAATAAAGTATCTACGAAATAATTCATCATAGTGTTCATATTATGGTTCCAATGGGGACATGTCTTTTCTAAATGCTTCTCTTGATGGAAATTGCAATATTTATCCATACCCCAAATTTCAACATTAAACACCGAGTTATAGCTTTGAGAAGACTTAGCTGGTTGTTTATTTTTGTTCTTCTAATAGAATGGAAACTTTAAAGACCTACTGCTGATAGATGCCTCACTTGAACTTCTCTTTAATTCAAATACTTCATTGGTGAGCAACTTCAAAGACTTGGCCAAGCTTTCCATATCAAATGAATCTTTCTCTTTGGCTTTAGTAGAAGAGGCTTGAGTTTTCTTACCAGTGCCTTTGGAGTCTTTAGAATCTTCATGATATTCAATGGATCCAATAGAATGCAAGTATTTCTCTACAACAATTTCTTCTGCAAAGTTCAACACCAATGTTTCCTTTGAAACTCTTTTAACAAACATGGAAATATTTGTAGGCGAGAAAGTTTATAGTAATATTTGGTTATTGAATTATGTGTTTGAACATATGTGGGGAAATTATTCAATAAATGAGTGACCCTTTGATTGAAATCCTTTGCTTTCTCCTTGTCCCCATGTTAAAATTCCTGAGCTTTTTTAGCAACATGGTGGGAGTCTTATCATCAGAAAATTTATACAAAAACAACTTCTTAAACTCCCTCCAGTTGTGGATTAAATTAGGATGAAGACTATGATACCACATTAATGCTCTACCTTCAAGAGTGTACAGAAAAAGTCTAAAAGCAACATCATCAATACATACCTCAAGCATTCATAAATGCATGTAAAAGTCATCAATATGGCCTTCAATTTCCATCTTCTTATTAGGATCAAACTTTGAAAGCAACTTTTCCAAGTGTTTAGGCATATGATGAATATTTCCTAAAATAGAAAGTGGCCTTTGGTCCATTCAATCCAACTATTCGTTAGTCGTGTCTTCTTCCTCCTCCTCTTATCCTTGTGAATTAGAATATTCCTCTCCCTCACTATTCAAATCTTCATTATAATCTGACTATTCTCCTTGTCCTGACTATCCTTCATAAAAAATTTGAAAATCTTCCCTATCACAGTTCAAATCTTCCTCAGAAGGTGGAAGGTCCCCTTGTTGATTTGTTATTTTAGAAGAATCAACTAGCTCATGAAGGGTTGCAATAACAAATATTTCACTAAAGAAACCAATACACCACTATGGGTTGTTTCTTTCTTGATTGACTTATGAGGTAGAATAATAACGAGAGGTAGTAAACCAAGAGCCCTTGCAAACTGACGAGTAATAGGCTAGATTGTGCAGAGTTTATCGTAAGTGAATTCAAAACCATTTTTCAGACCTTGATGAGAGGAATCACCTATCTTGGGATCATGAATTGGAGTGGAACTCGGAATGTTACTACATTACACGAATGGTTGGTTGTTTGGATGAGGGTTGTCAACCATATAAAGGATGCCCTCCTTCTAGTGCCAGAATGTTGATGGCGTTGGATCATGCCAATATACAGGGGATCTCCCCGATATGAAGTCCCAATTAGACCTCACACTATTTAGTATAGGAATCCCATTGGGAAATATGGCCTGACTTCCATTTAATAATAAATTTGTCTTGGTTGCAGTGGTTAGCATACGGGAGTAGTGCACACGTACTTTTGAATGAGAAAGTAAGTATGCCTTGTGAAATTTTCAATTGTAATATGTATCAAGTTTCTTTCACTAGAAGGAAACCAAAGTGAGCCTTTAGAATAGAAGTATTAGTATTAATATAATAAATACACACACACGTATACATGAATTAATCATTAGTCATCAAGAAAAATAGTTCACATAGATGCAATGATCATGAAAACAAGTACAACACATATTAAATGAGATGAGCACCAAATCCACCAACATAGTTCAATTCCTTTAGTACATATGAATGCCAACATATACCGTAAAATTCCCAAGAATAGTCCTAAAACATTCATGATATACGCATGAAAATGTGTTGGCTCAATGAGCTTCAAATATTAGGCAAAAGTTCCAAGATACATTAATAAAATTAACACCACTAGCTCCAATAGTGGAGAGTTAAGCCACTTCTTTCTCTCCAAAATAACTATGTTCCTCTCTAATGCTTGGATGGAGAAGCCAAGATTAAAAGTACTCACTTTGAGTAATGAAGCCTCTTTTATAACAAAGGAAATGACCTTTCATATACCTATGACTCTTGACCTTCCTTGTGACTCTTAGACTTCTAATGTGACCTTTGGACTCCTATATGACTTTTTAACTTATATGTAACTTTTGGAATTCTATATGGCTTTTGAAATTCTCCATGTGGTTCTTTTGTCCATATATGACCCTTGGACTTCCAAATATTTACATTTACAATATTTTCCAAAATTCCATCATAATTTCCACATCATCATGTGATGAAAACATGACAAGTTAACAACATTGATGGCTTAGACCCATGGTGACTTGTACACAATTTTTTTTTATAAGTGATGACACTGCTATCATGTCTTCAATACTTGTAATAGATCTTTCATTGTGATTGTGTTCCACCCTTCAAATTCTCTCGAAAGATCTTGGAGTCTTCATGAATCACTTTGATCATCAAGATCCATTAGTCTTTAAACTATCACAACATAGTCCCATTGTCTTAAAGATGATTCCTTGGGAGACAATTCTTATCATATCTCCTCGCACACCTTTTTCCATGCTTCATTTAACACCTGCATATGTGGATCACTCATGGAAAGCAAGCATTAGCCAAAAGATCTCCTATTATGTCATGCTTCATGAAAATTCTCTATTTCTGGCGAAATAATGCACCAAGGAGAAAGAGAGAAGCCTTCTGGTGAAAAGCGCACTTGCAAGAGACAAGGAGGGGATTCACTAATCACCAATAATGTGTTGTACACTCAACTGGAGGAGGAGGCCTAATTGAGGGTGTATGGAACATCAACAAGGGGCAGACAACATGATTGTTCATTGAGGATGCATTATGCGCTTGGAAGGAGAGCCAATGACATAAGGAGGGTGTGGGGTGCAGGAACAAGGCACAAGGGATGGTCTCATGTCCTATTGAAGGTGCACAATGTGCTCAACTAGGAGGGAGAGGCTAAGGTTGGGTGTAGGGCACATGAACAAGCAACAAGCAGGAGGGAATTAGAGGAAATTTTAGCCTAAAAGTGGCCTCCTAAGGAAAAATAATAAAATAATAGTTAAAATAATAAAATAAGAGTTATGAATTTTGGAGGGAAAATAAGAAAAATACCATTTTTAATTGTATTTTTGGATTATATCCTTATATATTTACTCAATTTTCAATTTTAGACACTCATTGGATGCGGAATTAAATTTTGCATCCAACGACTACCCATTATGCATACTTTTGAGAAGACCCGCATTGATAAAAATTGAAGATACATTAAAAAGCATGTTCACCATGTTTTTTTAATGTATCTTCAATTTTTTTTTATCAATGTGGGTCTTCTCAAAAGTATCCATAATGTGTACTTGTTGGATGTGGAATTAAATTCCGAATCCGGTGAATGTCTACACTTGAAATTTGAGTAAACATATAAGGAGATACGCCAAAAATACAATTAAAAATATATATATATTTCTTCTTTTCCCTCTAGAATATCTAGATGCACCTCTTTTTAAATTTAAAGGATTTTGATTGGCTTACATATTATGACATGGAAATTACATGAAAATTTCATGGGCACTTTTAGGCTAAAATTTCCTCTAAGGACTATTGGCTAGGAGTGCGATGTGCGCTAGTGGAGGAGAGAGGTTTCACCTGGGTGCAAGGAACAAGGATAACTAACAAGGAGGGTCTCCTCTAAGCCTTAGGAGTGCACTATGAGCTCTAACTAGCCTAGAGGAAAAACTTACAAATTCAAAAAATTGTTTAAGTCTAGAAGGGTGAAACATTGAAAAACACACTAAGTTAGGAGGAAAATAAAGCGCGACACATCTCAACTCACCAGCAGAAATTAGAAAGGACCCAAAACTACGAAGTATACATCAAAGCTCCAGTTCATAAACACTCACCAAGTATGTAGAGTTTCAAACAAAAAGTGTCATTTTATGACCAATAAGTGTACTATGACCTTAGAGTGTGTTATTGTTACTCTAGGAAACCTAGAAAGTAACATGGATACTTAGAATTTTTGTAGAAACATGAAAGGCACTTGACGACCAAAAGAAAAATCTCACATAACAAAAGGTAGGCTCCAAAATTTGAATATAGCAAAATCTAGCAGGGTGTTGTAGCAACGACAACACTTGGCGACGCACTAGACAAACTTCAACTTCTTTGTCTAGTAATATTTTTCAACAAATAATTAGTCCTTTTAGGATTTATTGATTCATCAAGGGGTTTTCCTTGGCTTCCCACTTAAACCGGTTATAGATATATTACTGACCATTCGCTTTCTTGGTTTAACAAACAATAAATTTTTCCATTTCCCAACTATTTCGATCCAAGAGAAGTGTAATATGTAGTTACAAGTTAAATATATCCAATATTAGCTTTCATCTCTAGATTTTCTCTGTTTCTAGTAGGCTTGTTCAGTACCCCAACAAATACAGTATAGGAACACAAGCATTGCTTCGTTTCCAGCGAGCCTGTATAGTAACCCGGCAAAGTTTCTTGCTTCACCTCTCTGTGCAGGAAGCCTTTCTCTCCAACACCCTTTATTTATTTCACTTATATAATTGTACTTAGGAACTTATTATTTCAATGGGAAAGAATAGGAATTCCAACTTATTTAGAGAGAAGAGGTTGTTCCTTCAACAAAGGGTATATATACCTAAGACATGGGTTTTCTCACCATTGATTTTCCCGTTTCACTTCCCTACTTGAATGGATTAGCATGAAGAACAAGAAGTAATTTTAACACCAAGAAAAGGAATAAGGGGGATAAATAAATGTAGGGTCATAGTTATACTCAAGGATTTCCTCTTGAATGTATCATATTATCCATATGGATATTACTTGACTTGAGGCATGTCCCAAACAAAGAATAAGAACTAATAGATAACCAAGCGTTGCGATTTTCACAATTGTTGTTTGTTTCACCACAAAGTCCTTTGAGCCATACATACATTCCAACACATAGGTATTATTTACGTATATAGTCCAAAAAATAAAAAGGGTACAAGATATGAGCAAAACAAATAACAAAGATAGGGAAGGAAAATTGTACAAAAGGAATGCAACCCAGGGTTGCTACTAGAAATAATGTTTGAGGTCTTAGCTATTTACGGGAAGTGATTTAGTCCTCCCATATAAATATTTCAACTTGTAATAATTGTGGCCAAGTTCTTCAATGATGGTATATGATCCAATCCATAGAGGTTGAAACTTGGAGTGCTTCCCTTTCTCTTTGTGGGCTTTGTCCCACTTCAATACTAAGTCACCCACACAAAAGTTTTTATTTCCTATGGACATCTTATCAAATCAACACTTGATTCAGTTCAGATGGATGGAAACCTTTTCTTTTCTTTTTATCCTTTATTCCTCAAGATTAAGGAGAGTGTCTATCTGACTTTAAACAAGAAGATAAGGATTGCTTGAGATTATTGTGAAAGATATAAGGCGGGAAGTTAAATGTTTGGTGGAAGTATAACCTATTTTCCATATAAAAAGAAGTATGGGGATGTTTTTAGAGAGGGCTTATGAGTGACACTATAAGCCCATAGTGCATTTTCCAAAGCATTGTGCCAATTCTTTTGTTCATAGAAGGCAATGTTCTTGATAATGCAGATAAGGTTCTTGTTTGTATACTTGAATAAAATGTTTCCCTCTGGGTAATAGTTAGATGCATTCTTCAAAAGAATACCATATTCTAATTTAAAGTCATAAACCTTTAATGAATAAAAATAAGTTGCATTATCAAAGACAAGTGACATAGGAATGATGAAGTTGGTTATGATATTATGTTTGAGAAATTGGATGACTTCCAAATCATTGAATTACCTCATTAGTACTTCTTTGGTCCACAGGGTGAAATAATCGATCGCAGTTATAATATATCGGTGTTTTTACGAATGAGGAAAGATTTCACCTATAACATCCAATCCCCATTGTTGGGATGGTTCTTAACCTGCTATGGGTAGCATTGGGGCAACTGACTTTTGATCATGACCAACACACTTTTGACATATAGGGAACTTTCGGACAAAGGCATGAGCATATTTGAATAATGTGGGCCAATAATAACAGGCCCTCATAACCTTATGAGCAATAGTATTACCTGTGAAGTATCCACCTACTGGTTCGCCATGCATATCTCTTAACACTCTTTCTGAGTCTTGCGGATCTAAGAATCTAAGCAAGACACGATTATGGTGCTTTCAGAAAATCACAATGTGTACAACCTGGTATGATAAAGATTTATGATGGATTTACCTCTTCTATTTATTCAATAAAAGTGAAGGAAAGGTTTTTTTTCTCTAAGTATTTCCATATATCTAAATAACAAGGCGTGGTTGCATTAGTGGGAGGAACTTTTTGAACATTAAACATTTCTATTTCATGTTCCCATCCTGAAGTATTGTCTTCTGGTGAATCCATCACTTCAGCTGTGAGACGAAAGAGACTGTGGCCTTTGACAGTATGAACTATATTGAACTCAAGATCGTACTCTTGTAAGCATGTCATCTAGTTTTCTCTCATTTCACCCAACACTTGTTGTACAAACAATGTTCTAACTACTGGATGAGGCATATAGATAATTGTATGAGATTTCAGGAGGTAACTCCTATAATGTTTAACCACCTTGTAAACTACATATATCTTCTTATCAATAGTGGGATAATTCAATTCAAGCCCTTGTAAACTAGCACTCATAAAAGATATAGGTTGTTCTTTCCCTTGATTTTTTTTTTGTGTTAATAAAACCACAATAGATGCGTCAAAAGCGAAAGTGTACTATATGAAATATTTTCCAAAATTAGGATTATATTTAAGGCTGGAGCATCAAAAATGGATGGCTTGATTCGGGAAAAATCATCTTTCTACCTTTTATCCCATTTATATGTAGCATCCTTATTTATCATCTCCTATAATGGTTTTTCAATCTGGGCATAGTCGAAGATGAGGTTATGTAGGAAGTTGATCTTCCCCAAGAAAGATTGCATTGATTTCTTGTTTACAAGAAAAGGGATTTGAGCAATAGATCTAACCCTTTCTGGGTCAACTTTAATTCCACTCTTAGCAATGATGTGTCCTAAGAGATTACCTTCTAACACACATGTTGAGAAGTCAATAGGGAAATGATTATGATTAATTCTCTTTACTTGATAACTACTTGTGATTCCTTTTTACTTATTATCATTGTTCATTATTATTATATGTCTGAAGCATAAAAAAACTACCAACAAAAATGAAGAACAATGACACAATAAATAGGTTGCAAGCCAGGGCCAAAACCTCTCCTCTTGAGAGGAAAACCCTTAAATATAGTCTCTTCCTTAAAGATTCTTCAATTGACGAATTCCATGACCTTAAGACTGAGACCAATACCAACTTCGTCAGATAATGTGCCAAATTCGATCTACTCAAACCCATTCAAATCTCTTCCAGTAGCACCTTTTCAACTTCATGCTGCAATATTTTCAGCCTCCTACTACAGATATGAAATTTCAGCCTCCCTCCAACAGTTGTTGCCACATGTGGGAACTTTGATCTTCTTCTAGAGCCCTCCTCTGACCTTCACTTTCCTTTCCCTAACTTCTAGATCTTGAGAGTGACCCTTGGTGACCTTCACTTGACCTATTTGCCTTGTTTTCTCCAAGATTTAACTTGTAGATGGATTCCTTAGGTCTATTGCATAAACCCTAGTCCTCTTTAGCATGTGTGAGAAAAAGATAGCCCAAACATAAGTCTCCTGCGTCTTCCTTCTTGTTCACTGCCTCTTCCTTACTCTTCCTTTGCTACAATGAGTGGTGAGTGAGTGTGCATCAAGGAGCACACGTCCTCTTCTATTTATAGGCTCTTCAAAGGTGGACATGGCTCTTTCTTTAGTTTGAATTGCTAGCTGCCAGGCTGACTTGGTATTGGAGGGTATTTCGACACTTTTAAAGACAAAAACAATTTTATTTACAAGTTATAATGTGCCTAGTGGGGTCTTAAACTTATGACAATGACTCTTTGGACTTCTTGGCCTAGGAAAAACCCTAGAATCACTCAGTGGGTGCTTGACCTATAAAATAAAATACCATGAGCATGAAACCCATGCTCCAAAATAATAATAATAATAATAATTTTCTTTCATTTCATAATTTACAAGAATCAAAAACACATTTCATACTTATGAAGACCGAACCTATATACACATTTTTTAACACTCCCTCTTAACTAGGGAGGTATTCATAAGAGGTACATGGACATTCTCAATCTGAAGAGATCTCATAAGAAGATTCAGATTGGTAACCCATTTGTCTAGCATCATATCAGCCAACATTTTCACATAGAAAGGCCTTGACTAACAACTCTATCTCTCCACAATATTAGAGCACAATGATGGCAAGACCAATGATTTATAGACACCATCATCATCGTCTCTCAAGATAAATATTCCACTTGAGTGTTCACTGAGTATGACCTTCTTTAGACTATTCTTGTCTTGGATAGATAGTCATCAAAGAATATCGGTCCACAATTACTCTTATCTTGGATGCCCCACCTCATCCTCAAAGAGTATCGGATGTCGAATGGTTACACAATCCTCCATTTTGTCTTCCTCAGTGAAGATAATAATGATGTGCCTATGTCTCCCTCTAAAATAGGGAGGATATATCAACCTTGCCAAGCTTGTCTCTCAAGTATACAAACTTCTTGTTAGGAAGATATTTTTTTCAATATGTCAGCTACTTGCTCATCAATGGAGATATATTGTAGCTACAACACACCATTTTGTACTAGCTCCCGAATATAGTGATACTTTTTGTTTAAATTATTTGTTTTTCCATGAAATACTGGGTCTTAAGATAATCATATACAACTGGTGTTGTCACAATGTATCATTGTAGGGTCCATCAGTCCTTCAAATAAGTCAGATAACAACTTTCTTAACCAGATTGCTTCTCTGCTTACTTCACAAGTTGCAACATACTCAGCCTCATCACTACTCAAAACAAATGTGTCTTTCTTTATTCTCATCCATGAGATCATGGAGGATCCAAAACTAAAACTACATCCCCATGTAGTGCTTCTTCCATCCTACTCGCTGCCTCCCTAGTCGGAATCGGTATATCCAATCAAGTGGAAATCATTCCTCCTCTCATATTTTAGGAAATAGTCGATTGTCCCTCGCAGATATCTCATTATATGTTTTGTTTCTATCCAATGATCATGCTTTGGATCCACTTGGAATTGGATGAGAATGTTTACTTCAAAACATATGATTGGTCGACTACTCACTAAGTACATCTGTGAGCCAATCAATTGTCTATATTTGGAAGGATCCACCAGGCTTGGTTCATAGCTCCTTATTCTTTTTAAGTTTTTGATCATTGAATTGGTCATAGGTTTGCAATCCAGCATGTCAAACCTCTTCAACATCTTGATTACGTACTTTCCTTGACTTAGATAAATTTCATCAGGTCCTTGCCAGACTTCTAGTCCTAAATAGTAATGCATCAGCCCTAGATCCTTCATGTTAAATTTGGTTGCTAGTTTCTTATTAATTTCTTTAATTCAACCTTCTACACCTGTTAAGAAAATATCATCTACATACAAAATAATGATTACATGTTCTCCATCTACAACCTTGATATAAAGGTTCGAATCAACATAGCTTTTTTTGAAGCCTATTCTTTGTAGGTATGCATACATTCTAGCATACCATGCCCTTGGTGTTTTTTTGAGGCCATATAATGCTTTCTTCAACCTTAAAACATATTCCTTCCTATCTTTAGCTTAAAATCCCAATGTTTTCTCTATATAGACTTCCTCATCAATTGTGCCATTCAAAAACACAATATTGACATCCATTTGATGGATGTTCCATCCCATCAATGTTGTTAGAGAGACCAATTAACGAATCATTGTATATCTTTTTGTCAAAGAAAATGTCTCTTCATATTCGATGACTTATTATTGAGATTAGGCCCTAGCCAAAAATATTGCCTTACATATTTATACTTACATCTGCTGCATGTTTGATTTTATTGATCCACTTGGAAGTTACCACAAATTTTTCTTTGGACCTAGGTACAATCTACCAAAATCCATTCTTCATTATAGATTGATACTCTTCATTCATGGCATCCTTCCATTCCTGATGATTGAAAACCTCTTCAAAAGTGGATGGTTCTGCATCTATTAGTTTTGTCATGTATACAACATACCCAAAATATCTCTTGGGTTTTTTTCTTTCTCTAAATGATCAATTCGCTTCCCCATGACCTTCTGCATCAAGTAGTGTACATTTCAATGAATTTGGTCTCTCTTTGGATTCAGGTGGGAGCATAGGTTGAATGGTTTCACTAGGACCCTCATCTTCATGATGAGATTTTTCTTCTTATTTGTTAACTTCTTCTTCAAATATTGGAAGTTCTTCGTCATCTGAGTCCATGGGAAGTTCCTTAGATTTTTTGAATGTGATACTCTCGTCAAATATGAAATCTTGACTTAATTCTATATCATGTCCTTCATTGATGTAGATTCAATAAGCCTTAAAGTAGTTGTTGTAGCCAATAAATATTCCTCTCATGCTTGATAGATCCAACTTCTTCCTTTTGTCCTTTGGTATATGAATATATACGGGAATCCCGAAAATTCAGAGATGATCTACATTAGGTTTCTTCCTAGTGAATACTTCTTCTAGAGTCTTGTCGTGCAGCTACATGTGGGAACTTCGATTTTGAATATATACTATAGTCTTCGTGGCTTCACCGCATAAAACATTTGGTAGATCTTGATCATGTAGCATCACCTTTACACTTTACTCAATGGATCGATTCTTTCGTTCTGCAACTCCATTTTGTTTGGGACTATATAGGACTATCAACTCCCTCTTAATCCTAGACTCCTTACATAATGCTATAATCTCCTTGGATGTATAGTCTCCCCCATTATTGGATATTAGTTTCTTTCTGTAAGGTTCTCCACTTCAGATTTGAATTCTTGAAATTTTGTAATACTTTGTCCTTGGTTTTCATCAATTAAACTAAGGTCTTTCTTGAATTATCACCTATAAATGTGACATAATATAGATGACCTCCAAATGATTTAGGAGTCATAGGACCACATACATCAGAGTGAATGAGATCCAAGATTCCTTTTGACTATGAAGCACTGCTTCCAAATGGTCTCTTGGTATTCTTACCCAATGCACATCCCTTACATACTCCTTCATGATGTTATTTTAGTTCAGGTATTCCATATACTATGGAACTTAGAGTTGGAAGGATTTTGAAATGTAGATGACCAAATATTCTATGCCAAAGTTCACATGGGCTAATTTCAATGTGAACCAAAACTTGTGCTAGAGGAGATATCAACCTGTAAAGTATTCCTTCTCGGATGCCAATTACTCTAGGATTTTCTCTGCTTGGGTTTTTACTCCATACTACAACTTTTCCATCAACAAAAGCTAATGTATCACTCTTATCTTCTAGACTTGAAATGGAAAGTAACTTATTTTGCAAACCTAGAACAAATAGCATGTTGTTAAGGTGAATGTTGCTTCCATTCTCCAACTCTATAGAGGTTGATCCAATACTTATCACGAGATAGATTTTGTTATCTCCAAGTTCCAATGAGTAAGAATATTTCCCTTTTATAAAGTCTTAAATTGTTTGTGATGACTTGTCATGTGCCTAGATGCACCACTATCAATTACCCAAATTATCTCATCTTAGAACGTGTCGGTGAGTTCCGAGAAGAGACCTTCATCCTTTTCCTTGATTACTTCATTATTTTTAGAGAATAGGAGGCTCCATGCTTCCTTGATTCCTTTATTGATATGTCTTGATACCTTTGAACACTTCTTGATGAATTTTTTCAATGTAGTGGAGATCTTCATGATGCCCTTATCCAACCCTAGCTATGAAACCATGTTGAGAATTCAATAGGGAAATGATTATGGTTAATTCTATTTACTTGATAACTACTTGTGATTCCTTTTTACTTATTATCTTTTTTCCTTATTAGTATATGTTTGAAGCATCAAACAACTACCAAAAATAAGAAGAAAAATGGCATAGTATATAGGCTACAATCCGGGTCCAAAACCTCTCCTCTTGGGAGGAAAACCCTTAAATCTCTTCTCTTCCTTATAGATTATTTAATTGGTGAATTCCATGACCTTAAGATTGAGAAAAATACCCTCCAATACCAAGAACAACCTCTTCGGATGATGTTCCAACTTCGATCTAGTCAAACCTAGTAAAATCTCTTCCAGCAACACCTTTTCGACTTTTTGCTATAATATTTTTGGCCTCCTACTACAAATATGAAATTTTATCCTCCCTGCAACTGTTGCTACCACATGTGGGAACTTCAATCTTCTTCTAGAGCCCTCCTTTGACCTTCACTTTCATTTCCCTGACTTCTAGAGCTTGAGAGTGACCCTTGGTGACCTTTTCTTGACCTCTTTGCCTCCTTTTCTCTAAGATCAAACTTGTAGATGGATGCCCTAAGTCTACTGCAAAAACCTAGTCCTCTTTAGCACATGTGAGAGAAATATATCCCAAACATAAGTGTCCTTTGTCTTCCTTCTTCTTCTATGTATCTTCCTTCCTTTTCCTTTGTTAGAATGAGTGGTGAGTGAGTGTGCATCAAGGATGATGAATCCTCTTCTATTTATAGGCTCTTCAAGGGTGAACATGGCTCTTTCTTTAGGATGACTTTCTGGCTGCTAGACCGACTGGGCCTTGGAGGGTATTTTGACACTTTTAAAGACAAAAATAATTTTCTTTACAAGTTATACTGTGCCCAGTGGGGTCTTCAACTTATGATAATGAATCTTTTGACTTCTTGACCTAGGACAAACCCTAGAAGAACTATATGGGTGCTTGACCTATAAAATAAAATACCTTGAGCATGAAACCCATGCTCCAAAGTAATAATAATAATTTTCTTTCATTTCATAATTTACAAGAATCAAAAAGACATTTCATACTTATGAAGACCGAACCTAGTTATACATTTTTCAACACAAATATGTTTGGATTCAATGAGATCCCATACTTGTGACATTACTCAAAAATATTCTTAAGATGATGAATATGATCTGATATTTTCTTTGAAAATATAGTTAAGTCATCCAAGTAGACGACTACATTTTATCCAATCAGTCCAGGAAATGAAATGTTTATGGCCCTTTAAAAAGTAGCACCAACATTAATATGTCTAAAAGGCATGCACTTAAATGTAAAAGTTCCCCACTTTGTCCTAAACATGGTTTTCAAATGATCTAGTTCTTCTACTTGCACCTAATTATATCCAGAAAAAACCATTTAGCAATGAGAACATTTCTGACCCAGATATTATGTGGAGTATCTACTCCATATAAAATTTTAGGGGTGAATCTTAGCCCAAGAGAGAAATTAAAAGGGTTTTATATTTTGGAGGGGTGAATTTTTTATAATACACCCATTTTCTATAGTTAGCACAACAATTATTTAAAAATTAAATATTTATTGCATTTTAGTGATTAAAAAAAGGCGGATAAATAATGAAAATCTTGATTCGCCTTGTTTGGGAGGTTGGATTTTCTTGCAATCGCCTAATTTCCTAGGTTGGAGGTTGGATTTGGTTGAAATCGCCCTGATTTCCTGACTTGCAAATCAAGGGTAGGGTTGAATTCATGGGATTCACCTATATAAATTATACAATCCCCATTTGTGATTTTTACAAGTTTGTGACTTGTTATTGAGCAATATACTCAATCTCCATTCGCACCGGTTGTGACTCGTTTTTGAACCTTCATTCCAGTACCAATAGCTATAGTTCATTTGTTAGTCAATCCAGTTCCAGTTGTCATAGAGGAAGAGGCTTCACCAATAACACCAGGGTAGTGGGGCTATCACATATCTCATTATGGTATGAAGTTTTGCTTATGATTTACTCTTGCATTAGGTGGGATCAGGGTTGTGCGAAAGAGTGAGCAGGTTCATTGTTGTGGCAGGTTGCTTGTTACTATATTTCCTTCTAGTTGGCATGTCACTTTCTATAGTGTAAACATCCGACTTTTCTTAGTAGCAAGAAATCCCCCCTAAAAGACAGAAGTGAGCCTAGCCCCACCCAACTTACAAATCTCAATCTCCATTTTTACAGGTCGTGAGTCATGGTTCATGCATTTGTGTAGGTTTATAGACAATATACCAGAGTAGAGCAACACATTCGTGAGTTTTACATAGGTCGTGACTTGTTTCAAGTAAGATAATTTGGTTTATAGACAATAAATCCATTCAAGTTGTGTATTTAGAGAGAAATAAGTTCCATAGAATGATATCTAGAGCTTAGAGTAGAGAGAGGGTAGACTGGGTAGTTCATTTTGTTCTATTGGTAGAGCTCTCGGTATAGCGTGAAGGGCTTAAGCAGCGGAAACTGATAAGTATTTTTAGCCTAATAGGATTTGCATAATATCTATCTTAACCTTCTAATAATGTTGACAACTGGAAATGGATTCTTTTATATCCTTCTTCATTAATAGCAAAAAATAATGCTTTCTAGATGCTATGATAGTACTCAGAGCAGAGTAGCATTGAGACCATCAAGATTTTCAACCAGTGAATATTCATATTTGTCAGCTCAATTTAGGCGATGGAAGAGCACATATCATATTGTGGAAGAGCACAGGTTGTTTTCAAAGTGAGATAAGGATGAATGCGCTCTTGTTTGAGGCAAGGTGGTTACTACTACTGGCAAGGTATCTTCGAGCCCTTGTACTGGGTTAATTTTTTGTGGAAAATCTTTGTTTTGTTAAGTAATTACTATTTAGGTATCACATATTCTAGTGGAATTTTGATGGTGGCAGTGTTGAGTTGTTTCCATAAATGATTCAAGTTCCAACCACCTTCCAGTATGAACTCCTATCTCAATCACAGAGTGCTCAACTCCCACCTTTGCATAGAATTGATTAATAAGGTTACAAGAAGCCTATGCACTAGAAAAACTCTTAGAAGTTCTTATTCTATGTATTTTTTCATGGATGGGGCAACATTGATGATGATAGGTTGTATAAGTAGCTCTCAGCTGAATAAAGTGCATGTTCTCCAGTTCAATGGACACCCCTACCTCACTTACCTCTACAAAACACATGTTCCTACTTGGGTTGGATGGAATGAATTATGATGCTTAGATACATGTTAATTCATCTCATTTGAGGAGCTGAAAGAGTACAATCTATTTTCAAGAGCACGCAAACTCTAGTTTTTGAATTGACTATTAAGGTTAGGAGATGAGCGGGAGTACCCCGAGTGAGGGAAGTTGTAATTATTATTTTTAATTCAAGAAAAAAATTATATTTTTAAATAAATAAGTCTACAATCGTAAGCCTATAGTATCAGGTGGGAGTCTATTGGTAGCATAGAACATAAAGGAATCCCTTGTTGTATGTAATTTATTCACCAAAATCCATTGGATTTTTCATTATGTTCTGCCTCACCCATGGTCCTGATCACTTGTTGGCCTTTGATGTTGATGCCGAAACTTGGGATTTGGTTGAGGTTACCATGCCCCCTGTGGTTTGCCCAAATATACTAGAGCATGAGGGGTCCAGTCCCTATGATTCTTCTCATGGGTTGAGGCATTATTCCTAGATTTCACTGACCACACATACAAAAAATCAACAATGTTTGATAAGGATTTAAATAATATGTATGTTTACATCAAAGCCTTTAGCTCTTAGATTTAATTTTTCTTGTTGTGGTCTGTGGATGGTGAGATTTCCATTTTTTGGTGAAGGCCACAATGAATAATGGCCCAAATTTGGTAGCATTGAATCTGGTTTTGTATTCTCAGGGAAATATCTTTGCATTTTGAATATTCTAGCCCTCTTCTTGCATATGATACTTTCTTGTAGTTAGAAGATGATTACCAGGCACATGGGCTGAGGTGTTATTCCTAGATTTCACCTCATTGAGTTATTCTTGAATGGTCATTGAAGAATCCAATCTCGCTTCTTTCCAAATGGCATTTCTTTGATTTTAACATAAATTATATAATTACCTTCACAGTGGTTTACTTAGATGTCAAGATTAGGTAGAATTTGTGGTCATGTATGGCATCTTTTTTGGTTATGATTTATGAGGTTTAGTGATTCAATGTGATAGTATTGTAGCACAGTGGCGTTTATCTCTTTCAAGCTATGGATGTGGCTGAGAACTTATAAATGTTGATTATACAGTTTAGATCATGCATGCTCTTGATTAGATTGGTAGATTTGTAAAATGAGGTTCATCAGTTTATGTAATATGAGATGTAGTTTTATTTCTAATGGTAAACATCATCGATGGTATAATGAGGAGAAAATAAAACATTTATATTCTTAATTTACCTGAAACTAGTATTCTGATTATTACTATACTAAATTATGGCACCATATTTAACATGCAATGATTACAATTAGTTTGTCCTTGGTAGGTAAAAGGAAGCCTTCATTCAAATTGAAAACTTTAGTGAGTGAAGTTAAACATTGGGTCAGTGGAGCACTGACTTTATGCATATTCACTTCAAGCTTATGGTTTGAATGATTCTTTTAAGAATCTAGTCATACTCCTACACAAGAATCTTTCAAAGAGGAGTCATGAAGAGCTGCACTATTCCAACAATCAAATGAATTGGAAGATAAAAAATTTGTGTTTGCAAGTTGGCTACAAACAATAATATCATTGTTCTAAATGTTATCCACATCAACCTGGAAGTCTTCAAAATGGTAGGAGGATTATAAGGAAAGAAATTTATGGAACAGATATTGAGTTGGTTGGTGAATTTTACTAGGCAGAATGTCAAGCACTAACTAAATCCACTATTAATGCCTTTTTATGGTCACATTCATCTGTAGCTACAAATTGTGAGTAGTACCCTTGTGCCCTTAAAAATCATCATCCACCACCAAATGGGAGTTTGTATGCACTTTCTGGATTCTTTTTTGTCTACAAATTTTATAATCTGTCTTTCGTTGCCACCTATCATCGATATTAGAGAATGGTGATCATTTCTATTCAAAAACATGGAAATATGCTCAGAAAAGTGTAGTTCCATAGTCATTAGGAGAAGAGTATTATTTCCTTGCAGCATATGTAGTAACACTCCTTACAGATGGGTTGCATTTAAAATATGATCAAATAACTATTGGATCTGGGAGCATAGCGTGAACATTGGGTGTGTCTCTACTGGAAGCAACATAATCTTTGTCAATCGATGAGAGTTTGAGAAGCCAACACTGACCTATTCCTAACATGAGATATATTGGGAATGAGGTGATGGATGAAAACACTATTGAATATATGGACAACTGACTAACATCAATACTCCAACCCTTGCTTGAATCATAGGGTCACAAACAACCCATTATAAACCTCTATCATGCCAAAAATATAGGATAGATGGTAACTAAAACATCCCTCCATTTGTAGGTAACTTGTTAAAGACTTCATTAGGTAACTTTCAGACTATTGACCTCTTGTAGTTAAAATATTTAGCTCTCAAAGATGTCAGCTAAAATTATTTTTCCTACAATATAAGTGGTTGCATCTTTCATTTATGGAGGTAGTGGGATCTAAATTATATGCATGAATATAATTTTATTTAACAACTTTCCATGAATGAAATCCTAAGTTCTTGGAGTCAAAATAAATGTAGATGATAAGCAATAAATAGATAAATAAATGAGCTAAAAATTCATTCAACAATCTCTAGGAAATTAATAGGTAGCTCTTGAGGTGATTTGCACATATTAAACTCCTTTTTCTAATGATATCCTAACACCACATGCTCCACCTGACCCCCAAGTTAAATTATCACCAATTTATTCTCTACTACCAAGCATCCATTGTCCTCTGAAGCTAGGATAGATTCCACCCTAGCATCACTTTAGCTCTAGTCTCTTCTTTAAACCTTAGTGGAAACATTGAAAGACTACCATGGATCACTCCCCAAGGGACCCATCAACCTAGGCCATTCTCAAAGAGACATTGGGAGACAAGCTCTAAAAGTGGACATTGTAGTTTTTGTCTTCAAGGACGAAAGTGACTGTTCCTTTTACTTACAATCAATTCCTACTTTGAGAATGTACTTATAATTAGCAACCTACAATAATTAGGGTTTTTCTTATGGCTCTTCTATGTCTATATTTTCTTTTGTACTCTTGGGAGATGAACTTGTCAACTTTGTACTCCCAAATGGTGCACCCAACCTTGCTCCCACAGTGGTAACTAGATATCCACTTCACCTTATCTCAAGAATTTCCTCAAGATCCAGATCTAGTGAGGATTCCTAGTTATGAACAAATTTGGGGTTGTTTAACAACATTCAATAAAATTCTAATGCAATCTGTAGATGGAATTACAAGTGCTCACATAGAATTCCCATTTAGCACACACAAATTTCAATGGTTCACCCACTTCTTAGCATGCTAGATGTCTACACAAATGTAAAACAACAAGGGAATTCTACAACAAATCCATATGAAATTTACCCATTTAACAATGAATTTCATGCTATATTATGCCTAAATTTAAATCCATGAGGTTTCATATTCTATTTCCTACACAGAACTCAAAGGGTTACTAATATTTCTAATAGAATTTGTCCAAAAAATTGATTTCATGGGAATGGGAATGAGTCAAATCCCATCCATAGATATCTAGCATGGATATCGACCCAAGCCAAAATAGTAAACCAAAAGGACTAAGATAGACCTTCAAGGGATGATGTTGTTTCAATGTTATAAGAATGAATTATTATATTTAATGTCTTATTGGTTTCCCATTACCATTGTTCAACAAGTTTTTTTTTTCTGAAATTCCATTTTGCCTCAAAATTCAATTTCTCATATATGTTCTTTCAATGTTTACTCAACAATTCTTTTGAAAAGTAGAATTCTATTTTATATGAACAATTGAACTTATATGAAGCATATCTCGTTGAATAAATTTGGGTACAAATGAGTACACATAATTATGAAATGAAAATGTAAATATTTTTCTCTAAAATCTTTGAAATAGTAAAAATATGTTGTACCCTAAGTGAGCTCAAGACAAAAAAAAACATGGCATAGAATGTATATTGGCTCTTTAATTGATGTTTATTTTTATTGGGTATGATGAAATCCTTTTTGATTCATATGTACTTTTGAACTATGCCATATAGTATACTTTGAATAATACCCACAAATCTAGTAATTCTCAACTCTTGGAAACTATTGATGCAAGTTTGTAGATCAATTTGAAATTTTACTTGTGGAATATTTAGTGAGATGTCAAAATATAATCATGGGAAGAAATCATGAAGGAAAATGGATGTATTATCATACTTTCAAAGCCTCCATCCAAAAATACACATTCTCTTCATGCTTCAAGCTCCTTTGAACAATATATTACTAAGAGAGATGTTAACTCTTGTGGAAATGCATTTGATATCCATATGATGGATGAAATTATAGGTTCCTCAAGTGATCAGGGTGAGATAAATGCAGTTTTAATAGAAATTAGTGATGAAAATGTTAAAGATTTTTCCTTTGAAGGTGACACAATCCATTCACTGAAAAGGAAAAAAGTCCAGTGGACCATAGGGAGATGATTCCAAAGATATTGGGTCTCAAGTTTTCCATTTATTGAAGCAATACCTCCTACAAATGAGAATGTGGTTTCTCGAGAAGTTAGATGTAATGTGTGTAGTTGGAAAACTCAAAAGGTAGTGAAATTTCAGATGAAGCTAGATACAATACAAAAGCATGCAGGAAAGGTGTATGAAAATAAAATTGTAAATGGTAAACAGAAATCTATTGTCAGATGGAAATCTTCTGAGGAATGTCGACATATTGAATATGCATAAGAATACAAAAAATATTTAATAAGTAAGAGGAAACTTCAGGAAGGTGGAGGAGCCATCATATCTCTATTTGAAAAGACAATGGAAATAAGTTTGTTATACAAGAAGATAAAATTGATCATTGTATTTCACATATTATCTAAAGGTCATCCTATGACATATTATCTAGATCACATGAAATTTCTATTTTTTCTTCAAGTGTCAAAATTTCCATCTTCTCATTGGTCTATAACTAGTGGTTGGGAATGGGCAAGATATCTAGCTCAAGTAGAAAAGGATGATTTGAAAGAGAAGATTGCAAATGCTAGTTTTTTCTCATTGTCTTTGGATGAGGTTACGACTATAAATAATATTTCATGGATCTACATGAGCATTTATATGGTTAATAATCATATTAAGCATTCCTATCTACTTGGGATTAAAAAGATGAGAGAGACTTCTACGGCTGAAAATATTTATGAACTTGTTCTTAATAATTTGAAGGAAAGTGGTGTGGATCATTTAATGATTGCAAAAAAGTTGGTATGCGTTGGAGCAGATGGAGCATCGGTAATGCAAGGAAAAAGGAATGGCCTTTGTGTTAGACTAGAACTATCAACTTCGCCATATTTTCTTAATATTAATTGTATGACTCATAGGATGAATCTTGCATTTAAAATAGTAAGAAAGTTTCTATCAATTTCAAAAGTTGAAGATATTGTACGTGAGACTCATGCATAATTTTATCGTAGTCCCAAACAATTTTAGAGTTTCAACAATTTACAGATGGTGCTACAGATGGAAAAATCTACTGAAATATGTTGATACAAGATGGATCTCATTAAATGTACCAAATCAAAAAATATTTAGTGAGTTCAAATATTTGGTAGGGTTGATCTATGAAAATCGCTACATTGTAGACAAAGCTCAAGATATTCTTTTTCGATTAACTGATATAGAGACATTATTGACATTTGCTGGGATTCTTCGTATGCTACATGAAATGAATGTTCTCATGAAAATGTCTTAGAATCACACAATGTATATTTTAGAATACAGAAATGTGAGAAAATTATCATGCCTTGCATTGGATCATTTGTATATGTTGCTAGACTCTTTCACTGGTCCATAGTTTATGAGTTGGACTAAAATCGTCAATATAGAAAATACTGATTTTTTTTTACGTTTGATGAAAAAGTGATACTATGTATCGCATTGCATGGGTATATGGTTCCCTGTCATTATATTAGTAAGATGGGACGAATCACCGAAGGTTTTCCTGTGTTAAGAGACCAATTTGATAATATTGTGATTTCAATGAGACAAAATTTGATAGAAATTGCAAGATCGCTATCATTAGAGATAAGAGAATGATTTCCTCGAGATCAATTGTTGGAGGCCATGTGTGTGGTATACCCTCAATATTGGAATAATTTTCAATCTCCAAGAAATTTAAAATCTGATTTTCAAAAGAGATTAAAATGTTTAGTAGACCACTTTTGCAAGAAAGTATCGATACATGGAGAACAAATTGAAGGTATTTTAGATTCATCAAAACTGTATCAACAAGGTGGACACTTTGTTGAAACAATGTGGAAGCGATATCCTTTTTTGGAGAATCCTAATGAAAATGGTGCTATAAAAAGATTATGGACTACTTTAAGTGCCAACCACTACCTACAAGAAAACATATCAAAATATTTCAAATTAGCATATTTGTGTCAAACCAGGATTTTGGGATCAGTGGAGGATGAGAGAATGTTTTGTGCATTATCATTATTGAAGTCAAAGTTGAGGAACAATCTAGACAAACATGTGGATACATGTTTAATATTATATGTAACAAAGTATGACATTAACAATTTTCCATATGAAAGAGCACTAACTCTTTGGCGATCAGATTGTGATAGAAGGGGAGAAATAAAATATAACAAATTTCTCTAATGAACTTGATACATAACATAATGTTTTGGAGGCTCATAATTGTAGTTAATTTGGAGAAGATCATGTTCACAATGTAGAAAATGAGGACCAAGCTGAGAACTCATAAATTGAAATACTCTCTCTCTTATTTTGGTATACATATTTCGTTGATCATGCAAGATTACTATATGTCAAATTCACGTAAAAATAGGTTCTATATTTTGTATTTTTCATTGTAACATTGCAGCTACATTTCTTTGATGCGTGTTATATTAAGATTTATGTTTCATTTTTAATCATTACATTGCTTGTTTATTATATGTGATAGGAAATTAAGTTGGATTTGATGAGGTCGAGACCTATTTCTTTTCACATAGATAGTGTCTGACTAGTATTAAATGATAAATAACTAATTTAACAAGACTAATGCAAAGCATCAATGGGCTCATTCAAGTAAATGAAACTACCTTGATGTCTAGCTCTGATATCTTGGAAAATTTTATTGGTTTAAATGTTGCCTGTGTTTGGAGCATTTTGTTGAGTTTTGAGTTTTGTTTTGATAAAAAATTATGTGAGTCCCTTGAATGCTTGTAGTTCTTACTTCTTGCTTAGATTCATAGATCTAGTTTTATAACTATTATTATTTTCATTATATATTTGGTGGTTTGCAGAAGTTGTTTTTATTTCCTTTCACTTTGTGGCATGACTTTAACATCTTCACTTTTAGAATCTAGTAGACTACTATGCTTATTTTATATTTTCTTGGAAAATAATTATTAATATTTCGAAAGGAAAATGGGTCATGGGTATCTAAGTGAAGAGAAAAATGGTTTATGTACTAGGTTCATGCGCATTCATCGTAGGAGACCTATTGACATGCGACTGACATTATTTTGTATAATATTTTCAGTCATTTGTCAACCATGCTTTCAAGTCTTTTAGGTACTAAATTGTTCATGTCCTTAGGACCATTAAAGGATGAGATAAAATGAGTCAATCCAACTCATGTCCCAAATCTACTTTTTACCTATTGAAAATTGTGTTTGTTACCACTTCTTATCACCAACAAAATTCTACCATAACATAACCCAACTTGAAGACAACACTTATCATCTTCCTTTTACATAAATTCTCTATGGATCTTCCTACTATACTTTCTTGAGACCGATGTCCCTTCTTGGTAGGTCTCTCCAGCATACCACTAATCGCATAATAGACACGCACTAGTAACTACCACATTCCATAAATCTCACTAGTCTCAGTTATTGGTGTCTCTGTAACGCTCGACCAATATAGTCTTGCAGGTCTATTTTTTGTCATATCTTTATTTTTGGTTATTTTGTGTCTTTTATCTTTAGCAGCATCCTATATTTCAACATTTGTAGGTAGTAAGCAATGGTTACTTTGACACAACACTATAAACTCAACTGTCAACATAATTATTGATTACAAGAATGTGGCATTCAATATCACAAAAGGAGTTAGTGATTTTTCCTTGTTGCATGAAGCTTGATTTAACTGGCATTGAGTTGTTTCCTATCTATTAGTGTTCATATTTAGTATTTAGTGTCTTAATCATATTATATTTTTGAAAAGTTCAATTTTTGTCAGGGGTATCTTTTTTTTGGGTTATGAAAAGGATTATATGAGAGGTATAAGTGGTTAGGTGTTAAGATTTATAAACCGTGTTATTTTATATTGGTACTGGAAATGAAGTTGGATTTGATCTTTGACTAGAAATGAAGTCGAATTTGATGAAGTTGAGACCTATTTATTTTGACATAGATAATGTCCTATTATTAAATGATAAATAACTAATTTAATAAGTCTAATGCTAAGCAACAATGGGCTTATTCAATTACATGAATATGCGTTGATGTCTAGCTTTGATATCGTAGAAAATTTTAGTGGTTTGTTTTCTGCTTGTTTAGAGGATTTTGTCAAGTTTGAAATTTTTAGTTTATTTTGGTCATACATTTTTTTAGTCCCTTGAATGCTTATAGTTCTCATTTCATACATAGATCGATAGATCTAGTTTTATTTTTAAAATTATTATTGCTTTCTTAATATATTTGGTGGTTTGAGGAAAGATATTTTATTTCCTTTCACTTTGTGGCATGCTTTCAGCATCTTCACCTTATAGAATATAGTAAAATATTATTCTTATTTTATATTTTCTTGGAAAATAATTATCGATATTTGGAAAGGGAAATAAGCCATGGGTAGCTAAGCGAAGAGAAAAATGGTCTATGTACTAGTTCCTACGCATTCATCGTAGGAGACCTATTGGCATGAGACCGACATTCCTTTTATGCAATTCTACTTTTGATGCCAAGGCGGAATTGAGTTCACTGACCTAGGAAGAACATAGGTAGTTGATTATAATTCTAAGGAGATTAGAATGTTGGTTTGAAAAGAAGTATTGTGAAAATTGTTTGAACTAGTTCTTATTTTGGTCATATTGACTACCAAATTTGTGTCTCGTTGATTTTTTACATTTGTAATGACCTTGTGCAGAGTTGGTTTGAAGATCCTGATGTTAGAGTGAGAATAATATCTACAAACCACAAGGACTAAATTGAATATGATGACCAATTCTCTGAGGGCACTCGATGTTCTTGGTGTTGAAGAGTCTCTTTGCTTGAAGCATTAGCAGATACAATGGTATGGCCATAACATCACTTAATTTGATCATCTTTACTCTTTGATAGTTTGTACATGTGTATGATTGGTCACATGATAGTAGGAAGGTTCAAGAAAATCTTCCAGTAGTGGTGCATTCAGTATCTGGAGAATCTGCTAAAATTTATGGTCATGAGAATGACCTTGCATATCTCAAGGTGAAAATTGAACTGGACTTGATAAATTTCTGTACATTGAATTTGGATTGAGGGTTTCCATAGAACCTCTAATGAATTTAACAGAGCACATATTCCTGCTTATGCACATAGAAAGATTCCCATTTCTCTTTTGGCTACAGCTGGCCTCTGCAAACTGCCAATTTCTAATGCAAAGTTGATTTTGGACAAGACATGGGCAATATTGGTGTCATATCCATTTATTTGTCAGAGGACCCAGGTAAGGGTTATTAGTGGGGTAGAAGAGGCCTATTTTGGATGGGTGGGTCTTCATTACAATATGGATAAGATAGGTAATACACATGGGCACAAAAATTTTGGTGCATTTGACTTAGGTGGTTCCTCAATGGAAGTTACTTTTGAACCTAGGGAAGAGATAAAAGGTGAATATGTTATGAAGTCAAACATTGGGTCAGTGGAGCACCGACTTTATGCATATTCACTTCCAACTTATGGTTTGAATGATTCCTTTGATAAGTCATTCATACTCCTACACAAGAAGCTTTCATAAAGGAGTTATGAAGAGCTACACTATTCCACCAATCAAATTAATTGGCAGATAAAACATCCATGTTTGCAAGATGTTTATAGAAAATCATATCATTGTTCTAAATGTTATCCACATCAAGATGGAAGTCTTGAAAATGGTAGGAGGATTACAAGGAAAGAAATTTCAGAAACAAAGATTGAGTTGGTTGGTGACTCTGACTGGACAGAATTCCAAGCACTAGCTAAATCCACTGTTAATGCCTCTTTATGGTCACATTCATTTATAGCTACAAATTGTGAGAAGTACCCTTGTGCCCTTAAAAAGCATCATACACCACTAGATGGGAGTTTTTATGCACTATCTGGTTTCTTTTTTGTCTACTAATTTTATAATCTATCTTCTGTCGCCACCCATCATGAGATATTAGAGAAAGGTGAGCAATTTTGTTGAAAAACATGGAAAGATTCTTAGAAAAGCATAGTTCCACAACCATTTGTAGAAGAGTATTGTTTTCGTGCAACATATGTAGTAGCACTCCTTACAGATGGGTTTTAACTTGCACTTAATAGATGATCACATAATCGTTGGATCTGGGAGCATAATGTGGACATTAGGTGTGGCTCTAGTGGAAGATACATAATCTTTGTCAACCAATGAGAGTTTGAGAAGCCAACAATGGCCCATTCCTGACATAATACATATTGGGAATCTTCTATGATTTTAATGAAAATGCAAAATATAGTTGAAGGTTTCCTGGGTTGTGATGTGAAAAATGTGGGGCTCATTGTGCCTACCTATTTTAACATTTCCCAGAGGAGGGCTACCAAATATGCGACAAATGATGTTGTTCTTAGTGTAATGAGAATTATTAATGAACCCACCACTAGAACTATAGCCTACAGATTTCACGCAGATGTTTATTCTTCCTATAAAAATAAGACAATCCTAGTTTCTAACTCAGGTGGAGGCACCTTTGACATCTCCATTCCTAAATGTTCATGGTGGTAAATTTGAGGTGAAGGCAAATAGATTGTTTAGCCATTATGCTTGACACTTATAAATAAAAATCAAGAAGAAGTTGAGCAGGAGTGCCATAACTCTTCAGGGACTTCATTTACAAAGTTATAAGGAAAAGAGAATTCTATCTTTCGCAGTGGAGATTGATAGATATTTATTGTCTCTCCAAAGGATTAGATTTCAACATGAATATCATAAGACCCAAGTTTGAAGAGAAAAATACTAATTTGTTTGGAAATTCCATGCAAATAGTGAAGAAATGTTTGGAAGGCGCCAAGATAAACATAGAGAAAATTGACGAAGTTGTATTGGAATAGAGGGTATTCTTTTTGGATCTTGTTTGGGCTACCTTTTTTAGTTGTTTTCCATAACGTGGGCATGTCGTGACATGAACTACAACTGATGGAAGTGTCCTTACTTCGACATTTGATCCAAAATAATTTTCTGGAAATTTTCTGTTGAGATCTAGTTCAATGCTTAATTTGGCATAGGTGAATACTCTAGTTTTCCTGTTCTTGTTGCTTGAGTTAATATATTTTCCAAAGGGATTCCCAATTATTTCACAAACTTCTTCTTTTCAAAGATGGAGTGGAAGATTTTGGAAGCCTTGCCCACACTGGTGTGGTGGTGACAAACATTTGCTGGAATGGATTCTAGAGACCATGGCTTCAAGAAGAATCCTACTCTTTCCCAAAACCAAGATCTGCTAGTTAAGAATCTAACTCTCTCCTTTGAAGTTTTGAGATAAAACAAAAAGAAAACATTTGGCACAAAAATTAATGTAATAATTCTAGCCCAGTTTTTGGCTATTTTTTAATTACAATTTCTCCATTTGGCTAGATTTTGTTGAATTTGTAGATGTATATGCATTCTATATAATGATGGAGCTTGTTTTTAGCTTTGTTCTAAGGTGATTATAAGGATTGTTATTTTCCAATTTATCTATACTATATAGTGAGGCTAATCTGTTATACATGGTGTTTATTTGCTTTGATGTCTAGTACATGTGTTCCTGCTTTGACTGCTTATAAGGAAAGAAGGGGGTGTTTCCCATGGAGACTTTTTACTTTCCTGCTCAAAGGCTAGCTATATTCACGGTTTTTGTTTTCTAGGCAATGCTTGAGGTTTGTTGGACAAAAGTTGAAAGTTGGAGTGTTGTTGTTGTTGGCACCTAGCCTTTGATAAAACAAAGGGCATTAGGTGATGTCCTAAAGACTTTGAGGTGAGAATATTCCTTTGGTTTATGTCCCTTCAGTGTATTATGACTTCCAGATTAGTTATACCATGAATGTTATTAGGGGATAAATTATTAATTTATTTTTAGGTGTAAAATATAGTTCCATCCAAGAAATCATTTTAATTCCTTTTTCTATGCTCGCTACTTTATTGCTTCTTGTATGTGTTGAATCTTGCATAAGAATGCAAATATTTATGCAAATGCAGATATACCAATTTGAATGTCAGTTGTTTGCTTATTGCATTATCATTGTTCATGCAACATTGAGTAGAACAAATATCGATAATGTAAAATTAGTTTTCATTCCTCTGTTTTCTCTTTGCATGGCATATATTTTAGCACTAACTTCCATTTGGATTGGAACATAGTGAGTGCAGGGAAGACTTGGGAAAAATTGAAAGAAATTTTGAAGGGCCTAGCTCTGTGATAGCCTTTTCTTCTCTCTATATATATTCAATTCAATTTTTAGCAAATTTGTGGGCCAACTTGATACCTAGAAGCTTCTGAAATACATATCATTCTGGAATAAATTCACCAGAATTCTTTCTGCAACAATTAGAAAAAGCATTAAGATGAATGGGGAATTTCTTTTTGGGTCTAGGTGAAGAACAAGAGTTGCACATACTTGAGCTAAATTCCCTTAGTTATATGTTGAGGTTGTCTGCGTCAGGACTAAATTTACATTCCCATATATTTACCAGATTGAAGTCCATAATTTCTACTGTTGAGGTCCTCTATGAAGGACTTGGATTGGAGCATTCTGACTTTTTAGAGCGAGTTAAGAAGCAACTTTGTGATGACAATCCAAATATATCATGTCTCTTGAAACTTGTTCAGGAATTACCTAAACATTTTTTCCTTGAACCCATACCTCTCAGTGAAGAACTTAAAGAAATTAGAGCAATTTTTCTTGTTCCAAAAAATAGTTATGAGCATCCTCTTAATTTTGTAATAGGCGTGCCTATTGGAATTACCTTGCACATCACTTTGCACAATGTAACTATTGAACACAAAATTTGGTTGTTGATGGTTTTGGGAGACTCGGTACAATATAACCAAATAGATGTCAATGAATTTGAAGGAAATGGTGGAGTAAATTTTGGTTCAGTTACTATGCCATTTTATGCTGTGAAAAAATTTGCATCATGTTTCTTAGAAGGTTTTTTTTTTGGTTAAATAAGAATGGATCTTTCTATTAACCGAAATAGTTACATTACATATTTTACAAGGTAAACCAAACTTCCTTGTGTTTACCAAAAAATGGCCCACATGGCCTAACTGAAGCAGAATTGGCTTGAACCATTAACACTTGGAACCAACCCCACAATCGGGATATATGGCTAACACAGGTAAAATAATATTAAAAAAATACCCGAACCCACTACCTAAAAGTTTGAAATTCAAAATAATTACATTCGCGACCATAAAAAGGTGGGTCTTCATTCCTAGGTGCATTTGACCCTCCATCGTTGATCATCCCTTCGTGGATCCAATGGTCTACATATATTTCGGGTGGACATGTAGCTCGAGGAATACCCGCCCGAAAAGCAGTATCCTCTTCCTTCCTGCTGCTACGTGTCGCTTGCCCAGTGGAATCGGAAGCCATCCTCTGAATACCAGTTCCCGCTTATGCCCCTTCCGAAATGCCACTTGTGGTATAAGAAACCACTTCCTCGCGAAAGGACTTTCGTGCTTTACCGTCGTATTAGGAAGAGATCAAACACATGAATTGGAAATTGTTCCTATCAATGTCATTGTTCTCTCCCTTGCACAAATGGAAATCACCTTTATGCTTCATTTATAACCTACCTTCTCTTTTTTGTTTTTCTTACTCCATTTTATTGGTATATATTTATCTTTTATTTTTTGTAAGATTTCTCCTATTTCTTTTGAGTTTTCATGAAAATTGGAGAGTACATCTTTTAAAAACCATTCAATATGTAGGATTATAACCCCACACCTTGCTAGAGGTTTGTGAAATCAAGTGATTTCATAGCTTTGCAATTTATTACAAACCTAATTTCTTCGGAGTAATAAATGTAAATTTTTCTTTAAAATATCTACTAATCTTCTATACATTTTATCAAATCTCCCTTTAAAGCATCCCAAATACATTGTGTCTATAGGAATCTATTAGACGAACGGTTTTCCTCATACTTGCCATGATCTAGGTGCTCATATAGGACCATCTAAAAAATGGTTGATATTGGTAGTTTTTGGGTCATATACGATTCATACATATTTTGGGGCTTTCCCACTCACGTTTTGAGGTTTTGATGCCCAATGATTGAGCATCTGGTTCAATGTGCAATTCCTCTTTCCAACTAGTTAAAGAAGACTTGAAATGGAGCAACAAGAGAAAGTTTGTAGTCTTGCCTTTTTCTTGGATAGTTTACTCATTAGTGTGCAAACTCTCTTGGATTTTTCTTGAATAGTTTAGTCACTAGTGTGCAAACCTATCTCAAGATACCTAGTGAAAGAAACATATAGAGAAAATATGGAAGTCAAAGAACGTGGGAAAATGGTGCAACGCCCATAAAATCCCTTGGCACAATAATGACAAAGCTATGCTTAACCATGGTTATTAGATGAGCTTAAAGCCTCAAACTTGATTTAGCGTGAAGGCCACCAGATCCCATGGATAGCAAAATAAAATGGATCATCAACATAGAATCCAACATCACATTGATCTGGATTTAAACAGGAACACAACAAATTACAGAGATAACCATAAAAACAAAGATGCAGCGGAAATAATACTTCATTTCATTAATGTAAAATACTGAGATATGCTTACAAACAGAAAATGGAAATTGTTGGGTGTGGAGCATGATTATTTAGAGGTATTTGTTTTAGCGGGATGTATACCCCAGGAAGTTTGTACACCCCTCCATACGGGGGGATGCGGGGGGGACTTTCCCCCCCTCGTAGGGGTTCGGGGGGGCCGATCTCCCCCGGATGGGGGGTTCGGGGGTCAGCGATCCCCTGGCGGGGGTTTCAGGGGTAGTGCCCCCAAAGCTAAAAACAAATGTAAAATTGCCTTGTAAAAGTATAGTAATTTCTAGTCAATCTGGGCCGTTCATTAGGCAGATGATCTGACGGTAGAACTTATGTTTAGTTTAGGGTTTTTTTCCCTAGAAGGCAACCCCTCTCTTTGTATGAGGGCATTGTATTAAGGCTATGTAATATATGTGTATTCTCTGAGTGAGAAACAGAGAGGTGAGACTATGAGAGAAAACAGAGGATATTACAATGGATCTGTTGTAGGTTGTGCCTCTTCATTTTGCTAGAAAATAGAAAGGAAGGACTGGTTGTTTGGGGTGGACGTAGCCCAAACTGGGTGAACCACGTATATCTGTGTCTCTCTGGTTTTATGTGTTTGTGTTTTTCTGCATATTATATGTCTTGCATTTCTCTGTCATATATAATATTTTTCTAACAACTAGTATCAGAGCCGAAGGTCTATTTGGCTGATAAACTCACAGGAAAGAAGGGCTCCTTGTTCGAGTGGGAGAAATGGCAGAAGATGGTAAGCTTAGGGTCGATAAATTTAACGGCCAAAACTTCTCGCTATGGAAGATGCAAATGGAAGATTATCTATATCAGAAAGATCTATACCTACCATTGGGCGGAAAAACAAGGATGCCGACAGGTATGACAGATGAAGAATGGAACCTTCTTGATAGAAAGGCACTCAAAATAGTACAGTTGTGCCTCGCAGCATCGGTCTCCTTCAACATTTCGAAGGAAACAATGACAGAGGGTTTGATTAAGGCATTGGTGAAACTATATGAAAAACCCTCAGCCTCAAACAAGGTATTTCTTATGAAACAGTTATTTAATATGAAGATGCCGGAAGGAGGATCTGTTGCAGACCATTTAAATGATTTTAATATTGTTACAAGTCAGTTAAGTTCTATAGGGGTAAACTTTGATGATGAAGTTAGAGCTCTGTTATTCTTGTGCTCATTGCTAGAAAGTTGGAATGGTTTAGTTATGGTCATTAGTAACTTTGTTTCTGGATCTAGTACTTTAAAGTTTGATGATGTTTTCGGTGCTATCCCTAGTGAGGAAATGCGATGGAAAAGCTCCAGTGAGACATCGGGTAATGCTTTGAGTGCAGAGTCTAGGGGAAGAAAAATGGAAAGAGGAAAGAGCTCAGGATATCGCAGTAAATCAAGGAAAGGCATATCCAAGTCTAGATCGGGGATAGTGTACTGGAAATGCGGAAAGAAAGGTCACCTAAAGAAAGACTGTAGATCTCAGAAGGGAAAAGAAGGAGATGCACAGCAAGAAAACAATCATGAAGCAAATGTGACAGGTGAGGTGTTACAAGATGATTTGATTCTTTCTTTCGAAAATATTACTGATTCCTGGGTGGTAGATTCAGGGGCCTCATTCCATGCCACACCTGATAAGAAATATTTTCATGACTATGTTCAAGGAGATTTTGGACAAGTCCGTTTGGGTGATGATAAACCCTGTAAAATTGTTGGAATGGGTAAGGTTCTTGTAAAATAGCAGAATGGAAACCAATGGCTACTAAAGCAGGTAAGGCATGTTCCAGATCTGAAGAAAAATCTGATTTCAACTAGGCAGTTAGGCAGTGAAGGTTATGTGACAACTTTCACAGATAAAGCTTGGAAGGTCACCAAAGGAGCCCTGGTAATAGCAAAAGGCGAAAAGGTTGGTACATTGTATTTATGCAATGGTATTTCTAACTCTGTTAATGCTTTAACTTCCAAAGGAGAAGATGCAGCATTATGGCATCATAGGCTCGGACACATGAGTGAGAAGGGGATGAAGATCCTTAACTCAAGGAATTTGTTGCCGAGTTTGAATAATGTTGATTTGGACTTCTGTGACAATTACATTTATGGAAAACAAAAGAGAGTCAGTTTTCTTAGAGTTGGGAAAGAAAAGAAGAGCGAAAAATTAGAGCTTGTGCATACAGATGTATGGGGACTTGCTCAGGTATCATCTCTCAGTGGCTCTCGTTATTATGTTACTTCTATTGATGATGCAACTATAAAAACTTGGATTTATTGTATTAAGAATAAATCTGATGTATTTGATACTTTCAAGAAATGGAAAGCTTTGGTTGAGATTGAGACAGGAAAGAAATTGAAGTGTCTCAGATCATGGAGGTGAATATTGCAGCAAAGAGTTTGATACGTACTGTTCAGAGCATAGAATTTGTAGAGAGAAGACAGTTCCAAGAACACCACAAGAAAATGGTGTGTCAGAAAGGATGAAAAAAACAATCATGGATCGTGCAAGGTGCATGAGATTACATGCAGGATCGCCTTTACATTTTTGGGCAGATGTTGTAGATATTGTTGTTTATCTAATAAACAGAGGGCCTTCAAGTTCCTTGGATGGTGGTGTTCCAGAGGAAGCATGGACAGGTAAAAAGGTAAACTACTCCTTTTTAAAGCCTTTTGGTTGTGAGGCCTTTGTCCATATTAATAAAGAAAATAGAACAAAGCTTGAGGCAAAATCAAAGAAATGTACCTTTATTGGATATGGTGTTAATGATTTTGGTTATTGCTTATATGATTATGAAAATCACAAAATCATTAGGAGCAGAGATGTAATATTCAATGAAAAGGTCTTGTATAAGAATCGGTTGCAGGAAAAGAAACAGGAAAAAGAAAACAAGGAATACATATTTCTTGATGAGATCACTGAAAAAGTAAAGGTGCCTAAAAATAATAGTAATCAACAACCACAACAACAGCAACCACCACAACAGAAACAGGCACCCCAAACTCCTGAAAGTGGTGTTAGAAGATCTACTAGGATAAGTATACCCCCTAAACGATACTCTTCTTCATTATATTATTTATTGTTCATTGATTCTGGTGAACCCGAATGTTATGAAGAAGCAATGCAGGTTGAAAGCAGGAAGAAGTGGGAGCTAGCCATGGAAGAAGAGATGGACTCCTTAATGCATAACTAGACTTGGGACTTAGTCAGGTTGCCTGTAGGTAAAACTAAATTGCAGAATAAATGGGTTTACAGGCTGAAGGAAGAAGATGGAGGAAAACAAAGGTATAAAGCTAGACTTGTGGGGAAGGGGTTTGCACAGAAGAAAGGTATTGATTTTGATGAAATATTTTCTCCTATTGTTAAAATGACTTCAATCAGAACTATTTTAAGTCTAGTAGCAGTTGAAGATTTGCATCTTGAGCAGTTAGATGTAAAGACAACCTTTCTCCATGGGGATTTGGAGGAAGAGATATATATGCAGCAGCCACAAGGATAAGAGGTGAAAGGGAAGGAGAAACTAGTGTGCAGGTTGAAGAAGAGCTTGTATGGCTTAAAACAGGATCCAAGGCAGTGGTATCTAAAATTTGACAAGTTTATGTCTGAACAAGGTTATACTAGATGTCACTCTGATCATTGTGTTTATCTGAAAAAGCAAAATGATGGCAGCTATATTATATTGTTATTGTATGTAGATGACATGCTTGTTGTAGGGTCTAACATGCAGGAAATAAATGTGCTCAAAATAAAATTGGAAATTTCATTTGCAATGAAGGATTTGGGAGCTGCAAAACAAATCCTTGGTATGAGAATAACTAGAGACAAGAAAAATTGCAAATTAACATTGTCTTAGAATGAGTACATACAAAAGGTGTTGAAAAGATTTAATATGCACAATGCAAAACCAGTTAGTACACCTTTTGCTAGCCATTTCAAACTTAGTAAGGAAATGTGCCCAAAGACCCAAGAAGACATGGATTATATGTCTAAAGTTCCATATGCATCAACAGTTGGAAGCTTAATGTATGCAATGGTCTGCACAAAGCCTGATATTGCACATGCAGTGGAAGTTGTAACCAGGTACATGAACAATCTAGGAAAGGAACATTGGATGGCAGTGAAATGGATTCTCAGATATTTGAAAGGCACCACAAATCAAGAATTATGCTTTGGTGGTTCAAACATTTCTCTACAGGGATATGTTGATGCAGATATGGCAGGTGACAGAGATAACAGGAGGAGCACTACAAGATATGTATTCACTGTAGGTGGAACAGCTGTCAGTTGGGTTTCAAAAATCCAAAGTGTTGTTGCACTTTCAACAACAGAAGCAGAGTATGTTGCTGCTACAGAGGCTAGTAAAGAAATGGTTTGGTGTGAAGGTCACCAGATCCCATGGATAGGGAAATAAAATGAATCATCAACATAGTATCCAACGTCACATTGATCTAGATTTAAACAGGAATGCAACAAATTACAGAGATAACCATAAACACAAAGATGCAATGGAAATAATACTTCATTTCATCAATGTAAAATATTGAGATATGCTTACAAACAAAAAATGGAAATAAACAGCTAGGGCGATGGTAGCTTATCTCTGAGAAGAGATGTGGTGGCTACGTGCCTCTGAACTGTGTTACAATGAGGCTCAAAGGCCTATTTATTGTTGAGAAATAATGGAAAACCTTAAACATCCAAAAACCTAACCCTAAGAGATGAAGCGCCAAACTGTGGGCTCCGTTTGGGTAAATTGGTACATCAACTTCCCTGGGTCGTAACTTTGGCATACGATCTCCGTTTGACACGTACAATATCTCGTTAGAAAGATCTATCCGAGAATTACAACTTTGGGAAGAGCAACATGGGTTTTCCCAAAAAACTTCGTTTCGGGCCTCAAAATGGCTCTGGAAGTTTAGGACCCGAAAAACTGTTAAAAATAGTAAACTATGCTACAATTAAGGAAACTAAAAAGCTGAAAGAAACAATGGTGGGGGTCCAAGTGGACTTGGCGGATGGCCACCAATATCCACCTGGATCATTCCTCCCCCCTTAGGAAGCAATGGTCCCCATTGCATTGAGTTCCTCCATGAGATGAGGAAACTTCTGCTGAACTTTGTCCCTAGTGAGCCACTTACCCTGGTGAAGGAGTTGGCCTGCTTTGACAACTCGATACAGTTGGATATTCTGTTGGCGAGTGTGCTCGATCTATGTGTCCATGATCCAATCAGTTGCAGCTTGTTCCATGCAATCTGGATTTAACTCTGTGGGTGTGAGTTGTTCTACAATGTTGGATGTGTCTAGTAATGGTGGAAAGTATGGCCGAAGGCAGTCCACATTGAACACTAGGTGCAGACCAAGGAATGGGGGAATGCTGAGCTCAAATGAATTATCTCCCACGGCCTTGGTAATGGTGTAAGGACCATATCGGAGTGGTCTGAGTTGGATTTAACTCTGTGGGTGTGAGTTGTTCTACAATGTCGGATGTGTCTAGTAATGGTGGAAAGTATGGCCGAAGGCGGTCCACATTGAACACTAGGTGCAGACCAAGGAATGGGGGAATGCTGAGCTCAAATGCATTATCTCCCACGGCCTTGGTAATGGTGTAAGGACCATATCGGAGTGGTTTGAGTTTTCGATAGGCTCCGGTAAGGCGTTCATTTTGCAAATGCAGCCAGACTTTGTCGCCCACCTGAAACTTGTGTGGCACCCAATGTTGATCATGTCGATGTTTGTACTTGGCATTTGATTTCTCCAGAATGTCATGGACTTGCTAGAGAATATGTTGGATGTGCTAAATGAAGTTGTTGGCCTTATCTCTTTCGGACTGGACATGAGCCGAATCTGCGTGAGTAGCTGCAAATGGCATGGCCACATCAATGAGACATAGTGGCTGGAATCCCAAGCCCACCTGAAAAGGGTTGTGGCCATTCGAGCTGTGGAGAGCCCAGTTGTAGCTGTGCTGAACATAGGGGAGGCTCTCATCCCATGTGCGTGGATGCTTTGAGTTGTACATGCACAAAATGTGTACAATCATCATGTTGACAACCTCTATCTGGCCATCAGTTTGAGGATGGAAGGCTGTGGACTTAGTGAGTTAGGTGTCCAGCATCGACCAGATACTGGACCAAAATGTACTGAGGAACCTGCTATCCCAATATGAGATGATAAACTGTGGGATCCCAAAGTGCACCCACACTCATTCAAAGAAGAGTTTAACAGTGGCTTCTGTTGTGATATTCTTCTTATAGGCCGCCATAATGGCCATCTTCGAGAACCTGTCGACAACCACAAAAACACAGTCATTTCCATGCTTAGTGGAAGGAAGGCCTGACATGTAATCCATGGAGATGGATTCCCAAGGTCGATTAGGGGTAGGCAGCGGGGTATAGAGGCCTTGCTTCTTGACTGTCGGTTTGGCAATGGCACAGGTAGTGCATAATCTAATGTACTTCCCGACATCCTGTCGAAGATTGGGCTAGTAGAAATACTTTTGTAATACTGCCACCATTTTCTCGACCTCAAAATTCCCAGAAGCCCGACTGTAGTGTGCTTCCCAAATCATCTTGGCACGCTCGCTTGAAGGAACACAAAGGTGACCCAAGTGGCGTAACAAGGCATCCTGGAGGTGAAAATCAGGAACATGCCGACCCTCCAAGAGTGTCTGGTATGTATGGCCAAAGTTTGGGTCGCTTTTGTAGAGAAGTGGCCAATCAGAAATCTCGTGCCCACAAGAGTTGAGCACGGTGTTTAATGACATGATCGGTGTTGTCCTTCTTATACTTGATATTCAAATGGAACTGTTGCAGTTATGTGGACCACTTTTGATGGCAATCATTCTGTAATTTCCCTTGGGTCTGTATGAACTGGAGGGATCGATGGTCCGTGTGCATGACCGTTTCCTTCCCCAAAATGTAATGTTTCCATTATCGGTAGGCCTGCACAATGGAATACATCTCTTTGTCATAAGTGGGATACTTCCGGACTTTGTCTAAAAGTGTCTCACTGTGATATGCCATTGGATGCCCGTGTTGAGTAAGGACTGCCCCAATAGCATAGTCAGAGGCATCTGTCTCGACCTCAAATGGTTGTTGCAAGTCTGGCAATGCGAGCACTGGTGCCGAGCAGAGGCGGTCTTTCAACTCTGTGAATGCCTTCTATTGAGATTCAGACCAAAATAATTTTGCTTTCACTCCTCCCTTGGTGACTTGACTCAAGGGCCAAGTGATATGAGAAAATCCCAACACGAACCTGTGGTAGAAGTTGGCAAGACCTAGAAAGTTACAGAGCTCCGTTAGAGTGGTTGGAGAGGGCTAATCCCGAATGACTTGGATCTTGGCTAGATCCACATGCACCCCCTATTCATCAATAATGTATCCTAGATACTGAACCTGGGTCATGCCAAAAGTGCATTTTTCCAAATTGGCACATAACTTGTGTTGCCGCAGTGTTTGGAGAACCTGTCGGATGTGCTGGAGGTGCTCTTCCCAACTCTGGCTGAAGATCAGGATGTTATCCAAGTATGCCACTACAAATGAGTTGGTGAATGGCTGCAAGATGTCATCCATTAGCCTCATGAAGGTTGCAAGAGCATTCGTCAATCCGAAAGGCATAACCAACCATTTGAAAAGGCCCTCCTTAGCTTTGAAGGCAGTCTTCCACACATCAGAGGGTTCGATTGGTACCTGGTGATATCCTGACTTCAAATCGATCTTGCTGAAATATTTTGACCCCTTCAGTTGGTCTAGGAGGTCATCGATCCGTGGGATCGGGTACCTATTACGGACAGTGATCTTGTTCAACGCCCGATAGTCAATACTGAGTCTCCAAGTCCCATCCTTCTTCTGTACCAGCATGATCGAGCTCCCACAGGGTGATGAACTTGGACAGATGTGACGTTTCTGTAGAAGCTCCTGAATCTGCCTCTTGATTTCATCGTTCTCCAACATGGAGCACCGATAGATTGGTCCATTAGGCAGTGGCGCACCTAGGGTCAGATCGATGGAGTGCTTGACCTGACAGTGCAGAGGAACCCCTGTGTGGGAGGTGAAGATGTCCTCATACTCCTCCACGACCTTGTCCATCTGTAGTTGTCGTGTGGAGGGGCCCTGTCTGGAGGTCATGGCCACCGTCTTCTTCTTTCCTTGAGGGCGTATCATCAGGAAAACAAATTTCTCGGTTTTGGAAATGAGCTTACTGCATTGTTTTGTAGTAACCAAAGAGATGGCGGTAGGCGGTGCTACCTCCTGTATCCTGTGTAACTTATTTCCCAAAGTAATAATAACAGCACGGGGCCTTGATTCATACACAGCATGTCACTTCCACAAGTATGGTTGTCCTAATAATACATCACAAACTTTAAGGGGAGAAATGTCACACAATACCTCATCTGTGAAGGGTTTGATGTTGTATGGAAGGCGACACTGCTGGCTCACCCGAAGATCCTGTCCTTGATGAAGCCACCCGATGGTGTACGGTTGTGGATGTGATGTGGTCGGTAAGCCCAGCTGCTTCACGACCTATGCCTAAATGAGGTTCTTTTGGCTCCTGTTGTCGACAATGAACTGTAGCGGGGATCCTTTTAACCACATCTGGGAGTCGAAGAGATGCTCCTCCTCCTCTAGATCTTCGAGTTCCTCCTTCTGGATCTTCATGGTGGTAATGGTGGCGTTGGGTTGCGCATCGATAATCTGCTTCCCTTTGTCATTCCCCTTGTCAGGTTCTGACTTAGAGTCGGAACATGCATCTGATTCTGAAACCTTTAGCTCAGCCACCAGTGACTACTTGGCCCAACACTCACTTGTGTTGTGAGTGGAGCTCTTATGGAACTCACACCATTTTCCCATGTCCTTTTTCGGCTTCGCGGTGCTGTTCTTTGCTTGCAGCTTTGGCGGGTTGTCTTGGGCCACCCTGCCTTGGCTTTGTCCTTTGTTCTGTGGTTTGAGGGCACCTTTCCCTTGCTTCATATTTGCACATCCAAAGTCTCGCTTCTTCTGTTTAAACTTTTGCTCGACCTTGATGGCATATCGGTATGTCGTGCCGAGCGAGGAGATGTTCAGGAATTCTATTTCTTCCTGGATGTACTTGTGTAGGAAACCGTGGTATTTGAGTATCAAATGCTGCTCTGAATCCTTGATACCCAACTTTGTGTGAAGGGTATGGAAAATATTGGTAAACTTCGGCACATCATGGTCGCTTCCCTGCCGTAGCGTGGTCCACTTTATGTATTGATCCTCATAGCTTCCGACAAGGTATTACTGTTCCTTGATGGCATCCCGGAATGAATTCCAGGTGGGTGTGGATGAAAATAGTGAGCTGGTACTTTCATCCTTCTTCTCGCAGTAGGTTTCCCACCAGTCCTTAACGTGGGTGGCTGCTTTGAGAAGAGCAAAAAATATCTTTTCCCGACTATAAAAATCATGAACAGAAAAGTAACCCTCTAACAGATTTAATAATTTGTCGATGGCATGTGCGTCTATCTGACCCTCGAATATGGGGATTTCACAATTAACTTGTACCTTAAATAGTGTGGCATTTCCAGAGTAGCTGTGGGAAGCCGATGCATCGCCCCTGGGTAGCTGCTGAAGGATCTGGGAAAAGTTGTCCATCATCGCGTTCCTTTATCACTTGAGGGCTTCTTCGAGCAAGATTTTGATAGGATCTCTTGCTCCCTCATATTTCTTTTCATTCGCCATGGGAGGCTGTCAGGTTTTGCGAGGCTGGTCTTGCAAAGGTTCGACCAGTTCAAGCCCTAACTCCTTATATCTCGACCTCGTTGGGGACATGCAAAGAAAAACAGAGAAAAATCAGACCGCTCTAATACCACTGATCTGGATTTAAACAGGAACGCAAAAAATTATAGAGATAACCATAAACACAAAGATGCAGCGGAAATAATATTTCATTTCATTAATGTAAAATATTGAGATATGCTTACAAACAGAAAATGGAAATAAACAGCTAGGGTGATGGTAGCTTATCTCTGAGAAGAGATTTGGTGGCTACATGCCTCTGAACTATGTTACAATGAGGCTTGAAGGCCTATTTATTGTTAAGAAACAATGGAAAACCTTAAACATCCAAAAACCTAACCCTAGAAGATGAAACGCCAAACTGTGGGCCCCATTTGGGTAAATTGGTACATCAACTTCCCGGGGTTGTAACTTTGGCATACAATCTCCGTTTGATGCATAAAATATCTCGTTAGAAAGATCTATCCGAGAACTACAACTTTGGGAAGAGCAACATCGGTCCATGGACCCATGTTTCTCCCATTTTTCCCAAAAAAACGTCATTTAGGGCCTCAAAACAGCTCCGGAAGTTTAGGACCAAAAAAACTACTAAAATTAGTAAACTATGCTACAATTAAGGAAACTGAAAAGCTGAAAGAAACAATGGTGGGGGTCTAAGTGGACTTGGTGGGTGGCCACCAATGTCCACCTGGATCACACATTCAACATTTCAAATCTCACTAGAGGAGCTTAAGGAAGGTGGCTGCCTGTTCCACTTGCAAATGCAGGTGAAGGGGACATCACTTCATGTCATTGTTGGTAGAAATGGTCAAGAGAATTTGATCTTAGTTGAAGTTTTGAGAAGATTCCTTCTTTAGTTACGTCATGAATTAGTTTAATTTTTTTTAGTCATAAATTAATCATTTTGAGCTATTTGGGCTTTAATTTTTTCCCATTCTTTGACTACTCTTGAATCTCTTCAAATTTTCTTCCAATTGAATCATCATTGTTTCTCATGTATTTGTGTCAAATTTATTCCAATTCAGGGTTACTAGGATTCTGTACCCCTCTCCTTCTAACCAAACATGATTAAGTTTGTAGCGACCTAGCTTTATTTCCAGTATAGATAATATACTCAGAGCCACCTCCATCCCCAACCCATGACTTCAACCCATCTAAATCTTCTAGAATACTTTCTGAAACCAAGAATTTGGTCAGTCATTTTGACACTCCATCTATTCCACTTCTAAAATTTCTCCAAGTTGGAACTATCTCATTAGTTTTAGTATTACATAGAATGAGGTCTTCAAACAATTGGACAACATAACCAGTGAGGGGATCTTGATTCTTGCCTAGATCCTTCTCCCCAAGTTCCCCCACCTTTCATTTTCAAGTTAAATTCAAGTCCCAATATTATATTACACTCTCTGATCCTCTCAATTTTTTTAAATGTTTTCCTACCATCATATGGCCCATACAAAGTAAAGATAAAGAACTCCTCCCCACCTTCTTTAGATTTTAGATCTATTCTAACACCTGCAAGAAACAAATATGCATTAATGAGATCAACTATATCTTTCCAACAAGTAATATTGCAATTTTATCTTTCCTCACAATCTACTGAATTAAAAGACCAATCTTTAGAATTTTTTATAGTAAAGCCTCTATGTTCTTCCCCTTCACACATAGTTTCATGAAGCAAAATGACATTTGGATTGTATTTGGAAAAAATAAAATTAAGGGCTAAATTTTTGTGGGTACCCCCCACCCCTCTCAGACTAAATGACAAAATTATCATGGTTTCATCTTCTATGAGGCTTTTCCTGCTCTAAGGGTCCTTTCATCATCATTTGCATTCCTTCCTTAACCTCCTTAATGGATTTATTCTTTGCTAGGGTAAGGTAGCATCATTTAGAACTGTTGATAGTAAATCCTTTGTGTTCTTTCCTTCCCAGACATTTTCCTAAAAGAAAAATGACATCTGGATTGTATTTGGAAAAGCACCTTTTCAAGGCTAATTTAATGATATAATTATCATGCTTCAACCTTCTCTGATATTTCCCCTACTCTAAGGACCCCTTTATTGTCATATTCTTTTATTCTTTGCTAGGATAAGATAGGATTTCCAACCCACTAATGATCCCTAATCATTTTCCTTTGCCAAACCTCCTTCTACCCCTTCTTTCTCCCTTTGGGAACCATCTCTTCTAGGTATTAGGTTATATCTAGGTCTAGATATTCCATGATATTTAGAGGTATAATCCCCAAACTCATAGGACATAGAGGTTTTATAGGATCCCTTTATAGGTAATTTACTAGTATCTTCTACCCAGATTGTGGATTATATGCTCACTTATACCAAATTAATATTCTATCTTAAGATGGTTTTGATTAGTATAGGAATGGGAATTCCAGTGGTGAACTGGATCAAGGGGTGCTTATCCTTGGCTTCCTTTTCTATTCTAATAAATCGATCAACTTCTAGATTCTTCTGTTTGGTTGCAGGACTAAGTAAAATGATAACAACCAACAAGAGAGAAGGTTCCATCAAAGGGATAAAAAAGGGAAACTCCATATCTTTGCCACACATGTTATTTGTAGATGACATTATTCTGTTCGGATTAGGGACTGAGAGAGAAGCTAGAAAGCACAAGGAAATCCTAGATGTGTGCAACAAAATTATAGGAATTTAGTGAATATTTTAATTGCTCGGGAGTGGAAGAAGGATTAGAATGTGAGTACCTCCCTCTACCCCTGTTCCTTGTGACAATGGAATTAAATATTTAGGTTTTCATTCAAAAATTAATGATTTTAATCATAGAAAATTGTTTTGGCTCTATGAAAAAATAGATTACATTTGGTGCTATAGGTCATTATTTAGTGAAGGGAGGCTCATCGCCAAGTAAAACCAATTAAAGGGCATATTCATAAATTGGTTATCCATGGCCCATTAAAGGAATCCTAGAGAAGACACGAAAATTTCCTTTGGAAAGGAAAAAGAGGGATTCAAGTTAAGAATCTCTATAATTTGGAGGTAGAGGATTATGTTGCTTTGAGCACAAAAGTAGAGAAGATGCAGATCCAAGATGTTAGCGAATTGTGGCACAAGTGATTGGGCCACTTGCATCATGGGGATTTGGAACTCATGCACCAGATCTCTACAGGTCTTCCCAAAGGTATGCTAGAGAAAGTTGATACATGAAAGGGGTGTACTTTGGGAAAATACACCAAGTCTTCCTTTCACGAAAGAGACAGTCGAGCAGAGGCGATTCTAGAACAAGTCCATTCTGATGTGTGTGTACCATTCTCGACAGCATCCACAACCAAACATAGGTATTATCTTATATTTGTTAATGACTTTTCTCATAAATGCTAGATATTTTTCATGTAGAAGAAGGATCAAACTTTCACAAAGTTTTGTGAATTTAAAGCATTGGTTGAGAAAGAGTCTCGAAATAAGTTTAAAGCTTTGAGGAGAGATCACGGTGGTGAGTATGTATCAAATGAGTTTAATAAATTTTGTGTAGCAAAAGGGATTAAACGGAAGTTGACGACACCCCATAACCCACAACAGAATGTGGTGGCTAAGAGGAAGAACAAAAGCATTGTAAGGCATCATGGGAGATGTCGCGTGATTAGGGCCTGCCACTACACTTATGGGTTGAGGCATGCAACACAATTTTTTATTTGCAGAACCGTAGCTCGCATTGAATTCTTGGGATGAAGACATAAGAGGAGGCTTATTCCAGTAAGAGACCAGATAATGGTCACTTCACAATTTTTGGGTCATCGATATATTTCCATGGGATCAAATATGCACGGAAGAAGCTTGAGCCGACAACAGAGTTGGGGATATTTGTGGGGTACACTGATACACCTCACAACTATCAGATGTACTTGCCAACCAACAAGATGACAGTGGTTCGTAGGGATCTCAGATTCGATGAGGAGAAGGCCATGCGATTTTCCCTTCATAGGGAGCTTTAGCTACATGTGGTTAACGATCTCTTAGATCCTAAAGTTTAGGATCCTCAAATTGATGTGGATCAACCACATGCAGAGGATCCAAGAGTGGAGACATCCACTCAAGCAAAGTCTTCCATAGATGGGAGAAAGTGCACCAAAGAGGCTAACAGGTTATTGCATGATGTATGGGAGAATGTGGGAGCACCCACATCTCAGTGCAGGTAGAGGAGGTCACCTGAGAGGTGCACTAGATACATGGCTCTTATGATCACATGTGTTGAGACGAAGCCATCTTCCTTTGAGGAGGCAGGGCATCAACCGATTTGGTTTGATGCCATGGTGGAGGAGTATGACTTAATAGTTCATAAAAGTGTTTTGGATGTGGTCCCGAGACTGGAGGACAAGTCAATGGTGAGCTCCCAATGGCTTTACAAGGTAAATAAAGCTGGATATGGTAGTGTGGAGAAGCATAAGTCCAAGTTTGTGGCCCATGGATTTTCACAAGTAGAGGGAATTTACTATGATGAGACCTTTGCTCCTGTTGCAAGGTACTCATTGATCAGATCTATATTGGCAATATCAACACAGATGGGTTGGAAGATACATCATATGGATGTAAAGATAACCTTCCTTAATGGCAAGATTGAGGAAGAGGTGTACATATAGTAGCTTGAAGGTTTTGATACCTTCAACTATGAGTCGCATGTGTGTTGGCTCAAGAGTGCGTTGTATGGTCTTAAGAAAGCACCTCATGCTTGGTAAATCAATATCGATAGCTACTTCGCCAGGTTGGGCTTCACCAAGAGTGAAGAAGATGTGAACCAGTGCCACATAGTGGTGCAAGGAAAATTGTTGGTCATTGTGTTATATGTCAATGATTGATTTTGACAAGTGATGATCAACTAACGACATAGGGCTTACGCATTAGTTTCTGGGCATGGAAGTATGGTAGGGTGATGGGGAATTCTTTGTATCTCAGGGAAAGTATGCCAACGAGATACTTAGGAGGTTTTGAATGGAGAGAAGCAAACCCATGGAGACTCCTCTAGCAGGTAACTGGAGGAAGGAGGATGCTACTCCAGGGGAAATAGTGGAAGCTATTGTTTACAGGCAGCTTGTGGGTTCACTCATGTATTTGGTGAACACCCAACCGGATATGTGCTATGCAGTTAAACAAATTAGTAAAGCATTGGTTAGGCCTACCAAGTTGTATTGGAAGGTGGAAAAACATGTGTTGAGATACCTCAAGGGCACTACTCAGTATGGATTGTGGTATAGAAGGACAGAGGGAGTGAAGCGTTAATGCTTCACTGATGTAGATTGGGCAGGGATTCCATCCAACGGGAAGAGCACATCAGGAGGGATCTTCAATATTGGGTCAGTGACAGTTTCTTGGTACAACAAGAAACAAAGATCGATTGCACTCAGTTCGACAGAGGCAGAGTACATGGCTGCAAGTCAACAAACATGTGAAGCCATCTGGATGAGGAAGATCCTGGTTGGTTTATTTGGTCAATAGATGGATCCAACTATGATTTACTCTGATAATCAAAGTTGTATCAAACTCTCTGAAAATCCAGTTTTTCATGATTGGTCCAAGCATATTGATATCTGATATCATCATCTGAGAGATTGTGTATTGAAGTGGATTATTTTGTTGGAGTACGTTCCAATGGAGGAGAAAGATGCTGACATTTTGACAAAGGCATTGTCAAGATGCAAATTCAAGTTTCACAGAGACATGATCAGGGTAGCTAATAATCCCTTTCTTGTTGAGAGGGAGTGTTGAGAAATGCTAACAAGAAATTCCAGTTTAATTTTTCCTAGAATTAAAATAAAATTCTATTCCCATAGCAACTTGTAAATAGTTAATTAAGTTTAATTAACCTAATTATCTTAGGAATTTCGAGTTGGAAGTATTTCTATAGTCATGTATATGTTCTCCCTAAATTTTAGGGGTCCAGGATGAGTTTATTTGAGTTGTAATTAGATAACTCAGTTTGACTGAGTTATAGACAGTTAAACTAGTTTTAACTGTTTGTGGAATTAGTAGCGGTCTAGTAGTGAGTTGGTGCACTGGTGCATCCTCAGTGCTACTCTAGCTAACTAGAGATTCACTCAAGAGAAACTCATGCATGTCGATTTAGAGAAATACCTAGTTGAGACTAGAGTGCAGGGACAATGTACTATCGGTTGTAGAATTATCTGAGTTTGACAGATCATGCATGCAATCAGAAGAGGACCTAGTTTTGGATTGCACATTTATGGAAGAAGGAAACCCCAATTAAATATGGGATATTCCTCACAGGAATTGTGCAAGGAAATGGGAGCTCAACAGACAGAAGAAATTAGCTAAGTGTTGGTCAGTGCTGGCTTGTGAGGCAGAGAGTTGATCATACTTGTGTGGAATTTTTCTTGTGAGAACAAGCTTAGTGTTATCACTTAGATTTCTGATTAATGCAATAGATAGTAGGGGTTTTTAGTAGTGGATTTCCCTAGAGAAACAATTGTGTTATGTGTCTTTGATTATCTTCCTCTTTTCGATTATTGTTTTCATCGATTCTTGGTTTCCGTTGTTTAAAGAGTAGAGTAGATTCTTGTCTTGTGTTTTAGTACATTACATGAGCTATGAATCTACACAAAATCTACACTATTTACTCATAAATCTGTTATTTAATATCAATTTAATAACTATTGAAATTATGAGAAATTTTTCCTCGTTTTAATAGTTAATCATTAATTGTTATTAGATCTCTGAATAGAACATGTAATCACAATACCAGCTAGTAGAACTATTTCATTAGCCGGATATTTATCATAAATTAAGCATGTTAAAATCCCCAATCATTTAATTATTCTTCTCTTGGTTGGGTTAGAACTATTTCTCCCTAATCGAGATAGGCTTAGGATTTTTTTCCTTTTTCTTGCATCTTAGAGTAGATTTTCATTTAGATTTAATTATCCATTCTAGAAGTCCCCTCACGCAGGTAAAAACCTTAGTTGCGACTTGGATGAGCCATAAAGTCAACTTAAGGATCTGCTTGCTTGCATGTGCATAGCAAGAGGGAAAATCTGATTTCTCTCTTTCTATTGGTAAATAATAGATACACTATAAGCTAGCAGAGAGAGAGGGGGGGTAACTTGACCCAATTGAACTAGTCATAACCACTACATCAAATAAATAAGAGCTTAGTTGGGGCTCTAACCAGGGGGTCTCTCTCACATTTTGATGAGGTCATTTTTACAATAAAGAAGGTGTTGTTATTCTCTCATAATTCTTAATAAACTTGCAATAATACCTTGTGAACCTAATAAATCATTGAAGATGCTTTAGGGTTGTGGGGATTTTCCATTGCTTAATGGCTTTAATTTTGTTAGGGTCTACCTTAACACTCTCATGAGATATAAAATGACCCAAATACTCCATCTCCTATACTCCAAAGAAACATTTGGAGATTTTTTCATATAATTGTTTCTCCTCCAATATTTTGAGCCCCTTGTCAACATGTTTAACATGATCCTTCTAATACTTGTTGTAGATTAGTATATCATCAAAAAATACTAACACGATTTTTCTAAGGAAGGGTTTGAAAATGGAGTTCATCAAACCTTGAAATGTGGAAGGTGAATTAATAAGGCCAAAAGGCATGACCAAAAATTCATAATGACCTTCATGAGTTTAGAATGTCTTAAGTCTTCATTATAATTCAATGATATTCTGAACTAAGATCCAACTTGGTGAAGAAATTTGCTCCATGTAATTCATCCAACAATTCATCAATGACATGAATGAGAAATTTATCCTTAATAGTGAGTTTATTGAGCTCCCTATAATCTAGACACATATTCCATGATTCATCTTTTTTATTCACCAATACTACTGGAGCAAAGAGAAAACTTTGATCAGGTTGAATTATATCAACCTCTGGCATTTCTATAACCATGTGTTCAATTTTGTTCTTTTGGGCATAGGGATATCTGTAAGGCCTAATGTTTGGAGGAACACTTCCTGGAATCAGGTGAATATCATGATCATAATCATGAATATGTGGGAGGCCTTCGGGGGTCTCAAATACCTTGGAATGATTGTCCAAGAATTTTTGGAGATCTGGAGAAATATATCATTTCGATGTTTGAACCTGTAGTGAGCATAATTGTGTAGTTATGCCCCGTTTTTATTTCTTAAAAATATTTTTCATGCCATTTGAGATGATTATATTCCCTGGTTTCCCAACGATACCCCTTAATTCAATTTCCTTTCATTCCCCAAAAAATTCAAGAATAATTCTTGAAAATTAAAAGCTATCATCCACAAAGATTATAACCATTGGACTCCTAGTACAACATCAACACCACCCATTGGAATGGAAAGCATTGGACTATTCAATACATATTCCCCCATGGTTAACTTGATATTATGGCACTTTCTATAGCTATTTATAGTTCCTCCATTTGCAACCATCACTTGACACTCTGGTGTTGGATATAGAAATAAATTCAATTCCTTGGCTATCTTAAAATGAATAAAATTATGGGTACTACCTGAATAAATCAACACTATTACTTTTTTCTTCTTGATATATCCTTCTATCTTGAGAGTTTTAGGAGTGGTAATTCCTACCAATGCATTACAAGACATGGTAGAATTCATTTCTTCCTTATCTGGGGTTGGTTCCTGGTGTATATCCTCTTATTTTGATGTTTCTTGTTCTTTTTCTTCCTCCTCTTCACAATCTATGTCAAAATAATTTCTTCTCAGCACACTTATTACCTTTAATGTATTTTCCGTCACAAATGTAGCAAAGCCCTTTTGACCTTTTTTCCTCCAATTTTTGTGGTATCAACCTTGTATTTTATGGAAGGCTAGGAGCAACAACACTTCCATATTTATATTTATGAGTGGTAGACTTCCTTGTTGCCATAATTTTTCTTTCAACTTTTCTTGCCACCTTGAATGCCTTCTCCATTGAATTAGGTCCCCAAAGGTGAACCTCATGTTGGATGTTCTCCTTCAAATTCCCTATGAAGACATCAATCCTATGTTCCTCTGGAGTATCATTTAACCTGATATTCAATTTTTGGAAGTCCTCAATGTGCTCCGCCATTGAACCCTTTTGTTTGAGATTTATCAATTGGCTAAAGAAGGTGTTGCTCTTTCTATCCTCATGTGCTATCATATCCTCCATAAAAATTGACCAAGTGACAAGTGGTTTATGAGAAAAAATCCATTGATGCCAATCAAACTGATTGGGTTTTAAATATAAATATGCAATGCATACCTTTTGTGTGTGTTTCAAATCATCTAGATCAAAATATTGCTCCACTTGTATTATCCATGTTACCGGATCCATGCCATCAAACTTTCTCATATCAAACTTTGGAATGTGGTTGGTATTAAATAAAATGTTAGAGTCTCTAAAATCATTATTAACATTCCTTTTTTCTAATATTGAATTTCATGGAATACCTTTTCACCATTAGGGAGTATTTCTTATAGCAAGTTTGTCACATAATGCTTCAAACCATCCATCTTAGCTTCCATGTCTACTTTTAAACCATTATTCAAACCATCCATCTTAGCTTCTATGTCTGGTTTTAATCCATCCCTCAAACCTTCCATGTTTTCTTTTAAATCATTCTTCAAACCATCCATTTTAGCATCAATTTCATTTATGGTTACTCTTTGCGAGAGTGAAATTTGTTGCACTTGGTCGCATAACGTTGGTATATCATGTTGCATTTCTTCCTCTTCCTCACGTGTCATAGTAGATATTTTTGGTTTCTTACTGGGAGAATCCATTTATTTTTTGTTTCGAGGCATATTGGAACCAAATAATGATATCTATGCTTTACTATGCCCCTTGAATTACTTCAGACTGATTTTTCAAACAAAACTTATGCAAATTTAAAAAAAATACACATTTTTTTCTTCTTTCTTTTTGGAGCTTGATATTGAAAATGTTGTATCTATGAAATTTCGACCTCCCAATATCTTATATTAGGTCCTATAGTAGCACTATGAGTCTTCTTTCCAATACAACATATCAGACCAAGAATGTATTCTTCAATATAATGTTATGCCAAATCTCCCACGAAGGCCTGATTATGGACCGGTTTAGTAGAGCGAACTTGTACAGGATGCCACATGTAATTGTTTCAACCTTCAACCCTAAAACTGATACAAGAATAGATAAAATCCATGCAATTTCATTCAATTTTTATGGAATTCAAATTCGATGCTCAGAGAGAAAGTTATGATGTTTTTTCCTAGGTCATCCATTAGAGATTGAATTTTGGAGCCTGTAAAAATCCTAACTTCTTCCGATCATATCTCAAAAAAATATCTGAAATTTTTACATGAAGTTCACCATGATTTCGGCTCCATGGGGTAAAAATTTCAACTTTTGAAGCTTCATATAAAAAAGGTTAAATTGAAAATTCCAAGATGATCTATTTGAAGCAGTGAAACCCTAGAATCTAAAGCTCTGAAACCAAATGTTATGCACCAAGATCACAAAAGAAAAGAAATATAGTTCAACGAATTGAAAATTAGCCTCTTTGAGGGGGAAAACTCCTTTAGATCACATAAATGAATAATTATTGGATGATATGGGGTATTGACCAGATCTGAGAGGCGGAAGAAACGCGGCGGCCAGGGTTCCTCAGCAAGCGGAGTTCGATTCATATGGAGAGTGGCAGGGGAGGGAGCTCGGCTCCCTCCTACAAAGATGCAGTAGCCAGCGGAAGTAAGGGACCAACTGGAAACAGTAAAAGCGATATGAACTACAGAATCAGAGACAATGAAAAGGAAACAGATGGGACCAGAACAAAAGAAAACAACAGCACAAAGGACAAAGAGGAAGAAGACAAAAGTCTGGGTTCAAGAGACAAAAAACTAAAAGGACCTTGCAAACCAAAAGCAGAAATCACTCCCCGAGTAATATTAAATGATCCTACTCTGCAAGAGCACAGGGAACATATGGGAACCTACGCCATAATCTGTAAATTCATGGGACTATGGCCCACTGAAAAGGCTTTACAGACGTGGATCAAGTATCATTGGAAGCCCAAAGGAAGCATTGACCTACATCTGGGGTCAAAAGGATTCTTCACAGTAGTGTTCTCCAACATTAAAGACAAAGACAGAATATTCAAAGGAGGTCCCTATTTTTTTGCTGCAGCAGGTCTCTATATGAGACCTTGGAAAATGAACTTTGTCCCAAAGAGGGAGACTTTCTCTTCGGTTCCTGTGTGGGTAAGGCTCTACTCTCTACCTCTTGATTATTGGCAAACTGAATCGTTGGCTGCCATTGGTAATAAACTAGGATGCTATATCAAAGCTTCTGAAGCCACAAGAAGGGGAAAATATACCTCCTTTGCTAGAATCTGTGTGGAAATGGATCTATCAGGAGCACTTCTGGACGAAGTTATCCTGGAGGTTTTGGATGAGGAGTGGGTGCAGGCAGTTGACTATGAGCATATACCCTTCAGGTGCCGAAGATGCCACGAACATGGGCATTTGTTAAGAGACCGCCCTCTCAGCAAAGAAAATAACAAAGAAAAACTCAATACAGCGAAGGACACCGAAAGCTTTCAGAAAGTGGCCAGTAAAGGAAGGGGAGGAAAAAAGGGATCAAAACAACAACATACTGAGGGGCAAAAGGGCAGTCATAATAAGTTTAAAGTGATAGAAGAGACTGAATAAATCACAAGAGAATATCAAGATCTGGAGGAAGATGCTAAAGAAAAAGAAAAGAAAGAGGACTTAAATCTCTTTCCGGCCATTAACTCTATAAAAGAAGCAATCAGAAGTGAAACAGAAATGGAAATGGACCAGGAAATGACTCAAAGTGAAACAAATTTGGAAGAGAACGAACTACAAGAAATCCTCGACAAGGAAAACTTGGATCTGGAAGGATTCCTGATGCAAGGAACCAAAGGAGGAATAGATTCTCTGCCCCAAGATGAATGCAATAGAATATAGCAGTTGCTTTTATGGAAAATTTAGGAACAAGGACAGGAGAAAGGTAAGAACATCCACAAACAGGAGCACAAAGGGGTGAAAAAAATGAAATTAAATCCAGGATTAGCCACCGGAAATCCAGGAAAGAAGAGAGGCAGAAAAAAGAAAAATGAGCTCCTGATGGAGTGCGGAAAGCTAATGATAGACTCAGGTAAGATGAAAGATATGACCAGTTACTCCTTTACAAATCTTTAACTATGAAGTTCATCTCATGGAATATCAGAGGTCTAGGTAGTAAAAGAAAACAGAGAATGCTAAGTAACAGAATGAAACTAGCAATGCCAGACATAATCTTCATTCAAGAAACAAAATGCTCCATTCAGAAAATAAAACAAATCCATAGCAAATGGCTCAGTAAATTTGAGTTTCTAGAAGTTAAAGCAGAAAACACAACGGGGGGCACTCTTACTCTTTGGAACCCCCAAAAAGTCATCATTGTAGATGCAGAGGCAACGAGAAATTACTTATCAGCTATCATTCAGCCAATGGGGATGTCGAACACCTTCCTGGTTACAAATGTCTATGGTCCTCAGAGAATAGATGAGAAGCTGAGATTTCTGAACTCTCTGGTAGATCTGAGAAACAGACATAAAGAATTCCCTTGGGTCATTGGAGGAGACTTTAATATGATTAAATCTCTTTCAGAAAAAAAAGGAGGCACCAGAATCTTCAGTAGAGATTCATTAGGATTCAATTCTTTCACAGAAGACATGAAGATGGTTGACTCTGAAATGCAAAACGGTCTTTTTACTTGGAATAACAAAAGAGGAGGTAATGCTCAGGTTACCTCTAAGTTAGACAGATTTTTGATCTCCGAGAAGTTGTTACTCACAAATTCAGAAATATCTGCAAGTGTTCTCCCATTTGGAGGCTCTGATCACTGGCCGATTCAATTAGAAATCAAAGGAATTGATGCTCCCAAGAACAGACCCTTCAAATTTGAAAATATATGGCTCTCCCACCCAAATTTTATCAGCAACATTGAGGAATGGTGGTCCGAAGATCTTCAAATTCAGGGCTCCAAAATGTTCCTCCTCCATAAAAGGCTACAGCACATAAAGATCAAACTCAAAGAATGGAACAAGAAGGATTTTGGTAACATTTTTGCAAACAAAAAATCAGTGGAGATCAAAATGTAGGAACTAAATCAAGCAATGATCATAGAAGATTTTGATAAATTCAAAAGTGAGCAAGCTGAAAAACTCAACCTTGATTGGGAGAATTTATGCAAACAGGAGGAAATTTTTTGGAGACAATAGTCCAGAGTTCAATGGCTCAAAGAAGGTGAACGGGACACTAGGTTTTTCCACCGTTCTACCATAGCCAATAGAACGCACAATAGAATCTCCTCAATATTGAAAGAATATGGGGAGATTTAGACCGCTCACAAGAATATTGAAGCTGTGATGGTTCAACATTTCAGAGGTATCACAAATGAAAATAATCTAGACAGAGACCATCACATCAAGGAAATTATAAAGAATATTCCTAGGATGGTGTCTAGAGAAGATAACTTTAACCTGAACAAACCAGTAACTAAAGCAGAGGTTAGTACGGTGATTAAAGAGATGCAGAATGGCAAAGCTCCAGGTCCAAATGGTTTTAACGTGGACTTTTTCAAAGCCTGCTGGAATGTTGTCAAACAAGATATTTTGGATGTGGTTGAGGAATCCAAAAGAAGCAGATCCATTTTGAAAGCCCTCAACACCTCTTTCATCTCCCTGACTCCTGATAAGTCAGACCCATTGCTTTATGCAATGTTGTTTACAAAATCATTTCTAAGATCCTAGCCAACAGACTCAAACCTCTTCTACCTTCTTTGATTTCTGGGGAACATTTTGGTTATGTGGAAGGAAGGCAAATCCTGGATAATATATTTCAGGCCCACGAGGTTGTTCACTCTCTCACCAGCAAAAAGCAGGCTGGTATGATCATGCAATTAGACATTGCAAAAGCGTATGACAAGGTGAACTGGATTTACATCAAAAAGGTCCTTTCCGCGTTTGGGTTTGATCATGACTAGATCAGATGGGTTATGGCTATGGTTACTTCACCCAACTTTTCAATTCTGGTGAATGGCGCGCCCTCAGAGATCTTCACTCCTTCCAGAGGCCTCAAACAGGGAGATCCTCTCTCTCCCTTTCTTTTCATCCTCATGATGGAAGGATTGGGCCGAACCATTAAAACTACTAAATTTTTAGGAAAGATCAAGGGCCTTCAATTAACGGAGAACATCCAAGCCTTGACTCATCAACAATTTGTGGATGACACCATGCTGCAGGGTATCCCCACAGTCAAGGAAGCTACAACGTATAAAAAAATCTTAAATGACTTCGCCTTGGCTTCAGGTATGGAAGTCAATCTCTCCAAATCAAAAAAAAAAATCTTTAACACTAACATTTCTATTCAAAAGAACATCTCCAGAATTCTGGGCTTCCAAAGGAAGGTCCTCCCTTCAAAATATTTGGGACTCCCCCTTACAAATATACCAATGCGCAAAAGTATCTGGGAACCGGTGCTCAACAAGATGCAAGACAAGATCAAAAGATGGACTTTTAGAGCGTTGAACCTGGCTAGCAGATTGATTTTGACGAAGGCTGTTCTTCAATCCATCCCTATTTTATTTCTATCAAACCTGCCAGCTCCCAAATGGATTTACAGCAACTCAGGAACATTCAGAGAGACTTTCTCTAGGGTAAGGAGGAGACAAAAAAGAAATGGGCCCTCGTTTCTTGGGATAAAATCTGCAAACCCAAAAGTCATGGTGGCCTAGGATTAGACGATCAGGAGATTCTAAGTAATGTTCTAGGAGCCAAAATCTGGTGGAGATGGGTTAAAGAACCAGAGGTGAAATGGGCTAAAACCTAGAAAGAAAAATATGTCAGCTCCTGGCAAATAAGTGATCTCATAAGAATGTCAGGGAACATAAAAGGCTCTCACATCTGGAATAAAGCCTGGGATAACAGAAGCCTAGTTCAGAACAACAGCTTCTGGGAAATCAGAGCAGGTGAACAAGCTCTCTTCTAGGAAGATAAATGGCAACAAGAACCAATGTTGTTAAGGGAGGACTTTATGAGAATCAAGCAGGAAACAGATTCCCAAGGACTAATAAAAGTCAGGGATTTCTGGAATCTTTCTCATAACACTAAGAAATGGAGAAACTAGAGGAAAATAGAATGCAGAGGGGAAGGCCCCATAAAGGCAAAAACAGAAGAACTTATGAAAATTTTAGAACAGAGAAAGATCTTGGTCACAGATGGGCAGGATCAGTTAAGATGGGGACAAAACAAAGAAGGCATCTTTAACATCCATGAAGCAAAAAGAATTACCCTTAACCTAGATCCCTGCGTTTCAGCAAAGTCCTGGCAAAAACTTTGGAGCCACCAAGGATGGATGAAGATCAAACTGTTTATGTGGTTAGTTCATCATAAGAAAATATTAACTTGGGATAACATTCATAAGAGGGGGGTAATGGGGCCCTCTAGATGCCCATTATGTGAGGCTCAAGAGGAAACAATAGAGCATATTCTCAACAACTGTACCTATATCAACTAGTTGTGGGATTCTTTCAACATCATTTTTCAACAGACAGACAGAGATAAAGGTAGCATCATTAATACCGTGAACAAGTGGAGAAAAAACTTTTCAGAGAATGAAATCCTTAATTTGGCCTGGAACTTGACACCAAGCTTCATTATCAAGAATGTTTGGAAGGAAAGGAATAAAATAATTTTCAAGGATGAAAAAACTACTGCCATTTGCCTGATGGATTTAATCTTAAAGCAGATTAAGGAGACCGTCTCCACCACCGTGCACAGTTACCCCTCGAATCCTCCCACTGCGCGCGATTTGAGAACTCTCAAGCAGCTGGGAATTCATGAGATCATACTCCAGGGTCTTAGAAAAAAAGTAAGAGTGTTGGAAAGGGAAAAGGAATTATGGCATCCTCCACCAAAAGGTTATCTGAAATGCAACATTGATGGGGCTTCAAAAAGAAACCCAGGAACAGCAGGTTATGGAGGTGTGTTAAGAGATGAAGAAGGAAAAATAATTTTCACTTTCCACTGCCATTTAGGCAAAGCCACCAACAACATGGATGAACTAATGGCGTTGGAACAATGTATGGAGCTACTTAAACTCAATCACAGCTCCAATGTTCTCATAGAAGCAGACTCTGAGATTTCTATAAATGCAGTTAAGAAAATCAGCTATGGAACAGTGCCTGAAAGGGTCTCAAAACAATGGAGACTTATACAAGTGTACCAGAGAATCCATAAACATCTCCAATGCCTTTGAACAGTTAGCTTCAATCATGTTTGAAGGAAAGCCAATAAACTTGCATATCTACTAGCCAACCAAGGAGTGATTAATTCCAAGTTCAAAATAGACATGAAATGGCAGGAGATGCCTCCTAGCAGGCTTAAAGCTATCTGCGAGGCTCAAGCCGCAGAGGACAAGGAAATTTATGATTATTAGGCTCGCGGGGTAGGAAATGATTAATTGAAGATAGCGAGATGGATTTCACTGCTCTTCAGGGTGAGTGTAATGGTAACCACAATTCCTTTTTTAAGGGTGTGCTCATTTCCCTTTCTAGATTCCAAGTCCAGATGGGGAGAAACAGTTACCGCGGGAGGAATCCCGGTTCTCCCAGCTGCAAGGATATTCCATTTTGTTGGGTTTGGAGGGATAAACCGCTTCACTGGCGGTTTTCATTTGTTCGCACCGCTTTCACTTGGGAAGTGGTATTTTCTATTTCGGAGCAATCACAATCAGATTCCTACACGTGGCAGGGAGGTGGTTTGGGAAAATGCCCTTACCCACACACTATCGCGGGGTCTTCTTGTTCGGTGCGATATAAATCTCAATCGTAGGATGCAGCAGATGTTAATCAACGGTCTAGTTTTTCTGGAGAGCTTGGAGGTTCGGTCCCGCTAATCTTCGTATGTCTTGTCGGAGCATTGTTAACCTCGACTGTCAGTTTGTTTACAAAATGAATGGCGCATATTGATGGGTTCTTCCGCCGAGTTTCTTATTTTTCTTTGTTCAGCTAAATGGCTTGCCCTTAGGGCTTTTTCTAAGTTTCCTTGTCTCCTTGGCGACGGGGAGATTTTTGTTCGTATTATAAAATATTTGTCCAATTAATGCAAGAGAAGGACTGACATTTGCCTCAGCAAAAAAAGAATAATTATTGGATGATATAAATGGCAAAACCTACTTGGTATATATAGGAGTCTAAGGGGTCATAATTTAGTCAGAGTGTACATAACAAAAATAATGTAAGGAAACAACAATAACAATAGTGGGCTTCTATGGGGCACAACAATAACAATATGGGGGCTACATGGGCACAACAATAACAACATGGGGCTACACTAATAATAACAATAAGGGGTTACACTATTATTATAGTGACTTAACATTCCCTCCTTTCCTTATTTTCCTTCCTAACTAGCTCCCTAACCTTAGTTCTTCTCATAACTCTCTATTCTCTGGATTTTCTCCTCAGGATACAGACTTTTTGCTTCTTTATGTTCTTATCTCATATTTTTCCCCTTCTCTTCATTCCCCACCCTGTATAAGGTTATACACTTCAATTCAATTGGGATCCATCCTTATTAAGCCCTTCTCCATAAACAACATCTTAATCCACAATGATAGTTGAGCTAGTAACTTTCCTTGGGGATTAACATAAAATTTAATTTCTACACTATTAAAGGATTCATTGAATCCCACAACAAATTTGACTAGGTAACCTTCTTTAAATTGGTCAAACCAAAATTCAATGGATCTTTTCCAATTGTTAGTGAGCATGTTTAACCTATTGACTATTTCTCAACTCCATAACAACATTTCTTGAACCCTTTGCAATGGATTAATGGTGTTGCTTATCCACCCTTGGATAAGATAGGGAAATTCTGGAAATAAAATTTCATGAATATCAATGTAAATACACCTTTGCTTCCTTTTTTAGTATCGATCCTTAAATGTTTGGTCTTTTGCCAAGTGAATTCCTCCTCTTTCTCCAAAAACTAGTCTTGTATCTCCTTCCTTGATAACTTCCATGTCACCCCCTTATCATTTGATGAGGATCATGATCATTTAGCTCCCAAAAATGGAACCAATAGTTAGAGTGAGGTTCAGGCCTAGGGTTCAAGCTCCTTTGCCAACATATGCCTTGTAAGCATCTATGCTTCCAATCACTAGAGACTACAGAGGGTCTCACAAAAGATACAGAAATTGAAAAAACCTCCCGATAATGATTATATTGAGGAGGATACGTTCTAGCATGGAAGAATTACAATCACATCTAAACATCTACAACAAGATTCCTTAAATATTCATTGAATATTACAATAACAGGCTAAACAATGCAATTAACATGACACAAAAGACTTCTAAAAGTCAAATATAAACAAATATTTCATAAACCCCTCATATAAATAATATCTTTACATGAAAAATAACTAGCAAGTATAACCTCCATTGCAAAACTCAAGAGCTCTACAAATATCAATGGCTCTACATTGATAAAAGAATCTCTAGGCAAAGAATCATTTTATATCTCTCTTCTTACATGCTTTTATGTGTGTTCCTTTCAGGGAGCATACTAACCCGACAATACGTGAACAGAGAAATTGAGTTATAATTATTTACAATTCCTTATGATTCCTTGGTTGTGTGCATAGTATACCTAACTCTCTTATGCATTGTCTTCTACACTATATATCTGCGCAACCTCTCTCCTTCACTTGGTGCAATGTCCCTTTAATTAGTGCAACATGCTTGGCTGGGTGCATATCTTATGTCTTGTCAAAAGTTTGGTCATCCCCTAATGCCAACACCAACCCCATCTTACCTATTTAGAAACCTATGCCATCTCATTTAATAATAATTTATTGTATATGTGGAGAATTTGGAGCTAATTTGGTGAATAAACATTTCAATCTTTTACTAATTTGGATTGTATTTATGAAGAGATTATTTTTGTGATTTGTGTCTACCTATTGGCTTATGGAATGAAGAGAGAATTTGTGAATTTTTGTACCCATTCATACTGGAGGTTCCCAATGTGTTTTAGTCTATCAGAGATTTTCTCATCACTTTTTGTTTATTTATCTCAAATCCTTTAATTTATGTATCTTGATGTGATTTTTCCTAGTTGATCATATTTCCAATAGTGTTATCAAAATCAATGTATCGAGTTAGAACCAACTAGTTTGGACCAGTCTACACCCAAATGACCCAAAACAACATGTGAATTAAATTGGTAGATTTTTTCTAACCACTTTGAGACAAAACCAACTAGTTCAATCCAATGACATTCTAAACTAGTATGCAACCATGGACCCACTAGCATGCCATTTTAGGAAAATAACAAGAAATAAATGGACATAACCTAGAAAAATTAAGTTATAAATGATAATATTAAATTTGTAACATACAATTTGAAATTATCTTTTAGATATTTTTCTTGTCCTTTTAATTTCAACATTACCAATTATAGTTCAAGGATGTTTGAGTGTGGTCCAGTGAGGGATAAATTCACCTCATTTTTTACCTAGGAGGAACCCATTTTTTAGTGCATGCAAGTTCCATCCTAAATTAATAGTGACAAAACCTTTTGTTGATAATAGTACAATAAATCTAGTAATAAATCTTTCACATCACAGTTTTTTAGTGCTTGGTTTTGCTCCATTGAATGCAAGCTCTACCACAACCTCATTGAATTTCATATGATTCAAGATGACTAATTCTTTATATAATTGATAGTGTTCAAGGTTTCAACAATCTAACTTTAGAAGGATTGCAAAATTTTAGGTCTATATTCTATCATATATGAGGATATGGAATTGGAATTTAACCAAGAATGCCCAACCCTCTATGTTCCTCAATGGTGATGATCATTGTTGAACTCATTAGCATATCTAAACAAAAATGTACACTTCACATTGATATAGGTGGATATTGTTGGCCACCTACCTATTCCACCTAGACCTCTAGCCGGTTTCATCACTTTCCTTGATTATAGCAATATTTACTATTTTTAGTAGTTTTTTGGGTCCTGAACTTCCGGAGTTGTTTTGCCCCCCTAAACAATGTTTTTTTTAGGTCTCCAATAAGATAGTAGCCATCCTATAGTGCTCAGATATATCTTTCTAATGAGGTATCGTACGCACCAAACGAAGATCATATGACCAAATTACTGTAGAATTTTCTTATAGATTCAAACTGCAGATTGTAATATGCTAAAACAATTGACTTGAATCTACTCTACTCATAAGCGAAAACAAAAATTAATCGATGAAATCACGAAGCAGAAAAGAAAGAATTTCAATCATACATAACATAATAATTTTCTGGGAAAGCCACAACTAAAAACCCCTACTATCTGTATGTTGCAATAATCAGAAGATCTGAGAAGAAAATACAATTCTTGTTCAACCCAAACAATCTCTGCACAAGTACAATCTATCTCATTGCTTCACAAACCAGCTCAAGCCAATACTTAGCCAAATCTGCTACTTGCCAAGCTCCTATTTCCTTACGCAATTTCCTAGGGAATTAACCCATATTTAATTGGGAAATTCCTCATCCATAGCTTCACAATCCATCCCTAGGCCTTCCTCTGATTGCATGCAATCGGTTTAATTTAGATGATTTTACAAATGATAGTACACTATCCATGAACTCAAATCTCAACTGGGTCTTTCTCAGAACTAACATGCATGAGTTATTTATGAGTGAATTATCAGTTATTTGATTGGTCATTGCATGTGAATTAAATCCAAATTTTTCCGCTTGACCTCTCACTAGTTCCTCCATAAGTTAAAACTAGTTTAACTAAATTTAACTCAGTTAAACTGAATTAAATAGTTACAACTCAATAATAACTCAACCTGGGCCCCTAAAATTTAGGGATCACTCTACATGACTCTAGAGAGACTCCCAACCCAAATTTACTGAGTCAAATAAGTGAACTTAACTTAGTTAATTGTTACACGTTGTTATGAGAATTAGAATTACAATTTAATTCCTCATTTAATTCAAGGACAAATTAAATTAGAATCGTTCTTGATGCCATTTTCAACATTTCTTGTTGCAATTTTCAACACTCCCTCTCAAAAATAAAGGAATTCAACTCTCTCCTGATCTGGTACCTTTGGCATTTTCTGCATGCAACTCTTGTCACTGTTGTTGTTGCTACTACAACATCTGCAACCAAAAAGAATCTAAACAAAATAAACCGAATCAACTGTGTCTACAACTGTCTACTAGGAAAATTGTGTTGTTGTTGACTTTGCTACTGAGCCTCCTTCTCTGCTGTCAACACTGCTCTTCACTCCTCAGTATCTGACTGACATTGATCCTCCTGCTACTAAATATTGTGGGCCTTCATAGCAAGGTAACGATCCATGAGACAAAAACACCTCAATGGACCCTGCCCAATTTTATGCAACTCTTGGGACTATTGCTTCACATCGCCCCACCTCTCACCTGGAGGTATGGTTGAATGTACTCCCTCTTCCCACTTGGCTAGAAATTTCACCCTATTGGAGTTCTCTAGTTGAGTGGATGTCTCCACTCGGTCTCCTCTCTGCTTCTCCAATTGTGGTTGCTCCACAACTTGTTGAGGCTGCTTTTGAGGTTGTATCTAAGGTTGCATGTTGAGAGGTAATTCATGCTCCCTCTCAACCACCGAGTCTCTAACATTTTCCTTACTCCTCAAGGCTTTGCATGCATCTTTTACCTCAATTGCATACAAGTTCGTGACTCACACACCAATCTATTTCACCTTTCATGTGGCGATGAATCTAAGGAAAGCCTTTCCTTTTCTAAAAATTACATTGTAGCCACGGTCTTACAATACCATGATGGAAATAAGATTCTTCTTTAGTCTTGGAACATACATCACATCTATGAGTCTGAGAGGGGAGCCAGACTCCCTCTGAAAAGTAACAATATCGATGTTTGTCGGACTATACCTCCCATCATCTCCAAACTCTATGTTTTGCTTGAATTCTTTCTCCTCCAAGTCACTGAAGATATCTTTATTCCCCGTCATATGGAATGAGGCACCACTCTACAGATACCACATGCTTCCCATTACAATGCTTGCCATGCATGCAATGAGTGTGAAATCTAGTTCGAATTGTGAAGCTAGAGCTTCACCTACTGCTGCTATTGCAGACTCCTTCTTGCTTGCTTTCTTCTTTGGGCATTTCATGGCATAGTGCCCGAACTCGTGAAAGTGAAAACACTTGATGTTCAACAAGTCCTTCTTCTTGTCACCCTCCTCACCTTGGGACTTTTTTCCTTTGGATTTCTTTTCTTTGTTGACTAATGCAAGTCCTCTTCCACTTCTTTGGATGAGGTCCCGTCTCTGGTGTTCCACCAAATTTCTTCTTGTACCAAGTCAGACCAAAACGACTCCCACTCTGGTAGCATCTCACTCCCATTAACTAAGTCCTGGTAATTGTTCCAGCTCTTGGGAAGGCCTAGAAATGTTAGGCTCACCATATCATCTTTAGCAATTGTAACATCGACACTTCCAATCTCATACCGACATTGGGTGAACTTCGTCAAGAACTGTGGTATAGAGTCGCCCTTCTCCATCTTGATCTTTCTGAGCTTGTCCTTCAGTGCTAGCTTCCTGTGGTCACTGTTGTTTTGAAACAGGTATGTGAAGGCCTTCCAAATTGCAAATCATGTTTCCTTATTGTGGAGGTTTGAGACAATATGATCTCGAACTCCTTCTAGGATAATCCTTCTCACCTTTGCCACACACTTTCTCCACTCTGCCAGATCTTTAAAAACATATTTTGGAGGCTTCGGGATATCAAATCTATGAATTCCTTAATCTCGTTGTCTTCCAACACCACCTCCATCCTGTCCTTCCAAGCTATGTAATTCGAGCTACCCTCAAGGGCATACTCAAGTCTCAATCCGTAGAACGACATCCTGCTAGCTCTGAAGTATGATACTGCAAATTCAATTTCTCCTGCAAAACAAACAGGTATTCTACTCTTCTATAGTGATTTCAACTCTGATACCATGTAGAAATTTCTTTTAGATTCAAACTACATATTTTACTATGCTAAAACAATTGACTTGAATCTACTCTACTCATCAGCGGAAACAAAAAATTATTGATGAAATCACAAAGCAGAAAAGGAATAATTTCAATCACATATAACACAATAACTTTTTGGGGAAGTCCACAGCTAAAAACCCCTACTATTTGTATATTGCATTAATCAGAATATCTAAGAAGAAAATACAATGCTTGTTCAACCTGAACAATCTCTGCACAAGTACAATCTATCTCATTACTTCACAAACCAGCTCAAGCCAAATTTGTTGCCTTCCAATCTCCTCCTTCCTTGTGCAGTTTCCTAGGGATTTAGCCCATATTTAATTGTGAAATTCCTCATCCATAATTGCACAATCCATCATGACAGACCTTCCTATGATTTCATGCACCATCGATTTAATTTAGATTATTTTACAACTTATAGTACATTGTCCCTGAACTCTAATCTCAACTAGGTCTTTCTCATAATTGACATGCATGAGTTATTTATGATTAAATTATCAATTATCTTATTTATCACTGCATGTGAATTAAATCCAAATTAATTCACTTGACCTCTCACTAGTTCCTCAATTAGTTAGAACTAATTTAATTGAATTTAACTCAATTGAACTGAATTTAATAATTACAACTCAATAATAACTCAACCTGGGCCCCTAAAATTTAGGGTTCACTCTACATGACTCTAGATAGACTCCCAACTCAAATTTACTAAGTCAAATTAACTTATTTAACTGTTACAAGTTGCTATGAGAATTAGAATTACAATTTAATTCAATGACAAATTAAATTAGAATCTTTCTTAATGCCATTTTTAACATTTCTTTATGCAATTTTCAATAGTTACGACCCCGGGAAGTTAGCTTCCTAACTGACCCCAAGAGGGCCCACAAACTCTTGGTGTTCCATCTCCTATGGTTAGTTTTTTCATTGTTTAGGGTTTCCCCTTGTTTTTCAATAATAAAAAATCCTATGAGCCTCATTGTAACACATTTCAGAGGCATGTAGCCGCCAAATCTCTTCTCAAAGTTAAGCTTCAATCGCCTGAGCTAGTTTATTTCCATTCTATATGTAAGCATATTTCAACTCTTTGATATTAACGAAACGAAGTTTTATTTCACTACATCTATGTGTTTATGTTTATATATGTATTTTTTTGCATTCCTACATAAGTCTGGATCAGTGGTATCAAATCGGTTCGCTCTTTCTATGTTTTTATTTGCATGTCCCCAACGAGGTTAGGGTATAGGGAGTTAGGGCTCGAAATTGTTGAACCTTTGCAATACCATCCTCACAATGCCCTGAAAACCTCCCATGGTGGAAGAAAAGAAAGATGAGGGAGAAGGAGATCATTTCAGAATATAGCTCGAGGAATCCCTTGAGTGACAAAGGAACACGGTGATGGATAACTTTGCCTAGATCCTTCGGCGACTACCCACAAGTGACACATCTTCATCCAATAACCACTTTGGAGGCACCACTTCTTTTAAGGTGCAAGTTAACTTTGACATTCCCATATTTGAAGGCAAGATAGATGCAGACGTCGTAGATAGATGGTTAAATTTGTTGGAAGGATATTTTTTGTTTCATGACTTTTCCAATCAAGAAAATATTATTTTTGTACTCCTCAAAGCTTCCCCCTATAACAAGGACTAGTGGGAAACCTACTGTGAAAAAAAGGATGAGAGGGAACCCTCATTGTTCTAAGTCGCACCCACTTGGAATTATTTCCGAGACGCCATCAAGGAACAACATTACCCTGTTGGGAGATATGAGGATAAATACATAAAGTGGACAACGCAACGATAGGGAAGGGACCAAGATGTGTTAGAGTTCACAAATATTTTTCATACCATTCACACAAAGTTGGGTATCAAGGATTCTGAGTGAAATTTGGTACTCAAGTACTGTGTCTATCTACACAAGTACATCCAGGATGAGATGGAGTTTATGGACATCTCCTCGCTTGGCCCTACCTGTCGATACATTGTCAATATCGAGCAGAAATTTAAATAGAAGCAAGACTTTTCATATGCGAACCCGAAGCAAGGGAAAGGATCCCTCAAATTGTAGAACAAAGGACAGAGCCAAGGTGGGGTGACCCAGGACAACCCCCGAAGCCGCAAGTACATAAAAATACAACGAAGACAAAGAAGGACACATGGAAATGGCATGAGTTCCGTAAGAGCCCCACTCACAACATAAGTGAGTGTTGAGCCAAGCAGTCATTGTTGGTCGAGCTTAAGGCTTCCGAATCAGATGCATGTTCCAACTATGAGTCAAAAACTAACAAGGGGAATGACAAAGGGAAGCAGATTATTGATGTAGAGCCTAGTACCATTGTTTCCACCACCAAGATCTGGAATATTGAGCCCAAAGATCCAGAGGAGGGGGAACTGCCCTTCCACTCACAAATGTGGGTGGAAAGCTCTCCATTTTAATTCATTGTCGACAATAGAATCCAAAAGAACTGCATTTCAGCAGAGGTCGTGAAGTGGTTTGGCCTACTGACCACACCACACCCACAACCATACACCATTGAGGGCTTCATCAAGGGCAAGATATTTGTGTCAGCTAGTAGTGTCGCCTTCCCTACAGCATCAAGCCCTTCACAGATGAGGTATTGTGTGGTGTTGCTCCTCTTGAAGTTTGTGATGTATTATTAGGCCAACCATACTCATGGAAGCATCATGTTGTGTATGATTCAAGGGCTCACACTATTATTATTTCTTTGGCCAATAATTTATACAGGATACTGAAGGTACCACCGCCTACTGTCATCTCTTTGATCTCTGTAAAGCAATGTAGTGAGATCATTTCCCAGACTGGGAACTTTTTATTCCTTATTATTGACCCTCGAGGCAGTAAGAATACTGTGGCCACATCCACAGCCTCCAGACAGGGCTCCTCCACACAGTAGTAGTAGATGGACAAGGTCGTGGAAGAGTACATGGACATCTTCACCTCACCCACAGGGTTACCCCTGTACTATCAAGTCAAGCACTCCATTGATCTGACCCTGGGTGTGCCACTACCCAACAAACTGATCTACTGACACTTTGTTCTCGAGAACGATGAAATTAAGAGGCATATTCAGGAGTTGTTGCAGAAAGGGCACATAAGGCCAAGTTCATCACCTTATAGGAGCCCGATTGTGTTGGTACAGAAGAAATATGACACTTGGAGACTTTTTATTGAATGTCAGGAACTAAATAAGATTACTATCTGGAATAGGTATCCAATCCCATGGATTGATGACTTTCTGGACTAGCTCAAGGGGGCCAAATATTCCAACAATATTGACTTGAAGTTTGTTTATCACTGGGTACCAATTGAACCCTCCAATGTGTGGAAGACTGCCTTCAAATCCAAGGAGGTCCTTTTCAAATGGATGGTCAGCCTTTCGAGTTGATGAATTCCCCCACAACCTTCATGTGGATGATGTAAGGCATATTGCGACCCTTCACCAACTCATTTGTGGTAGTGTACTTGGACGACATCTTGATCTTCAGACGGAGTTGGGAAGAGCACATACACCATATATGACAGGTCCTCCAAACCCTGTGACAGCACAAATTATGTGCCAATTTCGAGAAATGAACTTTTGGTATGACCCAGGTTCAATATATGGGTTACATCATTGATGAGCGAGGTGTACATGTGGACCCAACCAAGATACAAGTTATTTGAGATTGGACAACCCCAACCACTCTAATAGAGCTCTGCATCTTTCTGGGCCTTGGTAATTTCTATCATAGGTTTGTGTTTCGATTCTCTCATATCACTTAGCCTTTGAGTCAATTCACTAAGGATAGAGTGAAAGAAAACTTATTTTAGTCTGAATCCCAACAAAAGGTGTTTTTCGAGTTGAAGCATCGCCTCTGCTTTGCAATAGTGCTCACATTACCAGAACTACCACAACCATTTGAAATTGAGATAGACACTTCCGAATATGCTATTGGTGAAGTTCTTACCCAGCAGGGGCATCTAGTGGCATATCACAGTGAGACACTTTCAGATATAGTTCAAAAGTATCCCAATTATGACAAAGAGATGTATTCTATTGTCCAGGTCTGCTAACAATGGAAGCATTACATTCTGGGGAAGGAAATTGTCATCCACACAAATTACTTACCCTTGTAGTTCATACAGACACAATGGAAGTTACATAACGATTGCCATCAGAAATGGTCCACATATCTACAAAAAATCCATTTGAACATCAAGTACAAGAATGGAAACACCAATAATGTTGCAGACTGTCTCAATTAACCACAGGTTATGGCGCTGACCATTGTGCTCGACTATTGTGGAAGCAAGACTTAAGGGTGGTCGCATATTTACAAGAGCGATTTAGAATTCAAAAACACATACCAAATACTCCTGGAAGGCAAGCAAGTTCTAGATTTTCACCTCCAGGGCACACTATTATGCCACCTGAGACACCTCTGTGTTCCTACAAGACAGCATGCTAATATGATTTGGGAGGCACACTACAATCAGGTCACTGGACATTTCAGAGTAGAGAAAACATTGGCAGTTCTACATAAGTATTTTTATTGGTCGGGCCTTCGACAATATGTTGGGAAGTACATCAAATCCTGCACTTATTGCGCCATTTCCAAACCAGCAAACAAGAAGCAAGGCCTATATACTCCTCTTCCTACTCCTAGTCAACCTTGGGAATCCATCTCCATGGATTACATGTCAGGACTTCCTTCTACTAAGCATGGAAATGACTGTGTGTTTGTGGTCGTCGACAGATTCTCTAAGATGACCATTCTAGCGGCTTGCAAGAAGAGTATCACAGCAGAAGCCACTACTAAGCTCTTCTTTGAATAAGTGTGGGTACATTTTGGGATCCCATAGTCCATTATCTCATATCGGGACAATAGGTTCTTGAGTACATTTTTGTCAAGCCTCTGATCAATGCTGGATATCGAGCTCGCTAAGTCCACGACCTTCCACCCCCAAACTGATGGCTAAATAGAGTTTGTCAACAGGATGATTGTGCACATTTTGTGCATGTATAACTTGAAGCATCCACTCACATGGGATGAAAGCCTCCCCTATGTCCAGCACAACTACAACAGAGCTCTCCATAGCTCAATTGGCCACAACCCCTTTCTGGTGGGGTCAAGATTCCAACCACTATGTCCCGTTGATGTGGTCATACCGTTTGCAACTACTCAAGAAGATTCAACTCGTGTTCAATACAAAGTTGACCAGGCTAACAAATTCATTGAGAACATTCACAACATTTTCTAGCAAGTCCATGACATATTGGACAAAGCCAATGCTAATTACAAGCAATGTCGTGATCAACATCGAGTGTCACACAAGTTCCAGGTGGGTGACAAATTTTAGTTCCATTTGCAGAAGGAGTGCCTCATTGGGCCCCATCGCAAGCTTTGTCTACTTCGATATGGTTTGTACACCATCACCAAGGTTGTAGGTACAATGCCTTCAAGCTCAACATTCTACCGTTCCTTGGCCTACACCCAGTATTCAATGTGGAACGACTACGACCATAATTTCATCTATTGTTGGACACATTCGACGTTGTTGAGTAGCTGACACCAACAAAGATCAACCCAAGCTGCATCGAGCAAGCCACAATTGATAGGATCATGGACACACAGATCAAGAACACTTGCCAATATAGGATCCATCTATATCGAGTTATCAAAGCAGACCACCTTCTTCACCAGGGAAAGTTGTTCACGAGGGATGAGGTTCAACAGAAATTTCCTCACCTCATGGAGGCTCTGCACACAATGGGAACCATTGCTTCCTAATGGGGGAGGACTGATCCAGGTGGATATTGGTGGCCACCCACCTATTCCACCTAGACCTCCAATCGATTTCATCAATTTCCTTCATTATAGCAGCTTTTATTATTTTCAGTAGCTTTTCGGGTCCTGAACTTCCAGAGTTGTTTTGACCCCCTAAACGATGTTTTTTTGAGGTCGACATCAAGCCAATAGCCATGGGTAGGTCTTGTGGAAAATCCTGTAGTAATCAGATATAGATTTCTAACGAGGTTTCATACACAACAAACAGAGATCATATGACCAAGTTACGACCCCAGGAAGTTGGCTGCCCAACTAACCCCAACAAGACCCACAAATTCTTGGTGTTCCATCTCCTAGGGTTAGGTTTTTGGTTGTTAGGGTTTCCCCTTGTTGTTCAATAATAAACAGGCCCTTGAGCATCATTGTAACACAATTCAAAGGCATGTATCCACCACATCTCTTATCATTGACAAGTCACCATCGTCTAGGTTAGTTTATTTCCATTTTGTATGTAAGCATATTTCAATTCTTTGATATTAATGAAATTAAGTTTTATTTTTGTTGCATCTTTGTGTTTATGTTTTTATCTGTATTTTTTTACGTTCCTACATAAGTCCAGATCACACTTAAGCCAAAACCAATGACTAGGCATGTTAATATTTTTATATTATTTTAATTCTAGGATAGGCCAATTTCATTAAAATTGGTGGTTGTTAACTTGAAAACAATCGGATGGATGGACTTGGATCCACAAAAAGAACCAAAGACTAGATTTAATTTCGTTAGAGGATTGAGGCAAAAACAAAAGGAGGAGGCAGAGGGTGGAATTAATAATGATGTTCCCGATATAGGATATGGCATTTCATGATATGTAATTAGTTTTGTAGCACCATTTTTGGACTCGAGGGGTTATTTACAACCTCAATGTTTATAAGTTTTGTTTCATATGTATATTGCGATTGGTGCCATTTTGTTATACACACCCTTGCATGTTATATAAACCAACATAGATCCATCTTAAACTCTAGATTGATTAAGCACAAAAAGGGATAAAGAATAATACTTTAGATGAAAATCTCTTGATGTTTTAAAGATCTAGAGATAAAATTGATTTACACTAGTAATTGTGTGTGAATGTGCACACTCTTTTTATCAAGTAGTTCACCTTCAATAATATGGTTGATAAAAAAAAGTGAGGAACAATGTGAAATGGACTTGACTAGTTATACCCATATTCCAATAGTTGTTTTAATTTCATTTCTGTGTGTGTGTGTGTGTGTGATTGGGTTTATCATGAGTGGTTAGGATGAATGGTTGTGATTCTACCTATTGAAGTAAGGATAAAATAATTTGAGATGCACCTCAATGGGGGTGTATGATCAAAAGGCATTGAATGTTAGAGGTGGGGAGGTGAGATTCCCAAGGGTAGTAAAGACAATTAATGATGAGCACTAATTCCAAGTAGATACTAGGACGTCCACTGCCTGGACCTTTCGAGAAACTAGTGAGAAATAAAATGAGAGCAAGGGATTTAATTTGCACATGTTTTGGCTGGTTATGGGAGCATTAGAGGATGGTGAAACAGATGAAAAGTATGCACATGTGGTTTACCTATGCATTCCTACTCCCTGGTTTACTACAAGTAGCATTGTGTATGTTAAGTGGTGGGAAGGCGACCTAGTTGAAGTTAAGAGGTGGAGCTGCTAGAATTAGGACCCCGACATGCGAGGGAAGAAGCTTCTCTTAGATGAGTGGACTTGTGTGGTTTGGAGTAAGTTGTAGTGGAGCGACAATGTGGCGGAGGAGCTCCAAAATTGTATTCCAATTCCTATGTGTTGTATAAGTGTCTGAGCTTTTATCTCTTCCCTTCAGCTTTCTGTAGCAATTAGAGGTGTTGGTGTGGAGGAATTCTTGTTCGGTGGGAATTTACATTAGGTTTCTTTGTGGATTTCAATAGGCTGGAAATTATACCCTGTGGATCTTGTTGTGCTTCTATGGAGTATGTCTATATTAAATTTAAGTGTGTTATTTGGAGCCTCTTGTCCTGTTGCATCTTTCGTAGTGGGTATTCTTCTACAGTCTTGTGGGGAGCTGTGAATTGGTGTAGGTTTTGGGTCTCTTCTAGGGGATTTCAGATTTCATTCTGTTGGTCGGGGATCATTGGTTCTGATACATCCTGGTGGGGAGCCTGTTGTGGGTATCAAGGCACCGAAGTGAGTAATTTTGAATTCTGGGGGAGGGTTGCAATGATATCCATGCTCTACAACCCAGTATGGGGTAAATGTCAAGCATAAATGTTTAACATTTAACAAATTTAATCTTTAAATGTCAATATCTATCCTAATTTAAAAATGGATATAATAATTATGTATAAACAAAATATAAATTCAACATTGGTCTTTGAAATTGGTTTCATGGACAGTGAAAACTCTGTTTGTGAGAAAGGGTGAAACAATTAAAGTAAAATATTAATTTAACGTTGACATGCTCTAGATTTTGAATATAATTTTTTTTATTTTAAAATTATATATATATATATATATATATATATATATATATATATATATATATATATATATATATATATATATATATATATATATATATATATATATATCCAAGATGCTAGAGATGTGTAATGCTAGTGTAAACATTTTGACTCAGTGAAAATAAAAATAAAATATGGTAGATGTGGAATATAACCTATTTAAGGGGGAAATTAAACTAGCCTATATCCATCTTAGTTTGTTGTTATATTTAGATACACAATTGGTTGTAGAAACTATAAAGGTAAAATGTTTTTTATAGATATGTTTGCACTTTGCATTTGTATGGATTTGTTAGGTGGCCTTATGTTTTTTTTGTATGTTTTATTTCTATCATTGAATGGATAAATACATAATGTGTATATATGAATAGAAGCTTTAGAGCTTCTTGAAGGCTATTTGGATGATTAAGGAAGGTGTTTTTAAGAAGTGTAAGGTTAAACATGATTGCACAAAGTACAAAACAATAGTTGCTTCTTCATTCTAATGGCTTCTTTGATAATCACTTTAATATAATATATGTAATATATTCTCTTAATTTATGTTTAATAATGTGTTATAGAAATAGAGCTCTGATAGATCCAAGATGGTAAGCTGGTCCATTTTTTATTGTAATTTTTCTTTAAATTTGAAGTTTAAAAATAAACAAACTCAACTATGAAATTAGTAGGGTGATGAGAAATATTGAGTAAAATGTAATAATATTACATTATAATTAATAATTTCTACCACTTTTTACTCGATGGGAGTAGTAATGAATATTAGGTAAAATATAATATATAATGTCATTATTTATCCAAAATTTCCTCTCACCCAATCCAATTTTTTATGGAAAAAATATTTATATTTGAGGTTCATAAGCAAACTTAACTCCTATGTAAAGCAATAATGGATATTGCGTAAAATATAATACTATAATATTATATTTTATCTAGGATTTCCTCACATGGGATCCACTTTTTATTTAAAAAATATTTATATTTGAAGTTCATAGGTAAACTTAATTCTATATAAAAATTTGATCTCGATATAACAGAGATGTTACAATGCTTAACATTTTGACTAGGTAAAAAAAAAAAAAACATAAAATTAATAATTATGTTTATAATTATAATTAATAATTGAACCAGCCTAGATCCATTTTAACTCTAGATATACCAAGATCCCACATGGATCAAATTTCTTGAGATGCAAACCTCTTTTAAAATAAAAAGAGATTTGATCCCTCTGGACACTTGGTAGATCAGGAATTAAGATGGATCTAGGCTAATATATTAAATTTATATTTTTAGGGTAATATATATATCAAGTGGTTGGGAGGGTTTAATGATAGCCTCCCCACCCTAAGTTTAGTTCCTTTCATTTCCATTTGTGTGTATAGATTTATACTTTATTATACATGATATAACGAATCAGTTTTTCCTTTGACTCGATATTAGTTTGTTTTTTACTAAAAAATTATTAGCCTTATCAATAGTTTAACATTAGGAATTCATTTTTTATTATTTTTCATTACTAATGAAATTTATTTATTTGTAATGTGATTGGTTGAGGTCTTATTAGGGATTGTTTAGTAACTTCTATCTCTATTAGTTACTAATTTTTTGTTCTTAGTTTTTATTTAACTTTTTTATTTTTTTCTTTTTCTATTATTTGTATTTTCATGAATTATAATTTTTTCTCAATATTTTCAACTTAAGGTGACTTATTATTATATTAAAAACATATTTTAATAAAATTAATTGTAGGCAATTATATATATTAATAAAAATAAAACACACACATATAGATATATGTATTTTAATATAAACAATATTAGTTAATCATATTTCTTAATTTTTGGTGATGGGATTCAACAATATAATATTTTATTAGTTGTTTTATTTTTGTGATGAAATCCTTGTCTTTCTTATTTTTTGTTTCATAAAGCTATATTTAAACTAAGTGACAGGTACTAGCTACTATGTAGCCCTTGTTTTAAATACATTTTATAAAGTGAACTTGATGCAAGGTTACCCCTGCACATACCCACAGTATGCATAAAATGCATAAACACAACTGTCCCAGGTATTTGACTCTCAAAGGAGTCAAGTCTTCCAACCTCTAATGGTTAAGGCCCTTTTTTCCAATGTGGAATGGTTCATAGACTCAACAGTTCTAAACATTAATCCTCCTTTCCTTACTATCGGAAATTAATTACCCCGCCTAAACCTCTTATCGGGACAATTCACCTCCTCATAACATTCATTATCCCTTTTATTAAAGCCTTCCTCAGTTCTTTCTTATCGGGACTATTAAAACCCTTCTAAACCTTAGTTAAACCTTTAATTAGTCCATCAACCGCATATATATAACCATTCCCTTTTATCCATTGGTCACACATGTTTTAAGGTATAAAACCTTCTATCGCACCCTTTTCCTTTATACACCTTTTACAAAGGAAACTACGCAAACATACCTCTTTTCCGTTTCCGTACGACTTCTGCACAGATTCTGAGATACCACCTTTATTGCTCATCGCAATCGGCTCTTTCGCAGGTCTTTAACACACATATGCCTCATCAACCCTCTAACTCCGATTTCCGCGACTATCAGAATAATTAACACTACATTTCAATTAAATGACTCGCCTCTCTATTTATGGAATACAAAGGAAAACCCATTGAAATCCCGCTCCGCACCACATAAGGTCAGACTTCAAATGTTTATAAGCTGCATTAACAACTATCATCGGGTCCGCTCCTTCCAAGTCTTCCACTGCGCGACTCTGATCCGCCTGATCACCAATCTCCGATTAGCGATCGCTCCGAGCTCCGATCTTCGCTTATCGCTATCGGAGTATCGCTATGTCGCTTATCGCACTTCCTCTAGCCAAACTTCCACTTGAAAGTCAATCCGATATCTTTTACAGACCTGATATGGTATAGATCCTTGCCTATAAGTGCTTCAAGTCCGAATTCCAAATCCGACTATGTTTTGCACTCGTTTTTTAGTATAAGATGAGGTTTTCGCTTGCAGCCCAAAACTACACAATTACTCCGCCGATGCGATATTCTGATTGCTCCTTAGCAAAATCATCTGGACCATTGATTTTCCAGATCCAACGGTTGCTGAGCGTCGATATTTCACTTTACGCTTCTCCCTTTTACTTAGTTTTTACGCTAAGTCTTCAAATCTTCAATGGTTTAACTCCTCTTCAAAGGTTTTGATTCCTTCACTGTTTCCACTACGACTCCCTCATGAGCTTGATTCCTCAGTGAATTCTCACTTCACTCCTTCTCTCCATAGTTTTACTATGCTTCTTCAATTGGATTCTAAAATCCCTTACGATTCCTCTAAATCGTTCTCTCCTCTACATATTCTTAAGAACTCTCTCTGCAATTCTCTGTTACAGAGCCTATGAGTTCACGCATTAACCAATCATTCACACTTATTACACACATTTACACAGTCCCCAAATGAACCTCTATATGTATAAATTATGAACAACTGATTACAACCGAGACTTCTCTGTCTCTACACAGGCCTATTTTTCAATGGAAATGGCCTCTATCTTTGACTCTGCCTGTAGGCTTACATATATGCCAAGAGTTCTGTTGAACTATCCTGGTTCGACTCCTAGATCTACTGAACCGACTCCTAGATGTACTATATCCTCTATGTCCACTTCTAGTTTCAATTAATTCCTAAAGTCTCTCTGTAGTTCCTCGAATCATAGAATTGTTTAAGAGTTATATTTGATTTTGAACTCTTTTGCCATTACTCCCACTCATGTCCTCCTTATTCAAGAGCATTTATAAGATATCTCACACTATCTAATTTATTCCTATTCTATGCACTTAAAAGCCTAAATTACATCAATTTGTCACTTAGGAATCCAACTTCCTAAAAATACATGACCCCCTAAGTCTACTTAATTACAATGGTTTTCTCTTGGGTGAGTGCTCCTACATCAGACTCCCAAAGTAGAAAATATTCATGATCTCCTGATCATGTGTCTTCTGATCTTTGTCTTCCTGGATCCCACACTTTGTTTTGTAACTGTCCACGTGCTTTGTTCCCTTGTTGTTGTTGTACTTTTGTTGTCTTCTGCTCCATCTTCTTCTTCTTGTCAATCATATTCGAGTTCTAATTGATCTTCCTTCCTGTTGCTACCATTTTTCTCCATTTGAATTGCTTCATCATCAACTGCCACAATTCTTCAATTTCTTTTTCCAGTACATCTTTGGACTGGTTCATATTCTGCTTCGTATTTCTGCCTCTTTCTTTTTGTTTCAGGTTGTTGTTTATTTCCACTAATTCTTTAAATTGTTGTTGGTTTCCTTTTTATTCTTCATTTGCTCTTGTTCCAATTTCTTTGCTTACTATGACTTCTACACTGACTACCTCCCTATCATCCTTACCCTCTTTCATGATTGTTCATCGCTTTCTCTAGAAAATTAACTTCTCTATTCCATGGATTGAGTTCTTCCATAGAATTCTCTTCTTTCACCTTTATTTGGCTATTCACTTGTGCCAAATATCCTCCAGCAATTGCAACAAAACCTGCACTCACAAAACACTTGTTAAAATTAAAAACATAAGGCTTCAGTGCCTTATCTTCCCTTGGCAACAATTCAGTTTGTTGCTCTGTTTCTTTCTCCTCTATCAGCACATCAGTATGCTAATTTGAACTCTCAAAAGAATTCTTAAGACTGTCATCTAGTCTCTCTTCCACACCATCTTTCCTCATGATGTGTTCCTTCTCTTATCCACTGTAGTGAACTCCTTTTTCTGCAATCATACTATCATACTCTGAATTCTCCAGTAAATATTCTAGAAATGCAATTTCTTTGTGACACTTTGCAAGTATTTCATCATCACTTCCAATCCTAAGTTCTTTCTACTGCAATAAGTCACTACTTCTCTCATTTAAGAGACATTCTTCATCCCCCTTTACTTCATAGTTTTTATCTTTTGAAATATACTTTTACATACTTCTAACAGGTTCAAAAGATTGCTCATCCTCTGCAAAACACTCTTTTGTTAATGTGCCTTCTCCCAAGGTTAAATCCTTTGCATAGGTTTCTTCTTCCTTAACATCCCTCAGTAGATGTCCTTCTTCTTCCTTGACTATCTCTACAGCTTCCATGGCTACTTCTATTGTGCCTATCATCATAGTTAATTGATGATCCTTTACTATGTTTTCAGTTAACATAGTCTCTTCTTCAAGTTTTCCTTTAATCTATTGTTGTTTACCTTCTCCACGAGCTATCCTTGTCTTGCCATCTGCATCAATATTCTCCGGCATTTGTTCTGCATTCACAGACAAACTATCAATTTTAAAAACATAAGACCCTATGGTCACACTTGATGGTTCAGCCATCATATCTCCTTATTGTTCTAAATCCTTCATATGATTTAGAAATTCTTCAATGGTCTCCTCTTCAATCTCCTCAAGCCCTTCACTTTGTTGCTTGATATCTTTCTCCAGCTGTATATGAGACCTATCTATCTCATCTTCTTCCAAAACAGAATTTAGATTCTGTTGGTCTTCTTCCTCCTTTATGACAATATCAGCAAATTGTCCTTCTTTACATGTTTCACCTACAAACATACATAAATTGTCATATTTAAAACTATGTGACCCTTTGGCCTCACTTGAAGTTTCAATCAAGTCTTCATCTTCACTTTCTCCCAGAATTTCTCCCTATTCTAGTTGACAAATGGACTCTTCCATTCCCAACTCAACTTCCTTGAGTTTTTCCATCAACCACTTCACTTGCTTTTGTTGTAGCCTTCTCTACATCTCATGTCATTCCACTGGCTTCTTCCTCAAGACCCAACCTAGTCTCTGGCTTTCCTCTAGTATTATCCTTAATGCATCGAGTTGTTCTTTTAACTCGGCAATCTCTTTGTCAATTTCCTCTTGACTCATCTTCTTACCATTTGCCTTGGCATCCTCTTTCCTCATATTTCTTCTGTTATGGCTTCTTTCTGAACCTCTGCTATGACTATCAGTAGTCATCTTCTTCTCTTCTTTCCTCATGAACTCCTCACTTATCTACAACAGCTAGTCCTCCTTGTTGTAATCTTACTTCACTAAGCTCTCCTCACTCAGTCTTTTGGTAAGCACAGTCCTCTACCTGGAACCTCCTCTTGAGCAACACCTTTGCTCCTTCTAGGCTTCTGCAATCTCTCACTCTCTCTTGAGAACACTTCAACTGTCCTCTCTATCCAATCTCTTGTTGGATTCTTCAGGTTCACTGCCACTTTCCTTTAGAGTGTTTTCTTTACTCTGTCTTCAAGAACACATCTAGTTCTCCTTTCACAGCTTCTCTTGTTGTCACCTGTGCATTAGTATAAAAACACACATTTTCAATTTAAAACAGAGCATATTACATCACCCTCAAGATCTCAGCATGATCTTGTTTCACCATTCCACTTGTACTTGAATGGATTGTCCTCTGTTTTGTCTCCAAGTTCTCTTCCCTTCAAAACTTGCATTAAGCAATCTTGCTTTCTCTTTCCTTCAAGGAATCCTCTGTTCCTATCTACTCCAAGCCTCTGCTGGAACTGCTACAATCTCCCAAGAACTCCAAAAGTTCCTCTACAATCTTCTATTGTAGCCTTATGCACATTACCTTCTTCTATGTGCAAACTCATTTTCACATAAATATTTCCCCGCTCTGATTTCAATTCTGCTCTGATACCACTAATGATGCAGGGTTACCCCCGCACATACCCACAGTATGCATAAAATGCATAAACACAATTGCCCCAGGTATTTGACTCTCAAAGGAGTCAAATCTTCCAACCTCTAATGGTTAAGGCCCTCTTTTTCCAATGTGAAATGATTCATAGACTCAACAAGTCTAAACATTAATCCTCCCTTTCCTTACTATCGGAAATTAATCACCCCGCCTAAACCTCCTATCGAAACGATTCACCTCCTCATAACATTCATTCCCTTTTATTAAAGCCTTCCTCAGTTCTTTCTTATTAGTACTATTAAAACCCTTCTAAACCTTAGTTAAACCTTTAATTAGTCCATTGGCCGCATATATATAACCATTCCCTTTTATCCATTGGTCACACATGTTTTAACGTATAAAACCTTCTATCGTACCCTTTTCCTTTATACACCTTTTACAAAGGAAACTACGCAAACATACCTCTTTTCCACTTCCGTACGACTTCTGCACAGATTCTGAGATACCACCTTTATCGCTCATCGCAATCGGCTCTTCCGTGGGTCTTTAACATGCATATGCCTCATCAACCCTCCGATTCTGACCTTCGCGACTATCGGAATCGTTAACACTACGTTTCAATTAAATGACTTGCCTCGTTATTTATGGAATACTAAGGAAAACCCATTGAAATCTCGCTCCGAACCACATAAGGTCGGACTTCAAATGTTTATAAGTCGCGTTAACAATTATCATCGGGTCCACTCCTTCCAAGTCTTCCACTGCGCGGCTCTGATCCGCCCAATCGTCGATCTCCGATTAGTGATCGCTCCGAGCTCCGATCTCCGCTTATCGCTATCAGAGTATCGCTATGTCACATATCGCACTTCCTCTAGCTAGACTTCCACTTGAATGCCAATCTGATATCTTTTATGGACCCGATATGGTATAAATCCTTGCCTATAAGTGCTTCAAGTCCAGATTCCAAATTTGACTATGTTTTGCACTCGTTTTTTAGTGTAAGTTGAGGTTTTCGCTTGCGACCCAAAACTACACAATTACTCCGCCGATGCGATATTCCGCTTGCTCCTTAGCGAAATCATCTGGACCGTTGATCTTCCAGATCCAACGGTTGCTGAGCGTCGATATTTCACTTCACGCTTCTCCCTTTTACTTAGTTTTTATGCAAAGTCTTCAAATCTTCCATGGTTTAACTCCTCTTCAAAGGTTTCGATTCCTTCACTGTTTCCGCTGTGACTCCCTCCTGAGCTTGATTCCTCAGCGAATTCTCACTTCACTCCTCTCCAGAGTTTTACTCTACTTCTTCAATTGGATTCTAAGATCCTTTACGATTCCTCTGAATCATTCTCTCCTCTGCGTATTCTTCAAAACTCTCTCTCCAATTCTCTGTTACAGAGCCTACGAGTTCATGCATTAACCAATCATTCACACTTATTACACACATTTACACAGTCCCCAAATGAGCTCTATATGTATCAATTATGAACAACTGATTACAACCGAGACTTCTCTATCTCTACACAGGCCTATTTTTCAGTGTCAGTGGCCTTTGTCTTTGACTCTGCTTGTAGGCTTACATATATGCCAAGAGTTCTGTTGAACTATCCTGGTTCGACTCCTAAATGTACTCTATCCTCTATGTCCACTTCTAGTTTCAATTAATTCCTAAAGTCTCTCTCTTTAGTTCCTCGAATCATGGAACTGTTTAAGAGTTATATTTGATTTTGAACTCTTTTGTCATTACTCCCACTCATGTCCTCCTTATTCGAGAGCATTTACAAGATATCTCACACTATCTGATTTATTCCTATTCTATGCACTTAAAAGCCTAAATTACATCAATTTGTCACTTAAGAATCCAACTTCCTAAAAATACATGACCCCTATGTCTACGTAATTACAATGGTTTTCTCTTAGGTGAATGCTCTACATCAGAACTGAACCAAAAAAACCTATTAAATTCAATTTGATTTTGAATCAATTATCTTTTTAGTTATTTTTATGTTTTTTCCCAACAATTCTTCAATTTAATTCTCGACCTACTTCTAATTCGATTTTGATTTGTTCTAACTTTGACTCTCGATGAGTTTGGCTTCTTTCATTTCCATTTGTGTATAAATTTATACTTTATTTTAAATATTTTTATAAAGTGCGCTGAGTCAAAAAGCTTATTAAATTCAATTTGAACTTGAATCAATTACTTTGGTTGTTTCTAAGTTAAAGGCTTTATCGAATTTAAAATTATACAGGCAATAAGTTAGATCTTACGTACAATAATTTTTTATATTGTTAATTATTTTATTAAAAGTAAAGAATAATTATATATGTATTAAAAAGTAAGAAAATTTTTGGTAAAAAATATTATTTAGTGTGGTTCAATATGAAGAACTAAATCTTGGCATCAAATTAAATAAATGAAGAAAAAAAAATTAGCCATAAAATTTGATTAAATAAATAATATTTATTAATAAATAATATTTAAAAAAAAAAATTGTTAGAATATGACTATTAATATTGAATTAAAGAAAATAATTAATCAAAAAGAAGATTTAAAAAAATGAATATCTAAAAATAAAAATAATATTTAAGTTAAACCTAAATAACAAACCAATAAAACAATTAATAAAATCAATATAATAACATAAAAATGATTTTTGGGTTAAACTTAAATAATCAAAACAATTAATTCTAAAATCTTAAAAATAAATATAAATAATAAATGCTCAAATTTTATAATAAATAATAATAATTAAATTAAATAAATAAAGTAATAATGAAAAATAAAGTAATTAATTGCTGTTTATTAGTATTAAAGATAAAAAAATACAAATAAATAATAAAAATTAAGAAATTAGAAGAAAAAAACAATTAAAATATATATGTAAGAAAGAGATAGATCTTATTAGTAGCCAAGATAAAAATACAAATAAATAATAAAAATTAATAAATTAGAAGAAAAAACAATTAAATATATAAGAGAGAGATAGATCTTAGACTTTTGTGATCCATATTGCAAATAAGAATGTCTTTCGGATTAATCACATCATCAGGATTTCTTCGAACCAACTAATGTCAGGATAATATATAAAATAAAAATGATTTTTAGGTTAAACTTAAATAATCAAAACAATTAATTCTAAAATCTTAAAAATAATAAATGATTAAATTGTATAATAAATAATAATAATAATAATAATAATTAAATTAGATAAATAACTCAATAAATAAACTGATAAGGAATACTATAAAGTAATTAATCGTTGTTTGTTAGTAGTCAAGATAAAAATACAAATAAATGATAAAAATTAAGAAATTAAAAGAAAAAACAATTAAAAAAATATATAAGAGAGAGATAGATCTTATTAGTAGTCAAGATAAAAATACAAATAAATAATAAAAAGTAAGAACTTGGAAGAAAAAACAATTGAATATATAAGAGAGAGATAGATCTTAGACTTTTGTGATCCAAATTGCAAATAAGAATGTCTTTCAGATTAATCACATCATCAGGATTTCGTGACATTTCAAACCAACTAATGCCAGAGGATAATGTGGTTCATCTTCAAGAATATATATATATATATATATATAAACTTAAGAAGAAATGGCAAGGATCCAATAACTACTAATTTTAATTTAATTATTTTTATAATTTTATTTGTGTCATATGGAAGAGATATTGTAATGCCTTGTCCAATAGACATTTTGTGTCGGTCAAATTACATAAAAATAAAAATAATAACATGAAAACATTTTTACTTGGTCAAAATAATAATAAAAAATCTTAAAATAAAAATAAACATTTTAACTTGGTCAAATTACAAAAAAAAATAATAACATGAAAACATTTTTGCTTGCACGAAATAAATAAAAATAATAAAAATAAACCTTAAAATAAAAATAACCTCATGGTATGAGGACCCATGATATTTATGTGGAATATAAAATATTTAAAGAGGGAAATTAAACTGGTCAAGTCATCTTAACTCTAGATCTACCAAACGCCCATAGGGATCAAATCTCATGAGATATTTGATCCCTCTGTGTGCTTGGTAAATCCAGAATTAAGATGAATCTAGATTATTTTAATTATCAATAATTACTAGATAAATGATAAGGGTTTAATTTTCAGTAAATAAAAATTGAGAATTATCCAAAAAATAGTTGTCTTTTATTATCTTTTTAATCTTTTGATTAATTGAAAATTATAACATAAACATGAATTATGGTTTTTTGGGTATATGGTATTAATAAACCATGGTATTAACTCATAATATTGTAATATAGTTTAATTACATGTTAAACTTCATGATAAATTAAGAATAAATCTCTATAATAAAAATTTATTACACGTTTTTTTAAATGTATATATATTTAATTTATATATTATTATTTTTTATAAATAATAATTTAATTAATTTTTTAATTTTAATAATATAAAATATAGTTAAAATTTGCTACCCAATTAATTTATATAAATTTTTAATTTCACACATAAATAATATAATTTTACTCTACAATATAATTTCTTATTTCATGTTTGAAGATAAATAGTGCAAAAGATATGAACGGACTAATTTAACATTTTAACATTTCAAATGATTTGATGCTATCAAATAATTTTTTTTTTTATTTCTCGAAGGAAAAAATATTATGATGTTTCTTAAGAACCAACGTTACTTTAGACTCAAAATTGTCTTAATTGATTGGTTTACTAGTTAATTTTGCACGAAGCCTTTTTGAACAAAGGAATAGGAATTTGAAAGCCAACCATAATAATGAAAAACTTTGAAAATCACAAATTATGGTTTTATGGATCTAAATCTCTAAATTGTTTATAAAAGTTATGGGAAAGATTTTTTTTTTTTTTTAATAATAGAAATGGAAATCCTTAATTATTTATAAAGTGGTGTACAATCACAATTTTATCTCCCTCCCAAACTCAACCAAGAGTATGGTTGTACAATGTCTAAACTTTTATATTAATTATATAAAAGATGTATAATCACTATTTTATTTACCAAACTCTTTGAAAAAGCTATATCAACATTTTAATAAAATTTTCACATTCAATAAAAGAACATTTCAAAAAACTTCCTAAGCAATGTATGTTATGAGTTTCAAATGAGAAAAAAAATGCAGTGGGCATTAACTTGGGCGCCAGCTCTTATCACTCTCGAATAATGGTAGCAATAGCAAAAAATGCATTCTAAAAGACGAATTATTAAGCTTTAGAATTTGTGTAAGTTTAAGTAATGGGGCAGCTTTAGAATTTGTGTAAGTTTAAGTAATGGGGCAGAAATGATAAATGAATATAATATTATGTAATATTTTCAGAATTCAACTAATCCAAGAATAAATATTAAAAGGAAAATAATTTTAATTTAAAAATGTGGATAAATTATTAATTTAAACTCAAAAGAGTATGAATCCATATTTTAAATTAAGGTGATATCCATGACAAATAAATTGACAAAAAAATTATAATCTTTAATCATTTATTGTACTTGTAATAAGAAATACTATCAAGAGTGAACCACACATAGAGAAAATTCAAAATCACATTGCTATCCTTTTGCAAATGCTTCAAAGATTTAGATCATTAGCATTAACTTTAACTAATAATCTTTTATTAATTTAATTAGTTAATGGGATGCTACTTTCTCATCTTATAAATATCAACTATGAATATCTCTAAAGACTGCAATATTATAAAGGGTTAATGAAATTAATTGTATCTACTTTTCATATAAGATGGAAATAAGAAATTTAGCCTTAAGGGTTAGCTTAAATGGTCGAATTCCCATCATTAAAGCACTTTTTTTTTTCATTAAAGCGCTTATTTTTTTTTGTGGACAATGTAAAAAAATTGTAATTCATTTATAAATTAAACAAAATTACACTTTATATATACACATGGTGTGTATTCATGAAGGACCTACCCAAATCCTTTTAGTGGTAATGAAAGAAAAAAACCACATTGCCCAGCATGATAAGACATACATACACCATTCGACCCAGGTGTCCTCACAAAACTCAGTGGTAACAGAGTAATACAACCCACATACAGTCGAACAAAATAAGAGTTTTCAATCTAAGAGGCTTCTGCAACAATGTAAAAACACTGACATCATCATATAAAATAAAATGAGAATAATAGTGAAGTAGTATAGAAACTATATTTGAGAGCCAAAATCATCCATGTATGGACGATGGAAGCAACAATAATGAGCACCATTTAGAAACTCCTCAATGGACCAAAGCTCCCAATCCAATTGAAAGCCTTCCTTAGAAAATATGTTTGCTTCCCTATCGTGATCCCTATAAATATGAGTGCAAGACAAAGATACACAAGTAAGGTTGATCCTCTACAAGTCCTCTAATGTGTGGGTAAGGTGTAAACTGTGATATTGTTGTAGTTCATTGACCCAATTAATGACTAAAAAGGAATCACCAAACACTTGGAGCTTATCACAAACCTTCTCATGAGCAAAAGCCAATAAAGAACGACAAGATAACAATTTGGCCAAATTGTTGGTTCCCCTCTTGAGCCCCATCTTGGCTTTGTAAGATATTGTTCAGTTAAATAGACAATGAAACCACCACCGCATGTGAGATTTCCCCCCTACTCAACCCCATCAAAGTACCCCCACAAGCGAGATTTGTCAAGATCCTCCGAAATCACAAGTCTATTTCTGGGAGAAGTAAAGGGTTGAGGAAAATGAGAGAGGATGGCGATAACTCTAGCTGTCACTTGATTCAGAGAGGAATGCTTGTTTTCAAAAATGTATTTATTCCTTGCTAACCAAACACCCCAGTAGATAAGCAGAGACAAAGCTCTATAAGATTTAGTATTCCTATTTTGAACCCAATATCGCCACTTCTCCTTAAAACAGGGACCTTGCCAAACATAAAATTGCACATATTCCAAATTTGATAGCAAAAAGGACAATCAATGAAAATATTCTTTATGGATTCACCATTCAAATTACATAGGGAGCACCATCTAGGGTCAATATGACAACGTCTTTTCAATATATCCCAAGCAGATACTTTTCTAGCTAGGAGACACCACATGAAAAGGCGATATTTTTTCCAGGAACTTCACCTTCCATACTCATCTCCACCACCACCACCCTACCTCCTTAACTATAACCACATTCAAATGAAGATGCCCAGCTTGGGAGTATAAATACCCATTGAAGAGTTATCCCCAACCAACTCATCGTCATTCTGGGAAAGCCTAATATGAGCCATAGCTAGGGATTTAAGATAGTCATTGTAATTTTCATGAAACACCTAATCAATCTGCAAGTCTTTTGCGAATAACCAACCTTGACACCATATAGAGGTTTGAGTTGGGTTGTTGATATGGGTAAGTCTTGAGATACCTCTATCTCCGAGCAAATCTATAAGTTCTTGAGGTAGAAGATGGGCTTGCCCACTACATGGCCAAGGGTCCTATCCCAGTCTTACCTTTAAACCATTTTTGACCTTCTAGGCCAGCCTTGAAGCAATAAGGTCCAATGAATTAAGTATAGCAAGCCAAATTACTAAGATATTAACACAAGGCTTGTCCCTCAGCCTCACCCAATCCTATAGAGAGTAAGGGTGAATGTATTTTAGATATACCAACTAGATCCACATGATGTCAATGGACAGAAGTCTCCAACCACATTTTGTTGCCAGAGCTTTTGGGAACCAAAAAATATTTTTGAGACCCCAGCCACCAAGTGATTTAGGCACCGTAATATGATTCCATTTAACCCATGGGAGAACAAAATGTTCCTGAGAGCCAACCCACAAAAATTTGAAGCAAACTGTTTAGCTCTTTCTAAAACTCCCTGATGCCATGTTGCAGGCATCCAAAACACATGAATGGATTCCAAAATTGATTTGACCAAAACAAGCCTCCCTACCCTTGATAACCACCTTAGGCTCCAACCTGTTATGAAACCAGCTCAAGAAAAGATAGAAAAGATAGATCAACACCTCAGAATTCAGCCTCTTCGAGGGAGCAACCTCCTTTACATTACATAAATGAACAATTCTTTGATGATTCAAATGACAAAACCTCCTTTCTATATATAGGAGTCTAAGGAGTCACAATATAATCCAGCCAACCTAACAATAATAATATAAAGCCACAAAAATAACAATAGAGGGATTTTATGGGGCACAGTAATAGCAATATGGGGGCAATAGGGGCACAACAATATTAATAAGGGGTATAACTACAATAGTAATGGGGTAATCACTAGTATTATAGGGACCCAACATGCCCCTCTCCTTCAAAAAAGTGTTGTCATCAACGCTTGAGTAGTTCTGGATACTTCTGCATAAAATTCTCATCCTCCCATGTGGAATCTTCAGCGGATAAATTCTTCCACTTGATAAGATACTCTGAAATTGATCGATTTCGTAGCTGTCGAGTTCTTGTTTCTGTGACTGCTTCCGGTTCCAATATAATTTTTCCTTCCTCGTCAAGTTCTGACAATATTGTTTGAACTGGGAGCTTGTCGCCTATAACCTTCTTTAAACATGAAACATGGAAAACTGGGTGCAATCGAGAAGCTGCAGGAAGCTCCAATTTGTATGCCATAGTACCAATCTTTTGCAACACCTTGTACAAACCATAATACTTTGGTGATAATTTATTATCCTTCTTAGCTTGCTTGAGGGACATTTTCTTATATGGTTGTAGCCGTAGGAATACCCAATCACCTACATCAAAACTTCTTTCACTGCGATGTTGATCTGCCTATTGTTTCATTCTATTATGTGCCAACACGAGGTTATCCTTTAAGAGTTGGAGGACTTGTTGTTGATGTTCGATGTGATGTTCCACTGCCTGAACCTTAGAATTTTCTCTTAAATATGATGTGATGGATGGTGGTTGATACCCATAAAGTGCCATAAATGGGGTCATTTTTGTTGCTGTATGGAACGAAGTGTTATACCACCATTCAGCTAGAGGCAACCATTTGACCCATTGTGTCTGTTTATCAAATACAAAGCAACGAAGATATCCTTCCAAACATTTGTTTACTATCTCAGTTTGCCCATCAGATTGAGGATGATAAGATGAGCTATGAGCTAACTGAGTACCAAGACAAGAAAATAATTCTGTCCAAAAATTTCCAGTGAAAATGGGATCTCTGTCACTTACAATAATTTTTGGGTTTCCATGTAGCTTTTGAATTGTTTCCATAAATGCAGTAGAAACTGTACTGGCTTTAAATGGATGTGATAATGCACAAAAGTGTGCATACTTGGTAAGTCTGTCAACTACCACCATGATGACACTCTTTCCCTCAAACTTGGGTAAACCTGTGATAAAATCCATTGAAACCTCCTCCCAACGTTGGCTTGGAATGGATAAAGGTTGTAATAGACCCGGTGTCTTAATTGTTTCAACTTTATTTTGTTGGCAAACCAAACATTCCGCCACAAACTTTTGAATATCTGATTTAAGGCCATCCCAAAAAAATTCCTTCTTAACCCTATGGTAAGTTTTTAAAAATCCTGAGTGCCCTCCTAAGGGAGAAGTGTGCAATTCCATAAGAATATTTTGTTTTAGCTGGGAATTCTTACAGAGGTATAAGTGATCTTTGTACCATAACGAATCATTTTGCCAGCTAAATGTATCAGACGTACTGGAATCTTGTTGTAACTTTCGAATAAGTGCCCACACTTCTTCGTCATTCTTCCATTCCTCCCTTTCTTCATTTATCCAATCTGGTTGGATAATAGAAATGGCGCACAACAATGCTTCCACATCCTCATCCTTTCTTGAGAGTGCATCTGCCACCACATTTTGCTTCCCTTTTTTGTAGATGATTTCAAAGTCATAACCCAACATCTTTGTGACCCACTTTTGTTGCTCTTCAGAGGATAATCTTTGTTCTAAAAAGTATTTAAGGCTATCATGATCTGTTTTTACCTTGAAGTGTCTTCCCATTAGGTAGGGTCACCATTTCTTAAGTGCATGGAGTATTGCCAACATTTCCTTCTCATAAATAGCTTTGCTTAAAAACTTTCCCTTGATTGGACGACTTTCAAAAGCAATGGGTCTTTCATCTTGCATTAGAACAGCACCAATTCCATTTCCTGAAGCATCACATTCCACAATAAAGGTTTTTGTGAAGTCCGGTGTAGCTAAGACCGGTGCTTGGCACATTGCCTCTTTAAGATGTTCAAAGGCCTTTGTTGCTTCCAGAGTCCATGAAAATGCATCTTTCTTCAATAATGTTGTTAGAGGTGCTGCTATTCTCCCATAATTCTTAACAAACTTGCAATAATACCCTGTCAACCCCAGAAATCCTTGCAGATGCTTTATGGATGTGGGGATTTTCCATTCCTTAATGGCTTTAATTTTGCTAGGGTCTACCTTAACTCTTTCATGAGATACAATATGACCCAGATATTCCACCTCCTGGACTCCAAAGAAACATTTGGATCTTTTTGCATATAATTGTTTCTCCTCCAATAGTTGTAGCATCCTGTCAACATGTTCAACATGATCCTTCCAAGACTTGTTGTAGATTAGTATATCATCAAAAAATACTAACACAAATTTTCTAAGGAATGGTTTGAAAATTGAATTCATCAAACCTTGAAATGTTGAAGGTGCATTGGTAAGGCCAAAAGGCATGACCAAAAATTCATAATGACCCTCATGAGTTCTAAATGTTGTTTTCGGAATGTCTTCAGTCTTCATTCTGATTTGATGATATCCTGAACGAAGATCCAACTTGGTGAAGTAAAGTAATTCATCAATAACAGGAATGGGGAACTTATCTTTAATAGTGAGCTTGTTGAGCTCCCTATAATCCGGACACATGCGCCATGATCCATCCTTCTTGTGCACCAATACTACTGGAGCAGAGAAAGAACTTTGACTCGGTTGAATTATACCAGCCTCTAGCATTTCTGCAACCATACGTTCAATTTCACTCTTTTGGACATAGGGATATCTGTACGGCCTGATGTTTGGAGGAACACTTCCTGGAATCAGATGAATAGCATGATCATGATCACGCATAGGTGGGAGACCTTTGGGAGTCTCAAATACCTTGGAATGATTGTCTAGGACTTTTTGGAGATCTGGAGAAATAGATGATTCCGATGTGGAAACATCTAGCGAACATAATTGTGCAATTACACCTCTTTGCTCCTTTTTTAAAAGCTTTGTCATACCATTAGAGCTGATTATCTTTCCTGGTTTCCCTGCAATACCCCTTAATTCAACTTCCTTTCCTTCCGTAGAAAATTTGATGAAAATTTCTTGAAAATTAAAAGCTATTGTAGCCATTGGACTCCTAGTACAACATCAACACCTCCCATTGGAATGGAAAGCATTGGGCTAGTCAATACATATTCTCCCATGGATAGCTTGATATTATGGCACTTTCCAGAGAAATTTATTGTTCCTCCATTTGCAATCATCACTTGACACTCTGGTGCTGGATATAGGAAGCAATTCAATTCTTTTGCTACCTTACAATGAATAAAATTGTGGGTGCTTCCTGAATCAATCAACACTATTACCTTTTTCTTCTTGATTTGTCCTTCTATCTTGATGGTTTGAGGAGTGGTAATTCCTGCCAATGCATTACAAGATATGGTCGGATTTATTTGTTCTTCATCTAGGCTTTGTTCCTGGAGTATATCCTCTTCTTTTGACCTTTCTTGCTCCTTTTCTTCTTCCTCTTCACAATCTATGTAGAATAATTTCTTCTCAGCACACTTATGACCTTTAGTGTATTTGCTATCACAACTGTAACAAAGCCCTTTTGCTCTTTTTTCTTCCAATTGTTGTGGTGTCAACCTTATAAGTTGTGGAAGACTAGGGGCAACAACACTTCCGTTTTTATAGTTGAGTGGTATGCTTCCTGGTTGTCATAATTTTGCTTTCCATTTTTCTTGCTAACCTGAATGCCTTCTCTAATGAATCAGGTTCCCAAAGGCGAACATCATGTTGGATATTATCCTTTAAAGACCCTATGAACACATCAATCCTATGCTCCTTTGGAATATCTTTTACCCTTATGTTCAATTTTTGGAACTCCTCAATGTGCTCCATTATTGAACCCTTTTGTTTGAGGCTTATCAATTGGCTAAAAAAAGTGTTGCTTTTTGTATCCTCATAATGTGCTATCAATTCTTCCGTAAAAATTTCCCAAGTGATAAATTGTTTACGAGAGCAAAGCCATTGATACCATACAAACTGATTTGGTTCCAAATATAAAGTTTGCATACGTACCTTTTGTGTGTTTTGCACATTATTGAGATCGAGGAATTGCTCCATTTGTAATATCCATGTGGCGGGATCCTTGCCATCAAACTTCCTCATATCGATTTTTGGAACATGGTGAGTCTTCGATCCAACATTAGAGTCTATGGAATCATGATTAACATTTCTTTTCTTCTCATCATGAGTTTCCTTTAGTACCCTTTCACCCTTAGTAACCATTTCTTGTAGCAACTTATTCATATTTATCTTCAATTCTTCCATCTTATCATCCATGCCATCAATTTTAGCGTCCATGCCATTCACCTTAGCTTCCATACCATCCATCTTAGCTTCTACGCCTTTCTTTAAACCATCCATCTTAGCTTCTACATCTTTCCTTAAACCATCCATCTTAGATTCTGTTGCTTTTTGTGCAAGTGACACGTGTTGCACTTGTTCTTGTAATTTTGATATATCATATAGCATTTCTTCTTCTTCTTCATGAGTCATGATAGAGCTTTCAAGTTCCTTACTAGGTGTTTGCATTTTCTTTCCTCGGGGCATCAGTTACCGATAATAATGTTTTATTATGCCCTTTGAATTCCTTCAAAATAAATTTTCAAACCAAGCTTAAGCAAAAATTTAAGAAAATCTACACACCTTTTTTCACTTTGTAGGAGCTCGATATTACCTCTGATGTATCTCTGTACTTTTCGATCATCTAGTTCTGAATTTGTGACCTGCAGTAGCTCTCTGTGTCCTCCTTCCAATGCCACAAGTCTGACCCAACTTGGATTCTCCAAGGAAGAGTTATGCGAAATCTCCCACAATGACTTGATTGTAGACTAGTTCAGTAGAGCGAACTTGTATGACGTGCCACGAGTCACTGTTTCGACCTTTGGATCTGAAAAATGTATACAAGAAACTACAATCCGTCCTCTTTCTGCACCTTACGAAATTTCAATCTGATCCCCAGAGAGAAAGTTATGACGATTTTCCCCAGGTCACCTGTTTGGAATGTAATTCAGGAGTCTGCAAAAAGAACAACTTCCTCAGATCATATCTCCGCAAATATTGCGCGAAAAGCTCTGAAATTCAGACCCGAGGTTCAACGCGATTTCTTCTCAAATGGGTTTTTTTTGCAACTTCTGAAACGTCGCAAAAAAAAAGTTATAATGAAAATTCCACGATGACCTGTTTGGAGCAGCGAAACCCTAGAATCCAAAGCTATGATACCAAATGTTATGAAACCAACTCAAGAAAAGATAGAAAAGATAGATCAACGCCTCTGAATTTAGCCTCTTCGAGGGGGCAAACTCCTTTACATTACATAAATGAACAATTCTTTGATGATTCAAATGACAAAGCCTCCTTTCTATATATAGGAGTCTAAGGAGTCACAATATAATCCAGCCGACCTAACAATAATAATATAAAGCCACAAAAAAACAATAGAGGGATTCTATGGGGCACAGTAATAGCAATATGGGGGCAATAGGGGCACAACAATATTAATAAGGCGTATAACTACAATAGTAATGGGGTAATCACTAGTATTATAGGGACCCAACACAACCTTTTAGTATTTTCTCTATCTTTCCAATTAAACATGACCACTCTTCCTTCTTTTAGCAGTTTGGTTTTAGTGGAAACTCAAATATTTGAAGTTTGCATCCATTTCTAATAAGGAAAAAGGAAAAATATTCCTAAGATTCAACACTTCATGATCTGCCAGGTTTCAATTTGTAATGGAGGATTTTTTATCATTAACCACCATGCCTGTAGCTTTTCCAAACATGTCAATAACCTCAGATAATTTAGCCATATCTTTGCATGCACCATTACAAAAAATTAGAAAATCATCAACAAAAAGTAAATGAGTAATTGTTAGGGCATTAGCAATAACAACACCCTAAAATTAGCCTCTACACTTAACACCTGCTAAAAAATGACTGAGACCTTTCACTACCAATAGAAACAGTAAAGGAGACAAGGGGCATCCTTGTCTCAGACTTCTCTAGGAACGGAAAAAAGGAAAGGCAAACTAGATTATTAGAACAACAAAAGAAACCGATTGAATGCATCCCATCAACCAATTTACAAAATCAATCCCGAAACCTAGGTGATTCAAAAGAAGTCTAATGTACATCCAACTCACATGATCATACGCCTTTGAAAGGTCAAGTTTTGTGTTATCTCCTTTTAATATGAGAGTTTTGATGTTATGGAGCCCCTTTTGGGCCACTTCAATTGTTCTTTTGAAATAGAGTATGACAAAATAGGATTTAATCTTTTGGAAATAACTTTGGAGATAACCTTGTAGATATAGTTACAAAGTGAGATAAGATGAAAGTCCCCGAAGGAAGACGATTTGTCCACTTTGGGGTTAACAACAATGAAAGTTGTGTTGAAAGCCGCCAAAACCCTCCCTTCCCTTTTAGATTCATTTACAATTGCCAACAAGTCTAAGCCAATAAGCTCATAAAACCCTTCAAAAAACTCTATGCCCCACCCATTGAGACTAGGAATTCTGTCTTTTTGAACACTGCCAAGAATAACCTTCAATTCCTCTTATAAGACCTCCTCCACCAAGGCTCTATTGTCTTCATCCTCCACAAACCTAGGGAATAATTGGACAACCCTGATTACTTGGACTATACTGGTCCTTTCAGTCTCTTTGAATAGCTTCTGAAAATGTGCATGACCAAGAGAAGGGAGGCACTCGAAATTGGAGACCTTCGTACCCTCCTCGTTTTGTAGGTTCCATATTGTATTACACATCTTCCTTCCCTTAGCATATGCTTGGAAGAATTTTGTGTTCTCATCCCCTCCTTCAAGCCATATGGATCTGCTTTCCAGCCTCCAAGCAACTTCTTTTGCCTCTAGGATGGCCTTCTTGTGGGACTCCAATTGAAATAATATATCCCTAGATTCAAAATTTAGAGAAACCCCATCCCTAGAATAAAAGACAGAAATAATTTCCCTTTTGATATCAGTTAGCTCCTTCTCCTCTCTTCTTCATTTCTTCTTGGCCCAATCCACAACCAAACTCTTGACCCACTTGAATTTTTCTTCAAAATGTTGGGGAACAAAATTTTAATGTTTGGAACATAAAAGGCCCAACCTTCCTTGAAAAGGTCTACGAACTCTTCATCTTTTATCTAGGAGGAATCTAGTTTAAATGGGCTTCCAAGCTTGGGACCATGATTTTTAAGCTCCAACAATATGAGAAAGTGATCAAACTCACCCGCAAACCTAATCCACTGACGAATATTATTAAATTGCTCCACCATCGCTTCCACCACTAAAAATTTGTCAATCCTCTTAGCAATTAAATCCTCCCCAACATGGTGGTTTCTCCAAGAAGGTTTTAGCTTTGTCAACTCTATACATAGCTATTTTTTTCCCATAAGATTGCCAACAAAGAAATCAAAGAGGCTATCCACTCTATCCCTTGGCCCCCACGACTCAGTAGAACCCATGGAGAAATTTAAATCCCCTCTAATGATCATATTTTCGACATCCAACACCTCCAAATAAAAAAAGGGTTCCATAATTCTACATGGCCTTCACAAGACCCATAGAAATTAATACAAATGAGAGATACCCCCAATTCTGAAGAGAAAAATTTCAAGCCCCATCCTAGAATTAATACTCAAGAAATTATGAACAAAAAAATTGTGAGTATCTCAACCAACAACAAGACCCTAGAACAACCATGGACATCCAAGGCTATAAAACAATGCCCTCCAATCATCGATTCCAGCGATTTAGAGACCACCTCCCTAGCCCCCAAGGTTTTCTGGAGGAAAATAACATTCGGTCCCTTAACCTTAACCAACCTCTTCAACGCAAGTTTTTTAGAGGAACTTGCCAAACCTGTAGTTGAATGATCAAATTTTCATTAGGAAACCATGCCTTAAGCATTCAAAGCTCTAAGCACCCTAGTAATGGATAATTACCTACCACCAGCCATCTCTTCTCTAGCTTTCTCTTTAGCCTTAGACAAGGTCAATTTCCTCCCACAAGACTTCTGAGATAAAAGCACGATTTGGCATAAACCACCAAGCAGGGCTTCAAAAGAGAGGAAAATTTGTCTAGAATGAAGGTTATAAAGGATCTCTCCTTCATCATGATCCAATTACAGGAAATTTCAGCCTAAAATTGTCAAATTTTCATGTACATAATATGTAAACTAATCAAAATCCTTTAAATTTAAAAAGAGATACATGTTAATATTTTGGAGGAAAAAGAAGAAAGTATTTTTTTAATTGTATTTTTTGCTTATCTCCTTATATGTTTACTCAAATTTCAAGTGTAGAAATTCGTTAAATGCGGAATTAAATTCCACATCCAACGAATAACCATTATGCATACTTATGAGAAGATCCACATTGATAGAAATTGAAGATGCATTAAAAAAATGTGTTTCAATACACTTTTTTAATGTATCTTCAATTTTTATCAATGTAGGTCTTCTCAAAAGTATGCATAATGGGTACTCTTTAGTGTCTCCACTTGAAATTTGAGTAAGCCTATAAGGAGATAAGACAAAAATACCATTAAAAAAATAGTTTTCTTCTTTTCCCTCCAAAATTCATAACTCTTATTTTATTATTTTAACTATTATTTTATTATTTTTCCTTAAGATGTCACATTTACGCTAGAATTTCCTCTAATACCTAGATAAAATAAAGAAACTAGAGGATATAGAGGCTCTCGAGGAGGACAAGGCCATCGGTGAGGGGGGAATATGACAAATGACCTGAGTAGAGGAAACCTTAGAACCAAATTGCGACAGAACAAGACCCAAACCCCTAGACACATGATCTTAATCATATCCCAAACCCGATAAAGATGTAGCTAGGGAAGAAACAATAGGAAGGAGAGATAGAGAACCTAAAGGGTGCACAATCAAAGAATGTTGACATTTGTAGCTTAGGAGGTACTCCAAACCATATGCCAGAGGGTTGTGGAGGAATGAGCACACAAAATTGACTTGTGGGCTTAGAACCCAAGCTTGTGGGCTTTGCACCCAAGCATGTTGGTGTGAAAAATGTGATGAGAACTTGAAATGAGTGATGGAGATGATAGAGGACTTCGAGAGAAACCAGACACAATGAAAATAACTCGAATCCGAGTTGTCAAAGTGGAGATATTAATTTTTGAAGTTAGAGTGTAGGCTTGGTTAAGGTTGACCTAGTGGTTGGAGGCCTTATGATAGCTATATAAGCCCTCTTGGACATTTGGTTGAAGCCCTCATGATTGGATATAAATATGAGGTGAGTGAGAGCTCATTTGGCACATTCGAGAGTAAGCAAATCAAAGTGATCTTCTATGTTTTGGGTCACGGGTCAAGGACAAATACAACAAGGTAGAAGGAGTCATTTTGGGTTTGTTGAAGGTTGTTTTGTCTTTGCAGTGCAAGTCAAGTTCTTGGGAAGGGACAAAGTTAGTTGAGAGGAGATCTGGGTTGTTTGGGTGCACTTTAGAGTTGTGTTTTGTTACAGGTATGGCCGCAGACCTTCCTGAAGTAACAACGGGTGTATGGCCCTTGTTTGAGGAGGTCGAGAGGTCTAGCATCCTGATTTGTCTAGGTCGCAATGAAGGGAAGGAACAACGCAAGTATTCGATCATAAACGCATGAGTTTGAAACAGTGTTTAGGGTTGTTGGAATTCCCTAACCAGAACTGTTCATCTTAGAATTAAGTGCACAGAACCCTTGGTCAAGAAGAGGTGAGAAAATGTATGAGCAGTTTCTTCTTGTTGATATTATTTGCTAGGTGGATGTAAGTCCTAAATAGGACAAACTAGGAGGACTGTATCATCCATGAGGTAGGGTTGACGAGGCATGTTAGAATCCCTAACCAGTGGGCAAATGCTACAGTGGTGATTCGGTGCCTAAATTTGAGCAATAACTCCTCTATGGTAGAGCAAAGGGCAGATCTTCAGAGCTCTAGTTGGATGATGTTTGAGCAGATCTGAAGGACATGTTTGTTTGTGTTGTATTGGGAATTTGAAGTATGTTGGAGGGCATTGTGAAAGTGCCCAAATGTGGAGCCCTATGTGCAGTGCCTTGATGGACTAAGGGTTGCTAGGAGAGGCATTTTGTTGAAGCTCATAGGTCTGGTCAGCTAGAGGAGCAGTTTGTTGGAGCTCGTGTTCATTATTGGAGAAGCGACATTTGATGGTGATAGGTGGAAACCTTCTTGCCCTATGTTAGTCTTCATTGGAGCAGCGCAGGAAGACTATAGTGGGTTGAAGTCCCTAAGTAGCTAAGGAGAAGCAGTGGGCAAATGAGAGTTGTTCACAAATGGAGTTGTGAACAACTCGATAAGAGTCTCGATGTGTTGTGCCCTTGATGGACTAAGACACAACTACTGAGTAGATTGGATAGTCGGGGTTCAGTGGCCAGATGGACTTGGATCATTGATAGAGGTAGTTGTGTTGCAGATCGAGAGTTGAAGGACTGGGTAGGTATAGGGTACGAACAAGAGGAGTTGTGATTGCATGCCACCTCAGTGAGATGGTAAGAGTATCTTGTTGAGGGTATATTGGTTGTCGATGCACTGACACCAAGCCTAAGTTTTGTAGCTTTGTATCAGTGGATGTATGAGGGCCCTTATCCCTGGTACAGGAGCCCTAGACTGTTGTATTATTTATTTGGATTAATATAACGAAGTTGGGTTACTGTACAAAATTGTGTAAAAAGTCGTGCATGTTTTGTGCACTAGTAGATTCACTGATGTTTATATTCCGTTGTGCAAAGTAGCTTTGTTGAGATTCTTGGTTTGGTAGCGTCATTGATTTAAGATTCTATCCTAGACACCAAGATCGTGGAAAAACAACATAGAAGACATGTCACCAGGAGCCTGAGGAGAAAAATCATCATCCTCAATCTAATCTTGAGACAATAGCCCTGCAACCGACATCCCAGAGACAAGTGGGACCTCTATATTGATATCCTCCAACATAGGTTCCACCACCCCTTCGAGCTTGACCTAAACTCTGATCATTGATCCACCTTCATCTTCTTATTTATTCAACACGGTTTTTTAATGTATCTTCAATTTATATCAATGTTGGTCTTCTCAAAAATATGCGCAATGGGTACTCATTGGATGTGGAATTAAATTATGCATCCAACGAGTGTCTACACTTGAAATTTGAGTAAAACTATAAGGAGATAAGTCAAAAATACAATTTAAAAATTTAATTTTCTTCTTTTCCCTCCAAAATTCATTTCTCTTATTTTTTAGTTTAACTATTATTTTACTATTTTTCCTTAGGAGACCACTTTTAGGTTGAAATTTCCTCTAATGCCTAGATAAACAAAAGAAACCAGAGGATATAAAGGCTCTCGGGGAGGACAAGACCATTGATGGGGAAGGAACAAGACAAATGCCCTGAGAAGAGGAAACCCTAGAACCAAATTTCAACATAACAGGCCCCAAACCCCTAGACACATGATCCTAATCATATCTTAGACTCAATAATAATGTAGCAAGGGAAGAAACAATAGGAAAGAGAGATGGAGAACTTTAAGGATGTGTGGTCGAAGAAAACATCCCACCACTACCCTGAGGAGAAAACTCTTCACCCTCGATCCGATCTTGAGACAGTGACCCTGCAACCGACATCCCAGAGGCGGGTGGGACCTCCAAATTTATATCCTTTAACATAGGTTCCACCAACCCTTCGAGCTTGACCCCAACTCCGACAACTAATCCACCTTCATCTTCTTCTTTACTCCCCCCTGTGACAAGCCTTATTTGAAAGGGAGAATGCAGTGGAAAACTGTATGCCCATATTTGTGGTAGCGTTTGCATCTAAACAATACCCCTTCATAGTCAAGAATCTGACACCGCTCATAACCTTTTCCAATATTTATGGTTTCATGAAGGTCGTTTTGCAAATCAAGGCTAACCAAAACCCAGGCCATGGACATATCCGTAGCTTCTTTAAATGAATAGTTCACTTTTAGGTATACCCCAAGGCTATTTTCAAGATCCTTGAAGCCCTTTTCATTCCACATATTGGATGGTAACCCAGGCAAGCAAACCCATATAGGAACCACATACAATGTTTCACAACTTGCATCAAAGAGTGGCATCCAAAATTTGAATGAAACAAGAGTCGAGTCAATTGATCAAATAGGCTCAGCGATTTCTTCAACCTCCTCATGAGAGCCGAAGCTTAATTGAATCCACCCCTTTGCTAGAATGATCTCGGGAGGGGTATTTACCTTTGGGGCAATTTCGGCTTGGAGCCAATCTCACAGACTCCCAATCTTGAATTTCCTCATGGTCTTGCCGACTAAAGACTTCTTCGCCAACAATTTGGACTACTCTATCTCGACGTTGTCCTAAACTAATGTTATAAGCAACAAGGCATTTTTCACATCTCAAAACCATATCTTTTTTTGGTTTGGGTCCGGATCCAGACAAAACATTAGCTGAAAAGCGTGATGCTTCACCACCCTCACCTTCCTTGTCTCGCTGCTCATAATCTATAAGCCTAGCCAAAAGAACGCCACCTTCCCCATCCACTAGGAAAGTCTTCAAGAGACTACTTGTTGCTAGCTAGAAACCCTCTAACCCCACTTCTGCCTCCAATCCCAGCCCCGTGACCAACAAGGGAAAGCCTCCTTTCACAATTAGGTAGTGTAGGGTCTCCCCACCCAAAGAAAAAACTAGAGGTGTATCTAACCCTGGTTTCTGAAAACCACCTATTAGCGACCTCGAAGTAGGGAAATTAAACCCCATAGAAAGAGGGGGAACCAATAATTGCCCTGATGTGACTTTGTTGATTTTGACACACTAAAATTTCCCTAGGGAAGGGGAAAATTTGTAAACCCTCAGGTAACTCGTACAAAAATTCCAATAATGCCAAAATCCAGACCAGAAACCAACAACTCTCTTAGGGTAATTCCACCAGAAGTTACCATGCCCCCACTTGAAAACCCAAATAGTCGGCATACATCCGCCCGGGACCATCTAAACTCTGCATCATAGATGAATATGCCCATGTAACCAAGATTCACATAGTAGTCAGTAAATCCGGACTCCATCATTCAGCCAAGACATCCCATATTTCTCGATCAAACCCCCTGCACAACTAAACCCTGTCACCATTCAACCTCTATTACAAACCCTAGCTTCCTTTATGATCTGGATTTAAACAGGAACGCAACAAATTACAGAGATAACCATAAATAAAAAGATGCAACAGAAATAATACTTCATTTCATTAATGTAAAATACTGAAATATGCTTACAAACAGAAATGGAAATAAACTAGCTCAGGCGATGGTAGCTTATCTCTTAGGCGAGATGTGGCGGGTACATGCCTCTGAAATGTCTTACAATGAGGCTCGAAGGCCTATTTATTGTTGAGAAACGATGGAAAACCATAAACATCCAAAAAACTAACCCTAGGAGATGAAGCGCCAAACTATGGGCCCTATTTTGGGTAAATTGGTACATCAACTTCCCCGGGTCGTAACTTTGGCATATGATCTCCGTTTGATGTGCACAATACCTTGTTCGAAAGATCTATCCGAGGACTACAAATTTGGGATGAGAAACATCAGTCCAACAACCCATGTTGCTCCGAGTTTTCCCAAAAAAACATCATTTAGGGCCTCAAAACGGCTCCGGGAGTTCAGAACCCGAAACACTGCTAAAAATAGTAAATTGTGCTACAAACAAGGAAACTGAAAAACTGAAAGATCCACTTGTGGGGGTCCGAGTGGGATAAATGGGTGGCCACCAATATCCACCTAGATCATTCCTCCCCCATTATGAAGCAATGGCCTCCATTGCATTGAGTTCCTCCATGAGATGAGAAAACTTCTGTTGAACTTGGTCCCTAGTGCGCTGTTCTGCAATCTTTGATGTTTCCAGTAATGGTGGGAAGCATGGTTGAGGGTGGTCCACATTGAACACTCAGTGCAAGACAAGGAATGGGGAAATGTTGTTCTCCAAAGCATTGTTTCCCACAACCTTGGTAATGGTGTAAGGACCATATCAGAGTGGTCAGAGCTTCCGATGGGCTCTTATAAGGTGTTCTTTCTGCAGGTGTAACCAAACTTTGTCGCCCACCTGAAACTTGGGTGGCACCCAATGTTTATCATGTCGCTGCTTGTACTTGGAATTTTCCACAATGGAGTGGCGATAGATCTGCCCATTGGGCAGAGGTGCTCCAGAAGTCAGACCGAACGAATGCTTGACCTGACAGTGCAACGATACCCTTGTGGGTGAGGAGAAGATGTCCCTGTCTTTTTTCATGGTTGTATCCACCTACTTCTGATGTGTGGAGGAACCCTTCCCGGGAGCCATGGATGTGGCTACGATCTGCCCCTTACTTTTAGGGTGAACTAGACAACAACAAAAATTCCTAGTCTCGGAGATCATCTTACTATATTTGTTAGCAGAGATAAAAAAAAGTGGCGGTAGGTGGGGCTACCTCCAGTATCTTGTATAATGTATTATACAAATAAATAATAATAGCACGAGGCCTCGACTCATACATAGCATGTCACTTCCACAAGTATGGTTGGCCTAATAATACATCACAAACATCAAGCGGTGCAACATCACACAATACCTCATTTGTGAAGGGCTTGATGTTGTAGGGAAGGCGGCACTGTTGGCGGACTCAGAGATCTCGTCCTTAGTGAAGCCACCCAATGTTGTACAGTTGCGGGGGTGGTATGGTTGGTAGTCCCAGCCGCTTCACGACCTCTATGGAAATGAGGTTCTTTTGGCTGCCACTGTCAACAATGAATTGCAGTGGCGAACCCTTCACCCACATTTGAGAGTGGAAAAGACGTTCCCCCTCCTCTGGATCTTCGGGCTCATTCTTCTAGACCTTGGCAGTGGCAACAATGGCACTGGGCTCCGCATCAATGATTTGCTTCTCTTTGTCATTCCCTTTTTCGGGTTCTGACTCAGGGTCGGAACATGCATCTGATTTTGAAGCCTTCAACTCGGCCACCAGCCACTGCTTGATCTGAAACTCACTTGTGTTGTGAGTGGGGCTCTTATGGAACTCACACCACTTACCTGTGTCCTTCTTTGACTTCGTGTTGTTGTTCTTTTCTTGGGCTTCGATGGGTTGCCTTGGGTCACCCCGCCTTGGCTTCGTCCTTGTTCTTTGGATTCGCAGATACAAAATCTCGCTTCTTCTGTTTAAACTTCTACTCAATCTTAATAGCATATCGGTATGTCATGCCGAGCGAGGAGATGTTCAAGAACTCCATCTCATCTGGCATGTACCTGTGTAGACAGCCGCGGTATTTGAGTACCAAATGCAGCTCAGAATCCTTAATACCCAACTTTGTGTGAAGGGTATGAAAAATATTTGTGAACTCCGGCACATCTTGGTCCCTTCCCTGTCGCCGCGTTGTGCACTTTATGTATTTATCCTCATAGCTTCTGACATGATAGCACTGCTCCTTGATGGCATTCCAGAATGAATTCCAAGTGGGTGCGGCTGAAAACAGTGAGACCGTACTTTCATCCTTCTGCTCGCAGTAGGTTTCCCATCAGTGCTTGACTTGGGGGGCGGCTTTGAGAAGAGCGAAAGTAAACTTTTCCCGGCTAGAAAATCATGAATAGAAAAATACCCTTCTAGCAGATTTAACCATTTATCTATGACATCTGCATCTATCTGACCCTCAAATATGGGGATTTCAAAGTTAACTTGCACCTTAAAAGGTGTGGCGCTTCCAAAGTCGCTGCTAGAAGTAGATGTGTCGCCCCTAGGCAGCCGCTGAAATATCTGGGCAAAGTTGTCCATCATCGCATTCCTTTGTCGCTTGAGGGCCTTTTCGAACAAGATTTTGATAGGATCTCCTACACCCTCGTCTTTCTTTTCATCCGCCAAGGGAGGCTGTTGGGATTTGCGAGGCTGGTCTTGCAAAGGTTCGACTAGTTCAAACCCTAACTCCTTATATCTCGACCTCGTTGGGGGCATGCAAAGAAAAACAAAGAAAGAATAGACCGCTTTGATACCACTGATCCAGATTTAAAAAAAAATGCAACAAATTACAGAGAGATGTGGCGGCTACATGCCCCTGAACTGTCTTACAATGAGGCTCAAAGGCCTATTTATTGTTAAGAAACAATGAAAAACCCTAAACATCCAAAAACCTAACCCTAAGAGATGAAGCGCCAAACTATGGGCCCCGTTTTGGGTAAATTGGTACATCAACTTCCTGGGTCGTAACTTTGGCATACGATCTCCGTTTGACGTGCACAATACCTTGTTAGAAAGATCTATCCGATGACTACAACTTTGGGATGAGCAACATCGATCCATGGACCCATGTTGCTCCCAGTTTTCCCAAAAAGCGTCGTTTAGGGACTCAAAATGACTCCGGAAGTTCAGGACCCGAAAAACTGCTAAAAAATAGTAAATTGTGCCACAAACAAGGAAACTGAAAAACTAAAAGAGACAGTTGTGAGGGTCCAAGTGGGATAGGTGGGTGACCACTAACATCCACCTAAATCATTCCTCTCCCCTTAGGAAGCAATGGCCCCCATTGCGTTGAGTTTCTCCATGAGATGAGGAAACTTTTATTGAACTTGGTCCCTGGTGAGTTGTTCTGCAATCTCTGATGTTTACAATAATGGTGGGAAGCATGGTCGAGGGCGGTCCACATTGAACACTCGGTGTAAGACAAGGAATGGGGAAATTTTATGGTCCAAAGCATTGTTTCCCACAACCTTGGTAATGGTGTAAGGACCATATCAGAGTGGTCTAAGCTTCCGATGGGCTCTTGTAAGGCGTTCTTTCTGCAGGTGCAACCAGACTTTGTTGCCCACCTGAAACTTGTGTGGCACCCGATGTTGATCATGCTGCTGCTTATACTTGAAATTTTCCAAAATGGAGTGGCGATAGATCGACCCATTGGGTAGAGGTGCTCCGGAAGTCTAATCGAACGAATGCTTGACCTGACAGTGCAACTGTACCCCTGTGGGTGAGGAGAAGATGTCCTTGTCTTCTCTCATGATCATATCCACCTGCTTCTATTGTGTAGAGGAACCCTTCCCGGGGGCCATGGATGTGGCTACGATCTTCCCCTTACTTTGAGGGCGAACAAGACAAAAAATAAATTTCCTAGTCTAGGAGATGATCTTACTGCCTTTCTTAGCAGAGATCAAAGAAGTGGCGGTAGGTGGGACTACCTCCGTTATCCTGTATAATGTATTACACAAAGAAATAATAACAGCGCGAGCCCTTGACTCATACACAACATGTTGCTTCCACAAATATGGTTGGCCTAATAATACATCACAAACATCAAGTGGTGCAACATCGCACAATACCTCATCTGTGAAGGGCTTGATGTTGTAGGGAAGACGACATTGTTGGCGGACTCGGAGATCTCGTCCTTGGTGAAGCCACCCGATGTTGTACGATTTCAGGTGTGGTATGGTTGATAGTCCCAACCGCTTCACGACCTCTGCTGAAATGAGATTCTTTTGGCTGCCACTGTCGACAATGAATTGCACCGGCGAACCCTTCACCCACATTTGTGAGTGGAAAAGACGCTCCCCCTCCTCTAGATCTTCGGGCTCATTCTTCTGAACCTTGGCAATGGCAACAGCCGCGCTGGGCTCCGCATCATTGATTTGCTTCCCTTTATCATTCCCCTTGTCAAATTCTGACTCAGGGTCGGACACTCATTCAACTCGGCCACCAGCCACTACTTGGTCCGACACCCACTTGTGTTGTGAGTGGGCTCTTATGGAACTCACACCACTTTCCTGTGTCCTTTGACTTTGTGGTGTTGTTTTTTCTTGCGGCTTCGACGGGTTGCCTCAGGTCACGCTGCCTTGGCTTCGTCCTTTGTTCTTCAGATTCATAGATCCAAAATCTCGCTTCTTCTATTTAAACGTATGCTCGATCTTGACAGCGTATCAGTATGTCGTGCCGAGCGAGGAGATGCTCAGGAACTCCATTTCGTCCTGGATGCACATGTGTAGGCAGTCGCGGTATTTGAGTACCAAATGCAGCTCAAAATCCTTGATATTCAACTTTGTGCGAAGGGTATGAAAAATATTTGTAAACTCTGGCACATCTTGGTCCCTTCCCTGTCGCAACGTTGTCCACTTTATGTATTTATCCTCATAGCTTCTTACAGGGTAGTACTGCTCCTTGATGGCATTCCGGAATGAATTCCAAGTGGGTGCAGCTGAAAACAGTGAGGCCGTACTTTCATCCTTTTGCTCGCAGTAGGTTTCCCACCAATTCTTGACGTGGCGGGCAGCTTTGAAAAGAGCAAAAGTAATATTTTCTTGACTAGAAAAATCATGAACAGAAAAATACCCTTCTAACAAAGTTAACCATTTATCTACAACATCTGCATCTCTCTGACCCTCGAATATGGGGATTTCAAAGTTAAATTGTACCTTAAAAGGTGTGGCGCTTCAAGATTAGTTGCTAAAAGTAGATGTGTCACCCCTGGGCAATCGCTGAAGGATTTGGGCAAAGTTGTCCATCATCGCGTTCCTTTGTCGCTCGAGGGCCTCTTCGAGCAAGATTTTGATAGAATTTTCTGCCCCCTCGTCTTTCTTTTCATCCGCCATGGGAGGCCGTCGGGATTTGCAATGTTGATCTTGCAAAGGTTCGACTAGTTCAAGCCCTAACTCCTTGTATCATAACCTCGTTGAGGACACGCAAAAAAAACAAAGAAAAAGCAGACCGCTCTGATACCACTGATCCAGGTTTAAACAGGAACGCAACAAGTTACAAAGATAACCATAAATACAGAGATGCAACAGAAATAATACTTCATTTCATTAATGTAAAACACTGAAATATTCTTACAAACAGAAATGGAAATAAACTAGCTCGGGCGATGGTAGCTTATCTCTGAGGAGAGATGTGGCGACTACATGCCTCTGAATTGTCTTACAATGAGGCTCGAAGGCCTATTTATTGTTGAGAAACAATGGAAAACCCTAAACATCCAAAAACCTAACCCTAAGAGATGAAGCTCCAAACTATGGACCTCATTTTGAGTAAATTGGTACATCAACTTCCCGGGGTCGTAACTTTGGCATACGATCTCTGTTTGATATGCACAATACCTCGTTAAAAAGATCTCTCCGAGGACTACAACTTTGGGATGAGCAACATCAGTCCATGGACTCATGTTGCTTTCATTTTTCTCAAAAAACATCGTTTAGGGCCTCAAAACAGCGCCAGAAGTTCAAGACCCAAAAAACTGCGAAAAATAGTAAATTGTGCTACAAATAAGGAAACTGAAAAACTAAAAGAGACAGATGTGGGGGTCCAAGTGGGATAGGTTGGTGGCCACCAACATCCTCCTGGATCACTTTACTATGATGCGCTTTACGTATTTGATGAAAGCTTGAGTAACATCCACGGTTGGTTTCTTGATCAGAAGACCTGCTCTCAAAGGATTGAATATGTGCCTAAGAATTGACAAAGAAATAGTGGGGAAAAGAAACCGATGTGAGGAAGCATGAAGCTTCAGCCTTTTTCCGCCCATATTTTGTGTCTGATTTTTATATGTGTTTTCCTGTAATCTCTTTGAGTTAATTTCTTTTTTCAATATGTGGTATCAGAGCGTTGAGTTCTTCAGGTTTGGTAGCACCATGCAGAAGTGACAGATAATCTTTGTGAATCCTCGTGTAATTGATGACGCAAAGTGTGTAATCGAGGATTCAAATGACGAATGGAGTTCGACGTTTAGGGAGTCAACAAATTGCAACTGTAGCAATTCCAACGAATAAAAAGGAGCTCATCCAGGGAGGAGCCAGTGTAAATTGATCCACGATGTTCGTAGATATGAATGCTTCAATTTTTGCAGATTTTGGATTGTAATGCCCTCAGATCCAGTCTGTTTGGCTTCATGCGAGATAGACATCTAACTTTGGGTGAAAATTCTGAGGTTTTTGCAAGTAATTTAAGCGGTTTTCAAATTTTTCCTGAGCAGATTCAAGCTATTTTGTGCATATAGCGAAGCGCTGGGATTCTTCGATCCAATTAAGGGCTATATTTGGTAGCTCTGAGCATAATTCTTACCACTATGTCTGCAGAGATCGATTTTCTGCTAAGCGCAGAGTGTATTTGCTGTTGAAATCCGTGTGGAGCTGAGTTCGGACATATAAAGGGTTTTGTCTTTGGAATTCTGGTGCAAATGCTAGAGATGGTCAAGTAGACAGAACCCTGACCGGATGATAAGAGAGATCTTGTAAGGTTTCTGTTTTCCCCGTCAAACCTGCAACCACGTGACTACAAAGCCGATCCTGAGTTCGAATGCTGGAATGAAGAATATCGACGACTGTCTAAACGTCATGGCATATTAATCCAATGCTTCAAGAGTTGAGTGGACGGAATCCTCAATTGACGCGGCTTATTCAAGACCACCCGGCTGATTTTCTTCGCCAAGTTAATGAATTGGTTGAAGGTGCTGAAGGGAATTTCTTCAACAAGCTTGCTGGAGCAATGCCCTAGGCTATTAATGTAACTCCAAAGGAAATGTGAGGCAAAACGATTGGGAAACTTATTTTGTACCCTTAGTTTCAGGTTTTTTCATGGGAAATTGCCCGATTGGGTATTTTTTCTTGAAATTTCGAAGTTCAGGCGCATCCGAGTTTATATTTTTGTGGGGGGAGCTCTCTTCTTCTATTGGAGATTTGTTGAACTGAAAGTTCGATACAATTTACAGGATTTGATACCTATACCTGTTATTTAAATTCTCATGGGGTATTAGTCCGATCCGCCAAGTTTTGAGGAGGTTTTTACTGTTTCAGGGTCCATTGTGGCATTAAGATATTTTAATATGATCTTAGATTTAGAGCTGGAACATTGTGGAACTGTTGCATGAGGACTACGTGTGGACAATGAGTTTGTGTTTCTTGTGGAAGAGAATTGTGTGAAGCCACTAAATAGAGAATATAAACCCTCGTTGCAAAGGAGAGAAATCATTGCAGCAATTGTGAGGACATAAAAGAGTGTGTAAAGAATTTGTTGGCACTGGAGAAAATCCGCTAGCTGGATAAGATCAAAGGCAACAGAAGGTTGGTTTTTGTGGAAAATCTGCTACACAAGTCTGAAGGAAATCTCTTCATCATCCTGAGGCCGCAATTTTTCCTTCTATGCACTTTTCCTCATTGAATTTTCCAAGAAATCGAGGCCATTAATCTGTTGAGACTGGTTAAGTTGTACACCTTGAGGAGGTCGAGGTATTTGATACAGAGTTCAAGTGGAATTGATATAAGAAAGGGCCAAATTATATGTGCACGTAACCTGCGAATAGAACTGCATGCGCATGTGTTTTTTCCATTGGTAGTAGAATCATTGAAAGGGAGGTCGCAGCCTAGACACATTGAAGACCGAGCCGAATCTTTTATGTCTGTAAAGTGGATTTTGAAGATCAATCTTGACAAGTTAATTAGGAGATCGATCAACAGACTAAGATAGAATCGTTTTTTCCAAAGAGATTGAGGGTACCAGCATTATCTTTCCACATATTTCTCTCAGCATGTTCTTCAACAAGGAGACCGAGTCATTTGACATTAGAAGTAATATTTTAGAGTGATAAGTGTTTGGAGAGATAAGTGAATATTTTATTTCTAGAAGGTTGAGTCAGTGTTTTGAAGACATTTTTCTTTCAAAAGTTCTAGAACTCTGATTCCATGAAGATTTTATGAAGCTGAGCGATTATGTACTCCAAAGTTTAATAAAGATATCATTTTTGTGGTGATTGTGTCCTAGATCCGCCCGAAATTGAATAAGCGGATCTTAGGTACACGAAGAGTGTGTTGATGATGGTGCATGCTTCATGTTTTTTTTGCTTATGATTTGTGTCTAGTTTTGACACATAAATGATCTCATTTCATGCACACATAAAATACAATGCCAACAAGCACAACACCTATAACGAAATAGTTGCAAGGAAGGATAATTAAGCTCAACACATGCATCACTACAACAAATAATCAAAGTTTTCAACATCGGCATTCTACCTCAACAAACAATTTCACTCAATACAATCAAGTTCATGAATCTGCAAACTCCAGCGTTTCAAAGTAAAGTCTACATCACTACAATCAAATGAATCTATAAACTTCAACGTTTTAGAGCACATTCTACATCAACATTATTGAACTTGTAACCAAACTCAAATTACATTGAATTGTAAGGGTGCATTCTCGGTTGAAACCAACACCCAAGTCTTGAATTGAGTCAAATTGAATTCATTGTAGTGAATCATTGAAATCATTGTAAGCTTTTTTGGGTGCATTTTCGACAGTGTTCGACACCCTTCCTTTAAAGCACAATCAAGTGTGTCCATGAGTTTTAACTCCAAATGAAACAAACAACAAGTTCACATCTACTGCAAGTGAGCGTGAGTATTCATTCAAGCAATTTGTGTCAAAACTGTACAAGGTTCAAACCTTCAAGTGAGCCAGAGTGAAGATCATTGAAACAACCATCAAAGCAAACAAACAAGTTCAACTCTAACACCAATCAAGCAAAGATCGACATCAAGCGAGCGTAGCTATTCCTTCAAGTGAGCATTCACACAAACACAATCGTCATCAAGCGAGCGTGAATTCCAGAGTTTAAGCAAGAAATTTCTACAACTCTAGCAAGTGTTCTCAACAAGTGCAATAAGCAACAAATCAAGCGAGCGTGCCATTCAAGTCCCAAAGCAAGCGAGCTTGTCATTCAAGTAACAAAATCAAGTGATACAATTCAAAGCACGACAGCTACGACAAGAGAGCCTAATTTCAAGTGAGCAAGTTCAGATGGCGCAACATCTTCAGTTGTTAAACATTCTTCAAAGTTTGATCATCTCCAGTGATGAAGACATGGTGCACATCAGCAAAGAAACTCTTGCTGATATTTCACGGCATCTACAACAAACACATGAAACCATTGAGTTTCTTCAAATAGAGTCGCAACTACAAAGAGATGAGTTGCAACAAAAGAGTGCTTCTTACAAGTCATTCACCCATACAGATGAAGATAACGATGTTGATTCCAAATCACTCATCCAAACAACTTCAAGTGTTGAAATTGTTCATGATCAAAATCAAATTTCTTCCAAACCCATCATCAAGCCCTGGGAAGAGATTCAAAATAACAAGAATCGACGAGGCTTAGGATATGTCACTGATGACACCAACTTACATATCCCAGATTATTCCAAGCCAATTAAGTTTGTGAGTGCAGGATTTCTTGACCCACTCATCTCAGAAGGTTCTGAGAAAATTGCAGACAAACAGAATTGCATGCAACCTGAAGTTCATGTCCAACCGAAATGCTCTCATTGTCAAAGAGTCGGTCGTATGGAAGATCAGTGTTTTGATCTCCATCCTTGTTGCCATTGTGGCAAGCCCAATCATTCCTCAGAAAAATGTCGCAACCAACAAAAATCATCCAGATTGAAAATACATTATGAATGGATCGATCCTTGGGAATGGTCATCCACAGTCAAACGATTGTCTCAGTTCTACAACCGACTACAATCACACATAGTGCAGCCAGCAGTGAACCAATGATGGTACTCTCATGTAGTTCAACAAGGGAGTACAACAGTGAAACTCTCCTACACCTGAAGGGGGGGAGTTCAAATATATTTTGGAGAAGATTGTCTCTCCTTTCAGCTGACAAAGGGGGGAAAATGTCAATGAAATTGACAAGTGGTTGTCAGACTGAAAGTCTCGTCAACATCAGCGAAGCAGCCAGTGGGCATCTTCATCAGCCAGTGGGCATCTTCATCAGCTAGTGGGCATTTGTCATCAGCAGTGAGCATCAGCAAATTCGCCAGTGGGCGATCTACAACCAAAGCAGCATTGAGCAGCTTTGATCATAGCAAAAACAACATTGAGTTGTTTTTCGACATCTTCAGCCAGTGGGCAATCATCATCAGCGAACACGCCAGTGGGCGTTCACAAAATTGTGTCATATTGAAAAAAGAAATTAACTCAAAGAGATTACAGAAAAACACATATAAAAATCAGACACAAAATATGGGCGGAAAAAGGCTGAAGCTTCATGCTTCCTCATGTATTATCTCTCATTCATACATTAAAATAATTGAATATAGTGTTACAAATAAATAGATGAGAGATAGTGTTCTCAAGATAGTGCGTGCTATCTTAGACACTTTTGGTTGAGATAATTTCTCCTTTGGTTGAGATAATTTCTCACCAGACACACACCAATATAGGAGTTACCTAAACTAACTCCTATCTTAGAGGAACAACCCAAGAGTTAGGCACAAATTCCTAACTTGGAATATTTAATTAATTTATTTATTTTTGGATTTATTATTGTTTTATGAGAGAGTCTAACATGATGATCGACACCTCTGCTATTGAGACGCCACAGGTTCAATTCTCTCGACACTATCCGGATCAGAGTTTGTGGTTGAGTTGGCAAAAAGTGAGACTTTCGAGTAAATCTGACTGGAAAAATTATATTATGAATATTACAATCACCAGGACCCATGACCCACATAAGAAAAGAAAAAACATAAAAAATCTAATAATAACGCAGGATGGGAAAAACCCAAAAGTCGAAGAAATACCAATTTTAACTTTGAAAATGGAATGATCAAGAAACAATACTAGTTACCAATTTTAACTTTGAAAATGGAATGATTAAGAAACAATACTAGTTTTATTATGGTCTTCAAGGAACAACTTTGAAGATGAAATGATTGAGAAACAGAGTATTTATAATTCGATAATAGACCGTGTTTTTATTATCAATGCCACATTTCCTATAAAACAATTTACTATATAGAAATTTGTCTCGTTGATGCACTTAAGTTGGTGTTGATGCACTTAAGTCTGTGAGAGTTGTTGCCTTTGAAGACAAGCATATTTAGGTCGGTGAGTTGTTGCCTTTGAAGACACGCATATTTAATGAAAAGCTCTATTAACTTTTGTGCCAGAAAAGTGAAGTCTGTAGTAACAATTGGATTGAAAATGATAATACTCCATCTACGGTGGATGGAAAATGAAGGGAATATCAATCTCATTTTAGGTTTTCAATACAAAATATTGAGAAGACAAGTAAATATGAAATAAAATAAAATTTGGTATTGATACATGTGGTAAATTTGAAAAGAAATTAGGTGTCCACCTTTTTCTTTTAAAAAATACAAATAAAAGGAGCACTCTAATGAAGCAATTCTTCTTCTTCTTTTTTTCAGAATTGGACAACTGGATTCTTTGTGAAATTATAACATTTAAATTGTATTTGTGAATGCAAAAATGAATTCAGCACCTCACCTTGAAAAACCCCTGGAAACATATTTGTGAATGCAAAAATGAATTCAGCACCTCACCTTGAAAAACCCCTGGAAACACAGATTATGTGGAAACACAGATTATGTAAACCTTTCATGTAAGACCCACCAAAAAATTTACTCAGAAAAACTGCCCAGAAAATTTACCAAAAACAAAAGTCGCCTCATTAAACTATTGCCAAATAAATAAATGAAATGTGCTTAAGAAAAATTGGAAATAAATAGATAAAATAGGTTTACACAAAATTGGATATGAAGCATATAGCCAATGCAAAAACAAGACACTTGGCCTTGTAGCAGAATGGATGTATCCAGCAAATAAATACATGCTTTCGGATTTTATTATGCAAGCACTGCAGGGAAATCATTCAATGTGGCTTACCCTCAATCCCTATATGACAACCTTTAGTTCAACAGGGATCAAGCTCCAACATAAATAGGATTTAAAAACCCACAGCTAAATGTAAAATGTTCTACCAAGTCACAATACGTTACCATTTCTGCAATAGACCCTGTGGCACTACATGACAACCCTTGGTTCAACAGGGGTCAAACGACAACATAAATAAGAATTAAAAACCGATAGTAAAATGTAAAATGTTCTGCCAATCACACTATATCACCCTTTTTTTACAATAAGCCCTGAGGCTGTTTTCTACCAACATATCGAGAATCACTTTACATTTTGCTGTTCTTCATCCACATGTGCCTAAGTCAGTGCTTCATATTGGTATTGTCTAGTCAACAAGGGAAATATTAAGGTCATAAATTATCAATGCAAGATCTAAACTGTAACTTTACTGGCAGTGTTTTGCATACGCTGCTAACCACATCATTGGTGAATATAATCTGAATCACTTTACATTTTGCTGTTCTTTACTGCTATACTCATCCACATGAGCCTAAGTCAGTGCTTCATATTGGCATTGTCTAGTCAACAAGGGAAAAATTAAGGTCATAAATTATCAATGCGAGTTCTAAACTGTAACTTTTCTGGCAGTGTTTTGCATACGCTGCTAACCATAGTCATTGGTGAATATAATGTGGACTATTTTAATCTGTTACCAGTGTTATACTCATCCACATGTGCCTAAGTCAGTGCTTCATATTGGTATTCTCTAGTCAACAAGGAAAATATTAAGGCCATAAAATATCAATATATGAGAATGAACAAAATGTCTAGAAGCATTCCATAGAAAGAGACGTTTCCTATATATAGGAAAAAGGTTTTCTTACAGTGGTGCTTCCATGAAAAACTATTAATCCTTCTTCATATTTCTCCTAAAAGCCCTATTGTCATTTTTCATTGAAAAATGGAGATATCAGTCAAGTCATATCTGAGATCAAAATTACCTATGTGCACTAGAGCTTTCGGAAGAAATATACATGAAAATATGAAAGCTGAATTTTACCAATCTAAGTGATTCCATATTTATGTACATGCACCTGCGCACACAGGCAGAGAGAGACAAACTACTAAATTCCTCTCTGAAAATCTTAATTTAATTGGAACAGTTCAAGTATCGTCTTGAAAAACAAAAGAGACCTTATCTTGCTCAACAACTATTATATATAATGATCTTTATGTCCTTAAAAAATTAAGAAAGATATTGTTAATTAGGCTTATACAGAGCCATAGGATGTAGCTAGAGAAATAACAGTTCTCTGCAGCTGGTAAAAATAGTAATCAAACTACCAGGCAACCATTATTGATGCTCTTTTCAAACCACTGGAATAACTATTTGGTTTATACATCAGTTTTCACCTATACGCTGCTTCCACAACTTCCAGTTTTGCCGAATGCTTTTTGAGTTTAACTATTCAAAGGATTCAATATATGTCCAACAAATAGAATCACTCCAGTTAGCTCTTCCTTGATCACAAACATGAAAGGATGGTCAGCTATAAAGTCCTCAACAGGATCCATCTGGAAGCTCCTTAATAAAACAGTGGCCGCAGTAGCAGCTGCAGCTTCAGTGCCCTTTTCATTAACCTCCACAAATGAATTATGAAAAACATTTGAAATGTAAAGAGAGTTGGCCACAGGTGAATCCACCATTTCAGTAAAGTCTGCCCCATTAGAAAAAGGCAAGATCAAACCCAACTTTTTCAGGAATTCAGGTGCCTCAAGAGCAAAGGAAATTTTGAAGCGAGGTAGCTGAAAAGACCCTACCTTCACTTCACGTCCTTTGGATAGATGATTCTCAAAAAAATTAAGATCAATAGTTTTCTCAAGATCAGGCAGACCGTTCTTCTTATCAGGCAATAGAAAATACATGGAAAATGACCGCTTGTCTTGACCTTGGAGATAGGGAAGACGTAGAATTTGGCAGTCACCAACTCTCTTAATAAATTGTTTCTTTTTTGTAGTCATCATGGGCACTTGCACAGTTTCACCATTGAGCAAATTAAAAGTACCTTCCTTTGTTGCTGAGGAATCAAATTCCTTCTGCCATGTACCCTTGAAGTACAAGGCATTTGACAAGACCAACCTGGTAGAATTGTCCACAGAATCAGCTGGAAGTAGTTCCTGTATTATCCCCTTTGTTTCATCTGCAGCCCATTTATTCACCTCCATTCTAACTTCATTCGACTGATAAAGGATAACAAAAAATGACAAAAGAAAATCAGAACATTCTTTTGTTGCTTTCAAAATGTATTCAAACCTTTTATGAATTTTGAAATGACAAATTCTACAATGAGTTGCATCAATTCCCTTCCAGAAGTATAACACTTGAAACATAACCTTTTAGAAAACAAAGAGCAATAGCAAACTGAGCTAAAAATATGGTTGAAGCAATAATTCATTTGATAATTCATTTTAAACGTATGCTTTTAGTACGATTACATGCAATTCATAAGTCCCATCAATCAACCATTAGACCTAATTGAAGTTCAGGAGGAAGTTCGACTTGATATAGATTGAGCAGGAAGAAGAAAAGTAAGATAAAATAACAAATTCATAAATAAAATAAAATAAGATGGTGGATTAGAATTTAGAAGGTGTCCATTATCCAAGCATTCCACTCTATTCAAGTCTAGAGTACTTAGTCTGTTAATTTTACATAACAGTTTAACAGTTAAGAATATGCTAAAGTGCACTGGCCTTACTGCCTTTTCTGTGGAAAAGTAAGGTTGTTGGACCTTCTTTGTTTCCCCTTTTCATTGGAAATGAATCCTATTTGGAACAAATGGATGATTTCACAAGCAGGCAAGAGCCTGTGGTATATGACCAGACCAACAAGAACATCCTCTTTATAGAAAAGTCAGTGTCAAGCAACCTTTCATGTGACGACTAATCCATTCCATTTGGGAAAAACAACAACTTATAGATCAGAGTTAGTTGTACAGATCCATTCAGGATTTGTATTTTAGGAAAGATTTCGCTTCTCTTGAGATCGAAGCCAGAGCATGCATACTAACTTGCATCGCCTGAGAGAAGGAAACTTGTGTGGCTGCCTTTTGGCCCCTTTACTTTTTAGGATTAAAATATAAGATGCATTCCCTTCCTCTGCCCTCAAACTTACCCCAACCGCCACCCATCCTTCCAAAGAAAACTAAAAATTTGTGATTGTGGCTTATGGAGTACCAAGAATAACCAACGGGATAAAACAATATGATTTTGATGTTATTGTAAGGCGGTGAACACTGAAGCTCAGAGCTCAAAGGTAAACCCATGATTAGTAAGTACCAAGACACTCTTCCAGGCTTAGGATGTCTGCAAACCCCACCCCCAACCATCCACTTACTACTTTAACAGAACTCAGGGACTCTCCCTCCTTTTCCTCCCTCCATTCTCAGCCATAGGGATAAAGTTTAAATGGAATAGAAACACAAACATAAATAAATAGAATGAAGAATAGCAAATATCATGTACCTTATTCAGAAAATCCACCAGTCGAGCTTCAGTGTTGTACTGTTTCTTCACAATATCTCCAAAAGTGGGCTTCAGCGGCATGGATTTATCCACCCATACTCCGTTAACAAACGATAAGTGAGGCCCTCCATTAGGACTTCCATCGATCAAAACCGCATTAACAAGTTGAGAAGAGAATTCATGGAATTGGGGACCCTCCTTCAGCTTCAGACAAGTGCGAATCTGGTCGAGTGTTGGGCCCTTTGAACCGGCTGCAGCCAGGCTCAATGCCACAGTTATGCTTAATGGGGCAAAAACAGCATTCTGCCCAATGCTTGTTTCCAATACTAGTTTCGAGAATTCCAGTGTGAATTCTGTTTGTCCATGAATTGAAGCCTGGATATCCATTTCTCCTCTGATCAAAATATACAGAGCAAGATCTCAAACAAAATTGTAGTATTTCCTACGGCATCACATTGGCCATAAAAATGAAATGCTACGGCGGTTCCTGCAAACACCGACTTGCCTCGATTCAACGCACTACACAAAAGGTGCGTGTCAACGCATAATTACATAAGGTAGGTTAGTAAGAGCCTGGCAACGGATATCAAAGTGTGAGTTTTTAATATGTAGATGGACACGCTTATGTGTAATATTTTTAATTTAATTAAAACAGTTATATAAATTAATAGTTATAGTTATATAGAAACGCCTATAAATTAAATTGCATATAAATATGAATAAATATTAAAATATATATCTTATAGGTAGGTTGATATATTAATTCTTTTATTAATAATAATAATAGAAAGAGGGAAGCGGGAGTGGGAGGTGTCCTCTTAAGCCAAAGGCAAAAATTGTGTTTAAATTCATGATCAACAATTAATAATAAGGTAGAGTTTTTTATTTTATGGAAAGGTTTGGAGGTGGTATTGGAAAATAAAATCTATAATACAAAATCTATAATATTTTGGTGTATGGAGACTCTCGTTATCATTCATCAAATGTCTAAGACTAAAGGATTGATTAGCTCGTCATCTTATCTTTTGGTCCAAAGTGTGCATAATTTTGCCATGTAGTTTTGAAAGATCGAATTTCATCATATTCTTCGGCAACTAAATTTGGAGGCGGATGAGCTTGCAAAAAAAGGCTTTAGTTTGAGGCAAGGGAAACTTGAATTGAATAACATAGTTTGTATTTACCCTATACCTTTATTATGGTTCTTTTTTATTATGTTAACAATATTGGGGGTCTTACTTCTCTAAAGTTGTTTAACTTTGAACTATGGCCACTCTCTTTCCAATGGATTTTAGTCATGCTTAATTCTACTATCTTTCCATCAGTGGGTATGTGAAAGAATATGGGTCTCTCGTGTCGCAAGGTGGTTGATCTCATCAGCCTTGATTTTCGATGATCCTTTGATCCTAGGTCTATTTATTTTTTGTCATTCCTTATTAATGGGCAAAGCAAGTGCTTGAGACTTTTGATTATCTTGAGTCACTAGTGTCTAATCTACTTATGCCTCACCTGGTGGATGACGCTCTAGCTCTCTTCAGTTGTGATGAGGAACATCGGGGATGAGATCGAGAATTTAATGGAGCCAATCGATATTCTGTCACTCCCTAGTCCGACCAATCTTTGGAGCATGAAATCGGCTCGTTGGTGGTTGCTTGGCTCGTGTGTATTCAAATCTTTTATATATGTACTAGCTACTCAACTTATCCTCTTCGCAAAAGAGTTTCATGTTAGTGGTGGTTTAGTTGTTGTTCCTTATTATGTTTCGAGCAGTGCATCTAGGTGCTCATACCTTTTGACATGGCTAATTTTCTTGAAAACAATGAAGTTTTTCGGGTCTTAGACAAGCTTTTGGATGTTTCGCATGCTTTGTTCGTCTCCATTTCGAAATTGGAGGACATGGTGGAGCACCAACATCTCTCTTTTCAATTGTTTATGGAGGCTAAGTTGTTTCGTCATCAAGCGGATATGGAGTCAACAATGGATGATCATCAATATGTTTGTTTTATGGTACATCTCTCATTGTCAAAAACTCAAAATTAAAAAACATAAAATAACCAAATTATAACTTTATTTTAAATTATTATTATCTTTATTAATTATAAAAAGAATTTAAAATAAGGTGTAATAAGATTCTCTATGGAGATTCATTCCTACTTTAGCACAAAGATTTTTAATATGTAAATAGACTTTGTTACAACCAACCTAGATCCATCTTAACTTTGGATCTACCAAGCGCTGAGAGGGATCAAATCTCTTGATATGCAAATCTATTTTATAGTGAAAAGAGATTTGATCCCTCTCGACGCTTGATAGATCCAGAGTTAAGATGGATATAGGTTAGTTTAATTTCCCTATTTAGACAGGGAATATTCCACATGAATACCATGGGTCAATTTTATTTTTTATTTTGTTATTTTTATTTTATTATGACAGAGTTAAAATGTTTACATTACATTATATTAATATTTTTATTTAATTTTATTTTTATTTTTATGTAATTTGACCGAGTCAAAATGTCAACAGGACAATACATTACAAGATATTTTCCATACTGAGCTCTCGAGACGATGCAATAACATGGTTTACTAATACAACATGCCCAAAAAACAATAACTTATATTCATATGACATTTTTTTAATTAATCAATTTAATTAAAAGTGTAAAAAGTAGATAATTGCTTTTGAGATAAATCTTGTAATTCTACTATTATGAATATTTTAAAATATTGTGAAAGTTAAATCCCTACCATCCACCTAAGAATTATTGATAGTTAAATTAAAAATAAAATTATGACCTATTCCAAAATAGACAACCTTATCACTGTAAATATATATTTTACATCAAATATTTTTATCTTTTGCAACGTAAATGGGTTGGAGTTTTGATTTTTTTTTCCAGGTATTGTGTTGAACTTACATTGGGATAAGGTATAATGTTAAATGAAAGAATTAATTTTGCAACAATAAGATGTTGTCCCTAATATTGTGTCATATTTGATCAAGCTTGAACACCCCTTTGGACAGTGTAGTCCTCATAATTGGCTCCCATCCTCAACCCCTCCCCATGAAATTTGAACTTGAAACCTTGATGGGGACCAAACCTCACAAAAACCAACTTGTGAATTAGGTAGTTGTCACTGTAACACCCTCCTACCACATTTACCCAAGTTAACCAATCCGTCGGGGTAAACATGTGATGACAGGCTACTATGATTTGATTAAACTCCTCATGTACAATTAAGGAAATGGAACCGACAAACCACAACCAATCTAACCTTCTACACATGCTACAGAACCTTCAGGAGCTAACCAACCCTTCCAAGTGACCAACCCCTAAGGAAACTTACATTTTTCTGAACTAGAGCCTTAGTCGCTCCCATGACATGGGCATGCATGTGACTAGGACCCTCCAAACGCTCCCACAACAAAGGCATGCCAGCGACTAGGGACCATTTTAGTTAGTTCTAAGCCAGTGACCCCAAATTCTGTGCCACTTTTCTAGGGTTATGTCTCAGGCCACTGCCTAGAACTTCATGAGACTTCTAGAAATGAAAAATAACATTGAAACAATGATAATAATGCAAATACTTAAACAAAGACTTGATCTGGCCCCTACTAGCCATGACAGGCATTTCATCAAACATGTCACAAATATGCATTCTACAGGTCATAACAACAGACATGAGCATAGGGGTCACCTACTTATCTGAGAATCGCTAAGAAGAATTGATTCCTTATCACATTAGTTGCATTATCATCTATTAGGTCATATAATCATTGTTCATTCATGCACAAATCAAAACAAGATGAGATCCATACATCATCACTGTTATAAAACATACTCATAACCAGTATATAAGCAACAAAAATGACAAGGATACAACAACCATAAAATCCACATATAGACTAGCACTTTTACACATGAAATACCAAGAAAAAGGAACTCTTATTAATGAATGCATAAGCCAACCAGGTATGGGACTTCCATGAATCACCCAACCATAGATTGGCTGAACTAAATCTTTCTTCCATCCAATCACCCCCGTGCCATATTCCAAGCATGAATGTGGGACTCATAACCAAAATTAAACAGGGCTTCCGGAGGCTAAATCACCTCACCATCATCAATAGAACCAAGCTTTACCTCAATCCCCACCTGATCAATAGGCCCTAAACAAGCATGGATGCCACAAGATTTCTCCACCTACACCATGAGGAATTTCCATGTCTCCTAGTCTCTAGGCTTTATTGCAATCCCCACCAGATCACTAGGCCCTAATTGAAACTCCACCCTCCAGTCTTTATTGTATATCCTGCCATTCACTGGCCAAGGATTCCTAGGCTTGATTGAGGGAACCCACCTCTAGGCTTTACCGTATATTCATCCATTCACCAGTCGAGGATTCTTAATCCCACCGAGGTAACACAAAATTTGGCTTTACTGCAACCCACAGTCTGGTTCAGGGGTTACTAGGTCGAGGCTTTACTGCAATCCACAGTCTGATTCAGGGATCACTAGGTGATGTGTTCTTTCTTTTAGAGACCACCTCACTTAGTTTCGAATCCATCCAACAATCCAACTCAACCAAAACATGAGAACCCCATAACACCATGGTTATCTGGAAATGGAAAGGTAAGGCTGAACAACACTGTCACACCTAGAAAAACCCATGCCAATGATAACAAGAGAACTAAGAACACACCTGCATACCCATGCATGCCAAAAATAGCAAGGAAATCATACATGCAACTCGATACCTGCAAATAATCTCGATGTAGATGCGTGATCCTGCTCTTCCCTGCTTGATATTTGCTTCCTCTTACCTTCTTTATTTTTCTTGATCCAATGTTGAAGTGCTACAAGAAAACTCTAAGTGTCCAAGAGTTTGAGAAAGAGACAATAGAGAGAGAGCTCCAAGGCTAAACTAAAAAAAGGTTACAAATTGATCCTCAAAATCCTTTTTATTAATGAGGCCTCTATTTTCTTCAATTTTCCATTAAGTTCCTTCATTTTCCTCCTCACATGCAACCTATGACCTTTCACCTTCCTTTTCTCCTAATTTCCATTAGTTTCATAAATAAAATGTCAATTAATGCCTCATGTCTTTCTAAAGCCTTTGCCACTGCGTTTGTCAATTTCTTTATTAACTTTATTACATGGATTTTGACGAGGGTTGTTACAGCTACTGCTTGAGTTCAAGGGTTCATACCCAATGTTTGGTAACCAAAGCAATGTTTTTTATAGAAGTGAGTTGGTCCCCTGATCATGCTCTTCCAATCCCTTTTTGACTTTTTGCTCCAATTCATATCATTATTTGGAACTATGTGAAACACAGGAAACACAGTTTGACATGTTTTAAGTTGTAAGGTCCCATTCTCAAGGAAGTGTTGAGTTTGTATATATTATATATAAAAAAGTACTCAACAATAATTTAAAAAAAAAAAAAAAAAACATTTTTATTGTGACTACTATTATTTCTTTCTTTTCAATTTCAATTTTAACAACAATGTAATTCAAACAATTTTACATTGACAATCAAGAAGAAAATACCTACCTATAGTGGATCAGTTACGGTGCTTGTAACACCCTCCTCCCACATTTACCCAAGTTAATTGGTTCGCTAGGGTAAGCATGTGATGAGAGGCTACTATGATATGATTCAACTCCCCATGTACAATTAAGGAAGTGGAATCAACAAAACACAACCAATATGACCTTGCACACATGTTACAAAACCTTCAAGAGCCAACCAACCCTTCCAGGTGACCAACCCCTGAGGTAACTTGATTTTTTATTGACCTAGAGCCTCAGTCGCTCTCGTATCATGGGTGTGCATGTGACTGGGACCCTACAGTCTCTCTCACAACAAGGGCATGCTAGCGACTGGGGACTTTTTCAGCTAGTTCTGAGCCAGCGACCCCAGATTTTGTGCCACTTTTTCAAGGCCAGGACTCAGGCCACTACCTAGAACTTCATGAAACTTCCAGAAATGAAAAATAACATCGAAACAATGATACTAATGAAAATACTTGATCTGGCCCCTACTAACCATGACAGGGATTTCATCAAACATGTCACAAATATGCATTTTACAGGTCATACTAACAAATATGAGCATAGGGGTTTCATACTTATCTGAGAATCACTAAGAAGCATTAATGCCTTATCACATTAGCTGCATTATCATATATTAGATCATATATTCATTGCTCATTCATTTAAAAATCAAAACATGATGAGATCTATACATCATCACTGTCATAAGACATACTCATAACCAACATATAATCAACATAAATAATAAGGATACAACAACCATAAAATCCACATATAAGCCAATACATTTGCTCGTAAAATACGAAGGAAAGGAACTCTTATTATTGAATGCAAAAACCAACTAGGCATGGGACTTCCATGAAGCACCCAACCATATATTGACTAAACCAAATATTTGTTTCAGCCAATCACCCTTGTGCCATATTCCAAGCATGAATTTAGGACTCATAACCAAAAATCAACCAAGGCTTCCCGAGGCTAAACCACCTCACCCTCATCAAAAAAATTGGGCTTTACTGCAATCCCCACTAGATCACTAGGCCCTAAATAAGCATGGATTCCACCAGAATTATCCACCCACACCGTGAGGAATTTTCTTGTCTCCTAGTCTCTAAGCTTTATTGTACATCCTGCCATACAATGGTCGAGGATCTCTAGGGCCTAATCGACACTCCATCCTCCAGGATTTACTATATATCTTACCATTCATCGACCAAGCATTCCTAGGACTGATCAAGGGCACCCACCTCTAGGCTTTACCATATATCCTTCCATTCATTGGTCGAGGATTCCTAGGCCCATCGGGTAACACAAAATCCAAATTTACCACAAACCACAATCTATTTCAAGGGTTACTAGGCCAAGGCTTTACCACAATCTATAATTTGATTCAGGGATCACTAGGCCATGTGTTATTTCTTTCAGAGACCACCTCACTCAATTTCAAATCCATCCAGAAATCCAGCTCAACCAAAACGTGAGAACCCCATCACATGATGGCTATCTAGAAATGGCAAGGCAAGGTTGAAGAATGGTGTCACACCTGGAAAAACCCATGCCCCTGATAGCAAGAGAACTAGGAACACACATGCATAACCATGCATGCCCAAGACTAGCAATGAAATCACACATGCAAATTGATACTTGCAAGTAATCTTGTTGTAGTTGCTTGATCCTACACTTCCTTGCTTGATCTTTGCTTCCTCTTGCCTTCTTATTAATAAGGCCTCTATTTTATTCAATTTTCCATTATTTTCCTTCATTGTCCTCCTTACATGCAACCTGTGACCTTTCACCTTCCTTTTCTCCTAATTTCCATTATTTTCATAAATAAAATGTCAATTATTGCCTCATGCCTTTCCAAAGCCTTTGCCATTGCCTTTGCCAATTTCCTTATCCATAATAAACCAAATGAACACCCACACTAGGATGTTTTTCCCAACATTCAGCTTGGAATAAGTGTCCCATAATTGTGGTTATTATTTTTCCTTTATTAACTTTATTTACATGGAATTTTAACGAGGGTTGTTACAGAACCCTCCCCCTTGGGGGAACATCGTCCTCAGTGTTCAATGACACCTGCAACCAACAATACTGATGAAAGGAAAACATATTTCCCTTGGAGCGTTATGACTTAGCTCGATGCAGTATTTACAATGATCAACCTGCTAAGAAGCAAACCAATATGACAACTATAATGACATTACACCCATACCACTTATTGGAGCCTTATAACACAACTCATGGAGGTATTTACATCCATATACATATGTACATATACCAAAATATCACACCAAAACATATACCAAAAACATCCGCTCAACCAACTAATAGGGAAGGATACATAGCCCGAATTTGATCTGCCATCTCCGATGTAGCTTCATCGGACCCAAAGTGCTTCCACTACACTTTAACCTGCTTGATTGCTCAGTTCCATAGCACGAGCATCTTTCTCTGCAATATACACTGAGGTTCCAACTAGAATTCTTCATCTGGCTCCTGTTATCACCCCAAGAAACTCACCTAGGTTGTATATCAGTGATGCTCAGGAACATTAAAAATTCAACAGTTTTTGTTGGATAAAATGATGGATAAATGGAAGATGTGCAGCACCTTTAAGCCAGATAACCACTCCTACTATGATTTACCCCAGACATGGGTGAAGACCCCCAAACTACAAGGCTTTCAACCACCAACTACTCACGGTTTAAGGTAAAAGTGATGATGGAGAAGACTGATTGCACCAGCAGATGCACAGAGCTCTGTGATGGCCAGCTGCAATCAGTTAGAGGACCTGCACGACTATTATTCAATAGACAGTGAGGATGACAGCTCTCTTCTATTTGAACAACAGCAACCTGCAAACAATTTTCAATGAACTACTAAATTTTAACATAGAGGTGGGATGACAGCCCCTCAGATGCCAAATATTCACAGCAAATTAACAAAATGCAAAGCAGGCAGAGCCTAGAACAAGAAGAAGAAGTGGAAAATGAGAAGGTGACAGCAAAAGAAGCTTGTATTAATGGAAATCAAGACCAGAAGCTACGGGTCTCATAGCATTAACAGTCTCCAGAAGTTAAAAGGCTACAATACACTCTCATTCATCAAACACTCATCAATCCCTTACATCTCAGTTCTGAGTATATATATTGTTACAATACAAAATATCTCTACTGAACAATACGTGGAGGAGCCCATAAATGGCCACCAACCATATTTACATTCAGGAATGGGCCTCTGGTACAAATCTGGTCGTGCTTTGAATAAATTTGTCCCTCTCTGATGCTCTGCGATTCTTCTAGGGCAGGTGGGACGAAATATGGGCGAATCCCATAGCCACTGAATGCTTTGACTGGATCTGTGGCGTCCTATCTTGTCCTCGGCCATACTGCTGATTAAATGCTGCTGCTGAATTATTCCTGCCCTCCAAACTTCACCTGGACTTCAAAGGTTCAACCATGGCTCAATCGTGACTGATAAATGTTGATCTGTCTGAGGCACTTCTTCTTTCCTGTTAGGCCATACCGTCAATTGAAGGCAGCTGCCTACTGCGCTGTACTACTGCATGCTTGCATTAATGATTCGCGCGCCACTGCGAAATACCGCCCACCTCACTATTTTCGAATATCAAAGGCCCTCACACATATATCTTTTTAATCGGGTCCGCATTTTTGGTTGGACTGTTCATTAAAACAGGCCCCTCCCGTGTTTTTAATGTTTGACAATTACCTGCAAAACTGCCGCAAAACATGAAAAATTGGCTTTGGTGGACTTGAAATATATATATTTGGCCTTTAGAACCCTATCGGGCCCGAACCCTGTCAGCGATCGGCGCTTGCTATAAGCTTCCTTTTGTATTTTCTTTATATAAAGAAAATACACAAAATATATTGAAAACACTATGGGTGCGGACTTTACAGAATATGAAATGGAGTGTTGTGGTCATCGGATCGGAACAAAACCTATGTGAAGACCTTGTCCACTTTGACAGCCCCGACAGCGAAATGCCGATGCGATATCAGCGAACACTGTGGACCTGAAATACTATAGAACACAACGTTGTATGGCCGTCGGGTCCGGCCCATCGGCGGTCATTCATATATGCAAAGGCCATGCTCCTATTGAAACGCCGATAGCGATACGCTGACGCGATATCGGTGATCGCTCATCGGCGATGCCACATCATTGCCACTGCCGCTGCCACTGCCAACCTGCCGATGCGATCTGGACCGTTGATCAGCCAGATTGAACGGCTGTCGCTCATTTGAACTGTTAGGCCTGCGATTTTGAATTTTGCTTGTTTTGGAGTGTTTTAGGCCTCCCGATAGATCATTTCCGCCTTCCCAAGGGCTTTCCTCTTGCAAAAATTTTTTATCGGTGGAAGACCTTTTAGCCCAACATGAGGGTTTTGACAGCGTGAATGGATCTTGGGCATGACTATAAGTATATTTGCAGCCTTTGAGAGCATTTTGAACCCATTTTTGATGCTTTTGCACAGCAGCGCTAACACTGGCTCCTTCTGGGGATGAGATCCTCCCTGTGAGGTCTCAAGAACCTGCAGATCAATGCCTTTCCAGCAACAAACAAATTAGCCAAAATTCCTAGTGTTCCATTGGGCATGGAGTCTACTATGGCTACACTAAAATTGATAAAAGCAGACTATTTACAGTTTTTAAGGCCAGAAGACCTTAAATCACATAGTTCTTTAGAAACCGCCCATTAACTGGGCCATCAAAGACTGGTTCCCCTCCCATACTTTTCAGTATGAAAGTGTTATTTCCTTGAATCTGTGCAATGATGAAAGGGCCTGTCCATAGAGCATCAAACTTCCCATGATTGCCTTTCTTCTCTTTAAAAGCATCCCATTTCATGACCAAATCCCCAACCTGGAAATTGTTTCTTTTTGTCTTCTTGTCAAAGGCTTCCTTGACCTTTTGTTGACGTGCTGTAGCTTTTTCAATCAGCTGCTCTCTGATCTGATATAATTCTCTTAAATCAGTGATTCTATTGGCCATATCATCTTCTTCATTCTGTGCTATTTGGAGCAACTTTGCCACAGGGAGGGTAAGTTGAATTGGAAAAATAGCATCAGTATCATATACCAGCTTGAAAGGAGAGCAGCCTGTAGATCTTTTGATGGTCACTCTGTCTGCCCAAAGTGCATATTTGAGCTTGGCATCCCAATTCTTCTTATTTTCCTCTAACAGCTTCTTTATAATCCTGATCAGACTTTTATTAGAGGACTCTGCTAGACCATTCCCTTGGGGGTAATAGGAGGTGGAATGAACAAGTTTAATGCCCATTGAATCACACATTTCCACCAACTCTTTTGCCTTGAAGGCTGCTGCATTATCTGTTATAAGCTTGTGTGGGCAACCGAATCTGCTGAAAATATTTTCTGATAAAAATTTCATTACCACATTATGATCAGCCTTCCTTGTTGGGATTGCTTCAATCCATTTCGTAAAATAATCAGTGGCAACTAATATCCACCTGTGCTGGCCACTAGAATGTGGGTTGATCTCACCAATGAAATCCAAACCCCACTGCTGGAAGGGTCCTTTTGCAATTATTGGCTTTAGGGGCAGGGGTTTCAACTGCTGCCTACCTTCAAATCTCTGGCACCTGTCACAAGATTTAACAAAAGCAAATTCGTCAGAAAATAAAGAGGGCCAATAGTATCCGGCTCTGAGAATCTTTTGGGCTGTAGTTCTCCAATAATGATGTCCTCCACACATGTTGTCATGGAACTGCTGCATAACTTCTATTGACTGCTATTTATCCAGGCATCTTAAAAGCACTCCAGATGGATCCCTCCAATAAAGCAAGCTACCATTGATGCAATATTTCGCTGCCTTGAGCTTTAACGTTCTTGCTTGACTTTGAGAAAATCCTGAAGGAACTTCTAGCTTTAGCAGGAAATTAATCATTGCAGCATACCAGCTACATGAAGCTAGGTTTTTGGCCACTGATTGTCCTCTTTGCATTTCAGCTGTTTCATGCTCTTCTATTAGACCATTTTCTGCTACATTGAACAAGAAATCAATGTCCAAAGACCTGCAATTTTCTTCAGCCAACAGTTTAGCAAGCCCCTTGTGGAGCGATAAAAAGGTGTCTTATGAACTCCTAATTACCTCACATTAATTATCAACCCAGGGACGACTTTTTATTTCAAGAGTGTACTCTGTCTGAGGCGGCTATTTACTTAAGAGCAATGTTTTGCAGTATAGTGCTTAAAACCCAAAAGTAAATGAATGCTTGAAAAAGAAATCTAATTGGGACAGCAAGAAACTAAAATGTTCTAAACTAAATCATTCATTCAAACAATCATCAATCGAGGGTATGATAGCAATAACTCAGTCCTCTAGAAATCGATGAAAAAAAGAATTAGAGTATGGATCATGGATCTGGGAGCATAATAGCGTCTGCTGTGTCTCACGACAGCCTTGATCCTCCTCTCACACCAAAGCAACAAAGGCAAGTAAATAAATCAGCAGAAAGTAAAATGGAACAGCGAAATGGAAATAGAACAGCAGCAAATGAAACGGCAATCAAAAGAACTAAATCTCGCGAGTCAAAAGTAAACTTGAACCAAACTCACATTTTGCAGTGAAATAACAATCTTCAAAAGCAATTTACTTTATGAGGCGATATTCACAAATGAATTATGGAACAACAACTATCACCCGTATGTACATGATTTACATTAATATAGCAATCTGAAAGTATGGAATGATATAACTATGTTTCTGAACGAAGGAACATTGTCCTCACGCCTCACAAATACTATTTCATAAGAATCTAATGATGATAATATTCATACCAATTTCCTGCTATGGAAATAGATGCAATTCGAATAGATTCACTTTGCGTAATACAGAGACATGAGTGAAGGAACGTATTCAGATTTAGATATTAATCATGAAGCATAGTCTGTCATAAAAAAGATATATCAGATTGCTGAAACAATAGAAAGAAACAAACCAAACCCAAATCACCGTATGATACAACAGCGGCAAGTGTCCGTTGGAGCCGGGCCCGTAGCTTCCAATGGCACCGCCGTAAACTTACTTCAGATGCAGGGAGAAATAAACGCCAAGCCTTTTACATTAATTGCATTATCAAAAGTATAACAGGATCGGGTCTCAACGAAACTTAATAATCAAAGTCTGTTCTGAAATTTATCATTACAAAATACAATCGTTCCCTTCCGCCCCGCCTCTGATCTTTGGTTTCCTTTTAAATAAAGAAGGATCAGAGCATGGATAAGTACAATCATGATTTGTTTTACAGAATTGGATGGATCCTAACCAATTGATCAACCAGATCAAGGCGAATTTTGGCTTTGCAGTTAAGATTTGGAGGGTGGCCGCAACAGCAAATCCCAGAAAATCGTGTTCAAAGAACCCTGCGTTTCTCCCTGTACAAGCCGAATTTGGGCAATCTGTTCTTTTTGAAGATAATTGGGCCCGTTATGGACAAAACGCATGTTTCGGATTTTCCAAATTCGTCTTCATTTGCTCAGAATCTTAACCGCAAAACTGTCACTCCTTAAACCAGCGAATTTCTGAGTTGGCTGATTTAAAAATCAAATCTTCAATCTGGAAGTTACTTTGGAGGCTAAAAATGGTAGATAAGGTTACAACCAACTTATTAGAACTATCATTGGTAAAATAATGCATAATAATCAATTTATTAAAAATAAAAGAGAATAAATAATATTCATCCATGAGAGCATAAATCATTTATAAAATGGATTTAAATGATAAATTATAATAAATGACATGATGAAGAATGGTGGAAATGGGTGGAATAAACGTTCACAAGTGACAATAATCATGGCATATTAACGACCCCACACCCCTGACCTCTAACCAGCCTGGTGGGCTTCAGCTCTATGTTGAATTCTATCATTTTTGCAATCCATTTCGCTCTTTTTCCATCAACATCAGGCTGTATTAAAACATCCTTTATTGCAGCAGAAGGCACGTATGCAACTATTTTGGAGTGCAAGATGTAAACTCTAAAAGCCTTCAAAGATTTGATAAGGGCATAAGCCTGCTTTTCAATGATTTCATACCTTAGTTCAGCATCCCTCAGATTTTTGCTAAAGAAGGCAACTAGATGCTCTTGGCCTACTTCATCTTGCTGCAATAGGACAGCTGCAATGGTATCGTTAGAGGCAAATGAGAACAGATGAAACTCCTTGCTATAGTCAGGACTTATTAAAGTAGGAGCTTGCACAATAGCCATTTTAATGGACTCAAAAGATCTTCTAGCCGCATCAGTCCACTTCACCTCTGCTCCCTTTTTCAACATGGAGGTTATGTGCTTGACTAGCTCTGCAAAATTAGGAATGAACCTCCTTACAAAGTTGATTTTGCCAAGAAAAGACTGTATATCTTTCTTTGATCTTGGAAGAGTCAAGGACTGAATTGCTTTGACTCTTTCTGGGTCAATCTGAACACCTGCAGCAGACACTACATGTCCCAACAGTTTGCCTTCTTCTAAAGCGAATTGGGATTTTTTGGGATTGAGTGAAATCCCAAACCTTCTGCACTTCAAAAACACCTTTCTTAAATGTTGTAAATGATCATGGTGGCTGCCAGAATAAACAGTTATGTCATCAAGATATATCAACACGAATTTATCCTTTTCACCCACAAAAGCAATATCCATAGCGCGCTGAAAGGTGGCTCCAGCATTCATTAGCCCAAATGGCATTTTTGCATACATGAACGTGCCCCAAGGAGTGGTAAATGCTGTCTTTTCTTGATCATCTGGATGCACAGCGATTTGATTGAAGCTTGAAAACCCATCTATGAAAGACATCACTTTGGCACCTGAGACTTGCTGCAACAAATGCTCCATTTTTGGCAAGGGATAATTATCTTTTTTGGAGCATTTATTTAGATTCCTGAAATCAACGCACAGTCTGATTTCTCCATTCTTCTTCCTCACAACAACTAGATTGGCCACCCATTTAGAATATCTGAGAGGCACTATAATCTTAGCAGCCAGCAACTTTTTAATTTCTTTCTCAACCAGAGGAAGGAGCACAGGATTCATTGGCCTCAGCTTCTGTTTGAAAGGAGTAGCGCCTTTCTCAAGTGGAATTTTGTGCTGAATAATATTCTTGTCATATGTTTTCAGATCACTGTACTCCCAAGCGAACACATCAGCAAATTGCCTCATTAATTTGCAATATTCAGCACTCTGATCAGCAGATAGATTAGTGGACAGATTTATGAATTTGGGCTGACCTGGACCTCCTATATCATGCTTGCAGACTTCAGACTGATCTTCTTTTTGGGCAGCTTTGTAAGGCACATCATTGTGGTCAAACAATCTCTCAAGAGGAATTAGACCCTTAGGGATACAGTTACTAGGAAGCTGGACTATGCTATTCTTGCCAATTTTATTTCTAAGCTGGGACTTGGGATCTTCTAACAAAGCATCATTGTTTTGGTCAATTTTCATTTCAGAGAACTCATCAATGACTTGAAGGAACCTACTTAATTCATCATCATCATCAAAAACCTTCCAATGGTGGACATTATCAGGCACAGAGGGTCGATACTTCATTTGTACCTCATAAACTAGTTTGGGAGGCGATGGAGGGATGAACAAACTAGTAGAGACAGCAAGGGAATCAACAAGCTGATTTTGGGTTCTAGGAATATATGAAATGCAGAAAAAATCAAAGAACTCTTTGACTCTCCATACCTCATCTCTATAAGCTTTCAGCCTTGGATGCTTTGCTTGGAACGTTCTGTTCACTTGCTGAATTATCAGATCAGCATCTCCAAATACCTTCAGATTTTTTATTCCTCTATCTTTGGCTTCATGAAGGCCCAACAGCAGTGCTTCATATTCTGCTATGTTGTTTGTCACCTGAAAAACCAGCTTTAGAGACAACTGAACTGTTTCTTGTTGTGGAGATACTAGCACCACCCCTGCTCCTGCAGTCTCCTTAGTACATGCTCCATCAAAGAACATCTCCCAAATCTGACCTCCTGTATCATGCTCATCCTGAGCTGCTGGTTTCTTGATCTGCAATGCAGCCTTCTGAGATTCTTCTATTTGGAGAATGCAAGCTCCAAAATCAGTGTCCACTGCATATATGGGATGGTTTGTAGGATTCTTCTCATCACTAATAACATATGCCAGCTGTGCTTCTCTATACAACCTCCTACTTTCTCCTCCAAACACTGGAACAGTTGCATAAGATAAATCATTCTGCAATGTCCCTCCTAGTCTCTTAATCCACCCTCTAGACAACAGCATACCAAACTTAGGAGGAACATCGACCACCACTATATCCATCATCATACTCTTCATGGGTAGCTGGGTTAAGGTAATGGCCAGATCCTTAATTAATCCAAGGTATTTTACCTTCCTTGAATCAAACGAGAACAAATCATGATAGGGTCTGGTGATATCAACGCCTAGCTCTTCCATGACAGTTTTAGGCATTAAATTGTGACTGGCCCTTGTGTCTAGCAGACAATAGTGGAGGATTTTATCGTGGATAGTTAATGAAACATAGAAAGATGGAGAAGTATCATCTACAGGTTGAATCATGGGGCTAAGCACAATAGCAGGCTTGTCATCTTGCAAATTGACAGAGTCAATGGAGGATTGGTTAGGCTCTAGCTCAAGGGCTTCAAGGATGGGCTTTCTAAACAATTCACTCTTGACCAACTCAGCCAGAGGGACAGCTATTTTCAGCTTCTGAACTTCTGACTCAAAACTAAAAGAAGAGAATAATTTATCAGCAGTTTTTACCTCTTGAACAGGAGCTTTGAGGGTGACAAGATCAGCTGCTGGTCTTCTTTGCCTGGTAATTTGTGGTGCTTTTAGGGCAGCAACTTCTTGTACAGCATTTTCTTTGGCATTCTTTGCACTGGATCTTAGATTATATCTTTGCTGCTGCTCACCAGATTGCAGAACGGCACCACTGTCCCACCTCTGGCTGTTTTGCTCTTGCAGCAATGACTCTTCATATTCAGCCAATGTTAAAAATGCAGCACTACCTTTATCCTCCAAGCAGTGAATTTCATCCTCATCTTCTTCAAACTGTTCCTCCTCCATGACTGCATTTTGAAAGGGAGCTTTCACTTTATGATCTTCTTTTGCTTGATCACCCCTTTGCATGATCTGTAGCTGCTCATTTTCTTTTCTGAATGGGTTTGGGTTTCTTGGGACAAATGTGTTTTGCTGCCTTGTTTTGCCTGACGTCTGCTCCACTTTCAGCTTAGAAATTTCAGTAGCCAATGACTCAATCATTTTGGTCATTTTGTCTAACTTAGGCTCGGAAGTTGATGCAGTGGAAGAAGAAGCCTCACCTCTTGGCCTTCTTCTGTCACCTTGACTCTTTAACTTTTCTGCTGCCATAATATTTGATTCCACCTCCAAGGCTGCCTCTTGCATATCACCCAAAGTAGCACAACGTCTTTCTCTTAATATTAAGCAGAAATCAGAGTCAAAAGCATTGGCATATGTGAGTTTGGCAGCAGTAGGGGTAGGCTTTACCTCAGCTGGTATTTTACTATACATCCTATTAAATCTTTTATTGAAGTCAGGCAAAGACTCACCCTTTTCTCTTTTCAAGTTTCCAAACTCTGTATGATAATACAGCAAGTCCTTCTTATCTCCCCATTGCCTCAAAAATGCCTCATCTAATGCTTCAATATCTGTTATAGATCTTTGGGGTAATTCTCTAAACCACTTCCTAGCCTCTCCATCAAGACTCTGGACAAAAACTCTCATCCATACATCATTCTCACTGATATCTAAATTGTCAGCATAACTATAAAAAGCTTCAAGATGTTCTTCTGTTGTCACTCCCTCTGTTCCAGTAAATTTAGGCATATATTTTTGATATTCTCCTGTAGGCATGGCATTTAAAGGGGCAGGCAAGACCAAAGGTCCATATCTAGCAGCAACAATCCTTTCAATCCTAGTAGGTGCTTGCTGTCCTGCCATGTTTGGAATATGTGGAGGAATACTAACAGACGGAGCAGTAGGAGATAATGTAATGGATGGGAAAGATATTGGGATGTTTTGGACAGTATGGGAAACTTTCTTCGGACTCAGATTCAAAGGGGAACTAAATGGAGAAGGAGCTTTATGAATCTCTGCAGGTATTTCTTCCTTAACGGTACTAGGCTCTAAGTCTTCAACTAAAAACTTCTCATGCAGAGACAAATAAGATTTCTTGGGCTTACCTGATCCTGATGCTCCTTTCTGCGATGTTTTCTTCGAGTTAACAATCTTTTCAGGGTCAGGCACTGGAACAGCTGGAGACTTCTGCGGATTTCTTCTAGTATGCCTCACAAACTGCGCCAAAATTTCAATGTGGAGTCGCCAAAGGATGGCCTTCCTCCAGTGGAGTCGCCAGACAGATGATTACAACCAAAATCTGTGTTCAAACCTTGTCTGTCATCAAAGATTGAAGCTGTGTCATCTCCCAGGGAAGCTGAACTTTGATTCTTCTCTCCCCGGCAACGACGCCAATTAATGTTATCACCCCAAGAAACTCACCTAGGTTGTATATTAGTGATGCTCAGGAACATTAAAAATTCAACAGTTTTTGTTGGATAAAATGATGGATAAATGGAAGATGTGCAGCACCTTTAAGCCAGATAACCACTCCTACTATGATTTACCCCAGACATGGGTGAAGACCCCCAAATTACAAGGCTTTCAACCACCAACTACTCACGGTTTAAGGTAAAAGTGATGATGGAGAAGACTGATTGCACCAGCAGATGCACAGAGCTCTGTGATGGCCAGCTGCAATCAGTTAGAGGACCTGCACAACTATTATTCAATAGACAGTGAGGATGACAGCTCTCTTCTATTTGAACAACAGCAACCTGCAAACAATTTTCAATGAACTACTAAATTTTAACATAGAGGTGGGATGACAGCCCCTCAGATGCCAAATATTCACAGCACATTAACAAAATGCAAAGCAGGCAGAGCCTAGAACAAGAAGAAGAAGTGGAAAATGAGCAGGTGACAGCAAAAGAAGCTTGTATTAATGGAAATCAAGACCAGAAGCTACGGGTCTCATAGCATTAACAGTCTCCAGAAGTTAAAAGGCTACAATACACCCTCATTCATCAAACACTCATCAATCCCTTACATCTCAGTTCTGAGTATATATATTGTCACAATACAAAATATCTCTACTGAACAATACGTGAAGGAGCCCATAAATGGCCACCAACCATATTTACATTCAGGAATGGGCCTCTGGTACAAATCTAGCCGTGCTTTCAATAAATTTTTCCCTCTCTGATGCTCTGCAATTCTTCTAGGGCAGGTGGGACGAAATATGGGCGAATCCCATAGCCACTGAATGCTTTGACTGGATCTGTGGCGTCCTATCTTGTCCTCGGCCATACTTCTGATTAAATGCTGCTGCTGAATTATTCCTGCCCTCCAAACTTCACCTGGACTTCAAAGGTTCAACCATGGCTCAATCGTGACTGATAAATGTTGATCTGTTTGAGGCACTTCTTCTTTCCTGTTAGGCCATACCGTCAATTGAAGGCAGTTGCCTACTGCGCTGTACTGCTGCATGCTTGGATTAATGATTCGCGCGCCACTGCGAAATACCGCCCACCTCACTATTTTCGAATATCAAAGGCCCTCACACATATATCTTTTTAATCGGGTCCGCATTTTTGGTTGGACTATTCATTAAAACAGGCCCCTCCCATGTTTTTAATGTTTGACAATTACCTGCAAAACTGCCGCAAAACATGAAAAATTGGCTTTGGTGGACTTGAAATATATATATTTGGCCTTTAGAACCCTATCGGGCCCGAACCCTGTCAGCGATCGGCGCTTGCTATAAGCTTCCTTTTGTATTTTCTTTATATAAAGAAAATACACAAAATATATTGAAAACACTATGGGCGCGGACTTTACAGAATATGAAATGGAGTGTTGTGGTCATCGGGTCCGGCCCATCGGATCGGAACAAAACCTATGTGAAGACCTTGTCCACTTTGACAGCCCCGACAGCGAAATGCCGATGCGATATCAGCGAACACTGTGGACCCGAAATACTATAGAACACAACGTTGTATGGCCGTCGGGTCCGGCCCATCGGCGGTCATTCATATATGCAAAGGCCATGCTCCTATTGAAACGCCGATAGCAATACGCCGACGCGATATCGGTGATCGCTCATCGGCGATGCCACATCATTGCCACTGCCACTGCCACTGCCAACCTGCCGATGCGATCTGGACCGTTGATCAGCCAGATTGAACGGCTGTCACTCATTTGAATTGTTAGGCCTGCGATTTTAAATTTTGCTTGTTTTGGAGTGTTTTAGGCCTCCCGATAGATCATTTCCGCCTTCCCAAGGGCTTTCCTCTTGCAAAATTTTTTTATCGGTGGAAGACCTTTTAGCCCAACATGAGGGTTTTGACAGCGTGAATGGATCCTGGGCATGACTATAAGTATATTCGCAGCCTTTGAGAGCATTTTGAACCCATTTTTGATACTTTTGCACAGCAACGCTAACAGCTCCACCTGCAACATAGACTAGTTAATCACAAGATCAATATATTTAACATACTTCTTAAGCAATGACACATGGAAAACATAATGGAATTTCACTGTTGGAGGCAGTACAAGTCAACAGGCTACTGGTCCAACCTTTCAAGAATATTGAAAGGTCCACAAAACTGAGGTGCCAGCTTGGCACACGATGCAATCCTCAAGGAGATCTTCTTCGGCTTGATGCACAAATACACCTATTCCCCAACTTGAAACTCCTTAAACAATCTGTTTCGGTTTGCGTAAATTTTCTTCCTATCATGTGCTTCTTTCAGATTCTTCTTGATTACCTACATTTCTGTTCCATTTCTGCCAACATGTTTGGTCCTATCTACATCATGTTTACTGGATCGCTCCAACTGATGGGAGTATTAAAACTCTGCCCATACAGTTCCTCAAACAGACTCATCCTCAGTGACTCTTGGTACCCATTGTTATAAGTGAACTCAACCAATGGAAGGTACTACTCCCATCTTCTCTGTTGATGCATCACAAACATCCTCAACATGTCCTTCAATATCCTGTTGACCCTTTCTATCTGTCCATCTGTCTACGGATGATAAGACGTGCTGAAGGCCAACTCTGTCCCCAATCTTGCAAACAACTCCTTCCAAAACCTGGAAGTGAACTTAGCATCCCTATTTGACACTATCTTCTTCGAAACACCATGCAATATGACCACATCTCTGATGAATACCTATGCTACATCACTAACTGAATAAGTAGAATTCACTTGAATGAAGTGCTCTACCTTTGTCAACCAGTCCACCAAAAACATGATGGAATCGTGTTGTCTAGATGTCCTTGGAAAACCTGCAATGAAATCCATGGAAATGACCTCCCACTTCCACTCTAGAATCAAAATCAATTGTAGTAAGCCATCCAGATGCTTACACTCCGCCTTCACCTACTGACAGTCCAAGCATCTAGCCACAAACTCTGCCACGTCCTTTTTTAGATTTGGCCAATAATAAAACTTCTTCACTGTTGTCAATGTATTTTGATATCTTGGGTGACCTGAACACAGTTTCACATGAAACTCTCTCAAGATAGTCTTCTTGAGCTCACTATTATTTCACACATATAACTTGTCCCTAAATATTATCAGGCCATCTACTGTGAGATGATAGTCCACATCTTGATCACATGTACCCTGTTGTAATATGTGCATAAGCTTTGTGTACCTATCATCCTGTTGACCTGCCTATAAGATCTGATCCTATAAGTTTGTCCCATAATAATTTCATAGTTGTTATATGATTCACCTGTATCCACCTGCTAAGAGCATATGCAACCCTATTCTCTTTACCTTTGATGTACCTGATCTCAAAGTCGAACCCACTGATCATGGCCAACCATATAGTTTACCTGGAATTCAAATTTGGCTGATCAAACAAGTATCCTGACCCACTATGATCACTCATCAATACAAAACTCCTGCCAAAAAGATAGTGCCTCCACATCTTCAACGCATGGATGATTGCTACCAACTCAAGATCATGTTTCAGATAATTCTACTCGTGCTCATCTAGTTTATGTGACTCATAGCACACTACTTGTCCTTCTTGCACGAGGACTCCAACAAGTCCTCTCTTTCAAGCATCTATGCACACCAAAAATTCTTTGTCTGGATATGCAATCTTTAACACTGGATCATTTTGCTCAAAATTGGCTACACATTCCTTTGTCCATTCAAATTTCTTACCTTTCCTTTGCAGTGACATAGTCAGATATGCAATCTGAGAGAAGTTCCTAATGAACCTCCTATAATACCCTGCTAGACCCATAAATGATCTTACCTCATCCACATTTCTAGGAACCGCCCACTCCATGATAACTATTATATTTTCTAGATCCACTACTATGCCTTCCTTGGAAACAACATGTCCCAAGTAATGTACTTTTGTCTTAAAGAAACTGTATTTTCTAAGATTGGCATACAATTGATGCTCTCTTAGTAGTCTCAACACTACTCCTAAATGTTCGACATGCTCCTCCTCATTCTTAGAATATATAAAGATGTCATCAATGAATACAATAGCAAACTTGTTTAGATAAGGACACAACACATTATTCATCAAGCACATAAAGGTAGCCAGAGAAATAGTCAAACCAAATGGAACTAAACAAACTCATAATGCATGTACCTGGTCCGGAAAGAAGTCTTGTAGATGTCCTCTTATTTAATGTGTACATGATGATATCGGATCTCAGATCAATCTTTGAGAACATTGCTGCTCCCTTCAACTGATCGAACAAGTCATCAATCCTTGGCAATAGATACCTGTTCTTGATGGCCACCTTGTTCAACTTCATGTAATCAATGCATAGCCTAAGAGTACCATCCTTCTTATTCACAAACAACACTGGTGCACCCCAAGGCGACACACTTGGCCTAATGTATCCCTTGTCAAGCATTTCCTTCAACTGTAACTTCAGCTCTACTAACTTTGGAGTGCTCATCATATATGGTGCCTTTAATGTTGGTGTTGGCCCTGGTACCAACTCAACGGAAAAGTCCACTTCTATGTGAGGCAACAACTCTGAAATCTCTGCTGGAAACACACCCTGAAACTGATACAAGATCGGGTACTTTCTCAATACCTCTGCATCCTCAACAAACTTACCTTTATCACTGAAAATATGCATTGCAAATAACACATAACATTTTATGCAAGTGCACTTCGGCTGCATAGTTGTCACCATCCTAACCGGTGTTGCTTTCTTCTTACCCTACAAGATCCTCTATTCTCCATTATCCAAACACTCAATATCCTTGTCATAACAATCCAATTTGGTCCTATGAAGATACAACAGTCCATTCCCAAAATCATACTATATTATCCCAATGGAAATACATTCAAATGTGCTGAGGTAGGCATACCATTGACCTCAATTGTATAAGCTCTTACCCAGTGATACCATCTCTTCTTTGTACATGTAGCCAACTGCACTAACTAGGATTCTACATGCACTTCTTTATTGAAACCACACTTATCCACACGTCAAGACTAAAATAACTATAATTAGATCCAGGGTCAATAAAAAAGGAAACAATTTTATCACAAAGCTTATCGTCCTTCTCGATAACAGTTGTCCAGTGCTCTGCCTACTTGTTATCTAGTCGGGTTCAACTTTTTAACATAATAAAATTAAAACAAAAGAAATTTCCAATTTCCCCATTACTTGGATTTCGTTTGTGTTGGATCACCGGAAAAAAGAATAGATGAGAGAGAAAATAAGATTCGGTCTTAGCATTAATGTTAGTAACTCTTTCTTATAAGTTAATAACGTAATGCCCTTAGCTATGCTAGCCAATCAACAATCTGTGTGCCTTGGAATTTATTTCATATAGATTATGTTAACCAACTATACCTGGACTGCAACGAATATATATTATGTTATCCAACTATACCTGAAGATCGAATTTTGTCGAATTATTCGGTATACGAATTGTATGGGCGAATTTTCGTATTTATTATCCTAATCGTAAGATAATTTTTTATAAATTGTGAATATGGTTATTGACTATGGTTAACCATGATTAATTATGGTTGATCATGATTGATTTTCATATGGAAACAGTCTACGTTCAAGATCATGGTTGACCATAAACTCAATGGATTGATATTATAAACCCTAGGGATTAATAATAAAACCTTATAAACCGAACAGATTAATATTATAAACCTAATGTATATAGACCCTAAGATAAATATTATAAACCTTAAAATAAAAATCAATATTTATCAAAATATCTATTTTATTAATTGAATTTAGGCTTCTCTGATCCATATTATGAAAGGTAAGAAAACTTTCCGTAAAAATCACATCATCAGTGTGGTTCATCGTCGCAACAAGATATATATTTCACATTAAAAATAATAATAAAAAATATTAAAATTATGTATATATATATATATATATATATATATACTCAAAATCCTTAATTATGGATATTCATTTCTATTTTATCATAAATATTTTTAATTTGTAAATAAATTTTGTTACAATGTCATGATCAATATTACATTTTTACCACTAAGATTTTTTATCAATATCATGAATCAATGTTTCTAGGGTGAAGATATGTTTCCATGCTCAGTTGTTAGAACATACCCAACCTTAAAGTATTCCATTCATAGTTGGGAGTTGTGTAGCTAGAGAGCTGGAGCTGGGAGTTGTGGAACTGGGGATTTATGAGGCAACGTCCCTTCATGCAGAAGTACATGGTGTTTTTGAGGTACTTTGTGGGACTAGGAACTTCTGTGTTTGTGAAATTTTTCTCAGTTTCTCATTACTTTTACATCTAAGTATGTATTTTTCCACACATACTCGAGGTGCAGGTTCTGTTGGGATTTCCTACTTCTCATGGGATCCCATTTTTTATTAACACCTTTTTCTGCCTTTTGTTGTTTAGACATTTTAGGCTTATGTCCGTTTACATCCCCTCTCCTACATGATTTTCACTTGTTTGACTTACTTTGGACGCTTTCTGCCTTTATTTCTTTCCTCTCACGACCGTCATATGGGGGTGTGGATCTGCAACAGTTTTCCTTCGGATTTACCTCCTCTCGGGTCCAATAATTCATAAGGCTTTTCTTGTTGCTTATATTTCTTCCATTATTACCCTCCTCACATCAGAAATCTTTGACATTGCTATCATTTTTCTTTATGTAATTATCATCCTATATCGCATTGTTTCCGACCAATTGCAATTTTATCATCAGAGGACTAATGCCCACTTGGACAGATCTACTTGAGGTTATTTTACCTGGAACGGTGTCAGATCCTAGGACATGTTTGGAAATGACAAATTACTCTTTTCTTTGGTGGAAGTGGATAAACTCTTTCAATATATCACAACCTTGCAAGAATTTTGGTTTTAGGTGTTTTAATAGATGGTGGACTTGTTTGGGTTGTTGTTATTGCCGTTGTTGTGAAGGGTGATTGTAAAACCTCATCCACAACCTGTTTTGGATTTTCTTCTGTTACAATCTTGGAATGAACCTTCCATGGTTCATGGGGTGGCAGAGTTTTATCCGATGACTTGTCGGACGTTATTTCTCATTTTTCGAATCGGGGAAAATTCAAAATTCGAATGACATAAATGTTGGGGGATTGTTGACCAGGTTTCAATACTACAATTTATGGTGGCAGGACTAGGATTGAGTATATTTCTGGATCACGGTATATGGTTTCGTGACCTCAAGGTTGACACAGATTCATGTCTCTGGCGTACTTGACCTACTTATATAGACAACATCCTCTTTTTCTCTAATTGGGATTCTGGAAGTGACGACAGGGTGGCTACTGGGTCCACACAGCTGGTCCACCTTGGCTGTAGGATTCTGCTTTTATACCAAGCTAAGTTGGACGATTTGTTATTAGTTTACATACTCTCTAGCCCATGGATTTTTTAGACCAATTTAAATCTGACACATAAGAACATGAGGCTTTCATTCATGCTACCCTCGTTGCTGAATTAGAGCACTCAAATGGCGTACAAATGGTGCACCACGTGGCCCGGGTGGCCCCACATCTCGGTCCTCCTCTTAATGCCCATCAGCCACATTTGAACCATGCAAGCATCCCTCTCCCTCGGTCGCCCCCTTTCCACGATTATTCTCTGAATGACCACCAGACACATGTGCACCATGCAGATCTACTTTTCCCTAGGACGACCTATGTCCCCTATCTGACTGAAAAAAACAAACATTGTATCAAATCAATCGGGACTGCCCCTTAGACGAAGCTACTGAGCTTCGGATAGGACATTCTTATGCATCGTGTAACAATCTTACAAAAGGAAGCACTTGTGGGACGCTAGTTTTTCTCGGACTTATTGGAAAAGGAGATGTAGGAATGTGTTTCTGCACATGTGGAAAACACTACTCGGCTACACTCCCACGGTTAGTCGACTCATGAATGTTGATTTTGGGTAGCATCGGATGTTCTCTAGCTCTAAAATTTGGTGGGAGGAGATGTGGGAAACTCTTCGACGGGAAGAGCTCAGGCTATTGACCAAGCCATGGAGTAGCAATAAGGGAGTTAGAATCAAGAAGGAGGAGGAGGAGGATGCAGCTCCCGCATCAGCAGGACAGCAGGGCCTACAGAAGAGGAAGAAGAAAGACATCTCCAAGGTTAAGTGCTTCAACTATGGGGAGAAGAGACATTATGCCTCTCAGTGCCCCAGGAAGAAAGGCAAAGGAGAAGCTTCTGACTCAAAGGCTGCTCAAGCAAAGGCAGAGAAGGATGTCAAGACTGATGAAGATTGTGCCATGAGTGCTCATGCACCTCTAGAGAAGAGGTGAGGAGACTTGGAGTTGTAGTCGAGAGGACTATAAAAGGGTGGCACGATCCTTGAGGTGCCCAAACTCTTGGATCACATACAACTACAGGAGACCTTGACGACAGTAGAATGATGACAGGTGTCACATGCAGCAAGGTGTGATGGAGCAACACTAGTAGAGTTAGAGTGCCTAAATCTGAGGCAACACAGTGGAGGTTGCAGCAGTGCGAGAGGCACAGAGGTGTTTGCAGCAACACATTGGAAGTAGAGGGAGCATAGGATAGCAACTGAGTTATCTTCAACATCACGAGGCTTCTAGACTAACCAGGTTGTCAATGATTGGGTGAATTCAGTTACTTACTTCTCGGTAACTGAGTTGCAGTGCAGCAGTTTGCAGTGGTAGTGATATGGGCAGTATGGGTAGCATTTTTAAGACGAAGTTACAGTACAGATGTAGAAGTGCCAGTGGTAGTGTCATGGGTAGCAGTACAAGAAGCAGCAGTGCAGTGGAAGTGGGGCAATAGGCCAAGCATCAATAGTACAGAGGACAGATGTTGTAGATCAGTGTAATGCTTCTATGGTGAAGTATTGTTAGAGCACATTCCTCACTAAGAGGAGTGTTGATTTTGGGTAGCATCGAATGTGCTCTAGCTCTAAAATTTGGTGGAGGGGATAGAAGTTGTGATACTCGAAGAGATTTGACTCGGTTTGAATTGCTAAAGGAAAGAAAATCATTCGGAAATGTTGGAATTGGTATTGGAGGGTATTAGTCTTGGTCTAGAGGTCTTGGAATTCGTCAATTGAATAATCTATAAGGAAGAGAAGAGATTTGCAGGTTTTCCTTTCAAATGGAGAGGTTTTGGCCTTGGCTTGTAGCCTATATTCTGTGTTCTTGTTATTCTTTGTCTGTTAGCTATTTGATGATATACAAACATAATAATAAGTAAACAAGTTAAAAAGTGAGGAAAAGTTAAAACACATCACAAGTTATCAAGAAAAGAGAAATCTCTCTAATTATTGCCCTATACATCTCTCAAGGAGATGAGGCATAGGTTACATGCTTTGTTGAGGAAATAACTTAGGGCAACAGAGATAGAAGTTCATTATTTGAACCGAAACAACAATCAATCCTCGCTGAAGATGAGGATGAAGAAATTTATGACATCCAAGAATCTCCTTTTTTTTTCCTAATGAAATTTGTATTCATGCAGTTGTTGCATGTACTAAAGGTAAAGGACGGTGACTAATAATTGTCATAATAGTTGAGAAGGAACCATTATAATAACCTGTTGTTGAAATGAAAAAGGACATGTTGGCTTATGAAGACAACCAAGATAAGTAGAACAACATTTGGATATAATGTTGGTTGATGAGGCAATCAAGTTGTTGGAAAGGATGCCAAGTGAATTTGGGAGTAAAGTGTTATTTCATTTAACCCAAGGAGATAATCCTGATAGGATACTAGTGGAGAGTCTCATAAAGTGTTTGAAAAGTGAAGATCAACATGAGGAGTTGATAATTGGAGCAGTAAATGAGGGTATACTTCCTTATCATTTTAAATTTGACAATTCCAATATACTTACAAGTTCTTAGGAAGATGGACAACCATCTACCACTGCCACAGAGTTAGAGGAAAATAAAAATTTGAATTTTGTTACAAATAAAGAAAGAGGAGTGTTTTTCCAAAGCAGCGAGGAAATATATTACAAGAATCTTGTGATGGAGGAAGATCAAAGAAGATAGACTTTAAATTTTGTTTTGAACGAATTTGAGACAACATTGTATCATAAAGGTCATATGAGGAAGACTCATACATAGTGGAAGAGAAAAAATTATGAAGGATAATCACAGAAATTTGTTAGGACAGATAACATAATGAAATTGGATCTTGAGGATAACCAAAAGGATGACAAAGATGAAAAGCAGTGTACAAATGCAATTCTCATAAGGGTTTATGAAATTGATAGGTTGTAGATCTTGATGAAGAGGGTGATCAGGAGAAGGCACAACAAGCGGAAAGGGACAACCAACAACAAAATACAATTGACTAAAAAGATTTGCATCAACAAGGAAAGTTGGAAAGAACAATGTATGATTTCTAAGCTTGGAGAAACAAAGGCAACATTAGTAGTAGGACAATAACATGACAAAATGGGTGACCAATTACAACATAAGTTTTTGGATCTTGTATGATTCAAGAACTAATGGCACATGACCAAGAGATCATGAAATTTTTTTATGTTAAGATTCTGATGCAGGAGCATCCTTACTTCCAAAGCATCAAGTTTTTATAAAACAAGTGCAAAAGAGGGGTCTCAACATTTGTTGAGGAACTAAATCCTTAATGTAATTAAATTTATCTTTTAAGCAATATGTGAATATCGATAATTAGAGAAAACATAAAATAAAAATAAAATGATTTGATCTATTCATTAGGGATAGTTAGAGTTATGTTAGGTATTGAGTCTTAAAATGATTAGTTAGGGATGAGATATTGTAGGAGAGAAGTTTTGGTATAGAATCTAAACTAAATTAGTTATCATTTTTTTCAAGATTAAAAAAAAAAAAATTGTAAACCTATGGGCATTAGAAAAAGGACAAACATGGGGAAGTGTGTAAAAAGGAAGAGGCCAAAGGTTGCGTGCCTGCATTGAAAATCTGGGCAATTGTTATGTATATATGAATCTAGTTAATGACAAGCATTTGTATATGCCTTCTTATTAGTCCCAGCCTTCAGCAGGACTATAGCGATCGATTGATCGTTGACCCTTCATTAATTCATCTTTTGATTGATTTTTTTTTCCGCCTATTCACATTTTAACCAAAGTTTAACGCTTGCAATGTCATTCACTGAAATTTTAACCAAAGTTTTTCTTTGAAAAATATTCTACCTCTTATTACAGCCTTCACGTGGCTCGATATGGAAAGATTGTGGCAACTTTTTTATATATAAAGTTTTCTGGTACCCTGCATTTTAATTACAAAGTTTGTTTATATCCAAAAAAAAACTATGTTGCACTTCATTTTATATCCAAAGTTTGGGCAGCGGTGATTTTTGCATGCACTGCCACTTAGCGGTGTTGCCACGCAGAGATAGAGCTGTCAGGTGTAGCAGGTAGCCTCAACACCTAGCTCCTTGTCTCACCCCACTGCATTGAAGATTTCTTCCTCGCTAGTAAATTTTTTTCTAAATTTATATTAATTTGTAAGGTGCTTCATGATAATTTGTGTTTGTGCAGGCTCATCTGTAAGGTGCTTCATGATAATTTTTGTTTGTGAGGGAGAGAATAAGTAGAGGAAGGATAAATCAATGGGTGGTATTTTTTTTCTTTCAGGAAAATAGCTGGTGCTTGCTGGAAGAAAACCCATGAGAATAAGCGGAGGAAGGATAAATCAATGGGTGGTTTATTTTTTGCTTTTAGGAAAATAACTGGTGCTTGCTGAAAGCAAACCCATGATTCAATTTTGTGACAGTAGTCTATCTACAAACATTAATAAACAGAAGGTATGTTCATGATTTTTGTTTTCCTGGCCTTATCATGGTTTTAATTTTTCTAACTTTAATGGACATAAGTAACCGGAAGCCTATTCTCATGATTTAGTTTTCCGAGCTCGTTTATTTTTCCTAGCTCTTGTTTTTTATCATAGCTATTCTCATGATTTTACTTTTTCTAGCTTTTTATTTTTATCAGAGTTTTAGTTTAGTTTTTCAAGCTTTCTATTATGTTGGACTCCATTTCAATATCAAACTACTATGGGTGGAGACGGGCCCAAATGCCCAAACTACTATGGCCAGACACAAGCCGAGAAAGGGAAAAATGGGTGCAGACATATTAATCAGCTATATTAATCTAGGTGATGTAAATTGGAACATTTTATATAGAAAATTCCTCAACTAAAATGCATAAAATCTTTACTTGCAAGCTTAGGGCACCTATTCAACTTGCAAGGTGTTAATCAGCTATATTAATCTAGGTGATGTAAATTAGAACATTTTATATAGAAAATTCCTCGACTAAAATGCATAAATCTTTACCTGCAAGTTTAGGGCACCTATTCAACTTGCAAGCTTAGGGCACCGGTTCAACTTTCTAGCCCCAGATATGGCCGGTTCAACTCTCTAGCCCCAGATATGGCTGATTTGAAACCAGAACCAACTCTTGCAAGCTTAGGGCACCAGTCAACTTTCTAGGCCATCCCAGATATGGCCAGTTTAACTTCCTAGCCCCAGATATGGCTGATTTGAAACCAGAACTAACTCTTGATTTTGTCTCTTGGGTAATGTGGCCGATTTGAAACCAGAACCAACTCTTGATTTGGTTTCTTGGGTAATGCTTCCTTGTCATAGATGAAATCCAAGCAACGTTTCTTGGGTAATGCTTCCTTTTTTTTCAGAAAGAAAAGCATTATATTTATATTAAGGCAATATATACATCATAATTCTGATGGGTCTCATGAGACAAGACCGCCAGTGAAAGGACACATATTTTAGAAGAAAAACAGCATAGCATCTAGAAAAGGAAGAGCTGTAGCATCACATAGGAACATATTGAAAACTTGAGGAAAAAGTCATCACCACCATTGACACACTGTACTTCAGGAATGGGAGAAGAAACCCACAGTATTTCTGAATACAACCTTCAGGATCAAAAATATAAACTCTATACCCTCCAAGACGTGCTGCAGTCATGAGATAGGAGGATAGAGTGTTGAGACAGAAGACAGCACATATTTGAAGGAAATGTTTGAATCCTCAAAAATTTTTAAATTCCTCCATTTCCAGAGGTACCAGATTGTTGTGGGAAGGATTGGGCGTTTGTTAGCATCTTGTCTTCCCCACCATGCAAAAGCTGCATCAACAGAAGTGAAGTTAGGGTGCTGAAAAGAAAAATACGAAGCAAGATCATACCAGATTTGTTGGGAGGCCATGCAATTGAAGAACATATGGAAGTTCGTTTCCTCCTCCATTTTGCATAACACACATCTGCTGGGACCATGCCAAGATCGCTTCCTCAAGTTTTCCCAAGTTAAATTCTTGTTGTAAAAGACAAGCCAAGAGAAAATGATCACTTTGAGGGGGCAGGCGAGCTTCCACCATAACACTGGGAAAATCTTTCTAGCCGGCTTAATTTTCTTAGAAATGAGATCCGAGTAGATGTCCTTGACAGTTGCTTGTGAGTTTGAGAGAGATAACGACCATACCATATGGTCATCAATCCCGGCCCGCTTCAGACCTGCTCGATCAATGGATAATTTGAGGTTATCCCAGAGGAAAGACAATGCCTGAGGGATACCAAGATCAGCAGCATTCTTAAGCAGAGGATAGGGACCTTCCCATTTATCAATAATCCTGTTCCAAGTGAAAATACCAGACCTGTGGAGGTGAAAAAGAAGAGGATCTGGAACCTGTAGATTTCCTTTGAAACCAGCAAAAGAGTCGAGACCAATGAAGATCTTCCTACCAGAAAAAATTCTCCATTTAAGATTGTCAAGAAAGTAATGCTCAATTCTCTTGAAACTAAGCCAAATAGCAGACCCCTGTTTGATACCAATAGAGCCAAACCTGAACCAGAACTCCAAGCTCCTTCCTTTTTGATATTTATGGCGGATAATTGCACTCCATGGATTTGTGTCAAAAATGCCCCTCCATAAGGATTTGCAGACAAGGGCTTTTCCAAAAATCCTAATATCCTTCAGACCCCAACCACCCAATTTTTTTGGCATAGATAAGAAGTCCAATTTTGAAAGATGGATTTTGCCTCTTTCCGCTTTTGCCCCCCAGATAAAATTGGCAGAGATTCTGTTCATGGCCTGAATAATGCTAGCCGGAAGAAGAAAGAGATGGGCCCAGTAGACCGACAGCTGCATCAATACTGCTTGGGCAAGAACTACCCTTCCACCCAGAGATAAGGACCTGAATTCCCATAACGAAATCTTGCTATGAAAACGTTCAATAAGCCACCTCCAATCATCCTTTGAATATGCCTTAGGTTTAAGGCGGAAACCGAGATACTTGATTCCATCAGACAGCGGCCTGGAGATAATCCCAAAGAGCTGGGAGATCCAATTTATGAAGACCTCATCTGTATCATTGTGGAAGAGGACCGATTTTGACTTGTTGATGGCAAGCCCAGAGGCCTTTTGAAACCGGTCAAGAATAGACTTGATGCATATCCAAGAGACTTTAGAAAGCATAGCAAATAGCAGAACGTCGTCTACGAAGAGGTTATGAGATATATGTATATGCTTGCAAATTCTGACCGGAACATAATCTTTTGCCTCCACTGCGCGGTTGATATGCAAGCTCAGAGGATTGATGGCCAAAATGAAAAGAAGAGGCGACAGTGGGCATCCCTGTCGCAGGCCCCTTTCCGCCCGAAAGAAGGGAGAGGGAAAACCGTTAACCAAAACAACATAGTTAACATTTTCAAAACAAGCCATAATCCACCGAATCGGGCCCTGCTCCAAGCCGATTTTTGCAAGAAGACTTTGCAGATATCCCCAGTCCAGAACATCGTATGCTTTTTGAAGGTCAATTTTCATGATAGCTGCATTTGTTTTGTGCACAGACATAGAATGTATGCATTCTTGTGTACTGGCAACTGCATCAAGAATATTACGGCCCTTTAAAAAAGCATGTTGGTTAGGAGAGAGAGAAGATGCCAGAGTCCCTTTAATTCTCTCTGCAATAATCTTAGAGATAATCTTGAAAGTTATGTTGCAAAGGGATATGGGCCTAAAGTCCAGAAAAGATTCAGGCTCTTCCTTCTTAGGAATAAGAGCGATGTAAGTGGATGAGGTGTGCGAATGAATGCTGCCCGAAAGTCTGGATGCTTCCACCATGCTGAGCAGGTCCTTTTTGAATAGGTCAAAGAAATGAATGAAGAAGTCAATTGACCATCCGTCAGGGCCAGGGGATTTATCCTTCTTAAATGATTTCATAACATCAAGGAGTTCCTTTTCAGAAACTGGGCAGAACAGGGCTTCATTTTTCGCTTGGTCAAACATCTCTGGCATCAAATCTATGCCCCATCTTATGTCGTTGAAGGCAATCTCACCATTCCTGCCGTATTGTTTTTTGAAGAAGCTCATAGCCTGCTTAGTAATATCCTCCTGTGAGACAGCTAAATTGCCCTGGTCGTCCTTTATTTTCCATATGAAGTTCCAAGGCATACCAATCTTATCGATGAGGCCAAAATGAACAAAAACCCGATCAAGTCTTTTAGCTATGTAAGCCTCGCCCACTCTGCCATTTGACCATGTCGGTTTCATAACAGCTGGGATTATGTCGATCATGTTTCTATTGAGCATCTCAGAGTTAATGAAATCCGCGAGGCCATTGTTTATCTTCCCCTATCCCCATACCTCATTTGATTTCAAGACCACATTCATATCACCAGCAATAAGGAGATTATTGATATCAAGCAGCTCTGAATCAAATAATCTATTCCAAAATGATATGCGCAATTTGTATGGAGCATAAAGATTAAGAACATTAACTGGACAGTCACACCCTCTGATTGAAGCCGAAATTATTATCCCAGCATAGCATTTATATGCCTTTGCTTTTACCCGAGTAGGATCCCATAGGGTAGCCATACCGCCAGACAGTCCATTAGCCTCAGTGGCAACCATGAACCAATTGGGAAGCATTTTTCTGAAGTATGATAATGTGTCCTCCTTCTTGTGCATTGTTTCCTGAATAAGGATGATAGCAGCCCTGGAATGAAAAAAGAAGTCTTTTAGCGCTATGTATTTGGGGTCAACGCCAAGACCCCGAATATTGAATGAAATGATTGGGATCATTTGGATGATTCAGCAGCCAAGCTCGCTCTAAGGGGCTGTGATTCAGAGACTTCAAGGATAGGTACCTCGACCAGAGACAAGTTTCTAATACCTTCATTTGAAACTAAAGGTCTACCTCTAAAATGTCTGCTCCCACCTTTACATTTCTTCCGGACCGTAATGTTTCTAGCCGAGTCCGGGCTTATGATGGGCATGGAGCTAGGATCAGGCTTATGGATCGTGAGCGGTTCTAATTCAAGAGATTCCCTGTTTAGCATATGGTCCAAATCGCTATCAAATAGATTTACAGGAGACGATGTCGGGGAATTTAAAGGAGTCGGGCCTCCGCATTTATTTTTCCCCTTGTGATCAAGCCGACCAGCATGTTCCGGAGATGAGGAGGAAATGGATATGGGAATAGAACCCACAGAAAAGTTTGCCCCCTTCGACGGCCCAGGAAGAGAGTCCGGAATGAAATCCTCCTGTTGCATGGGAGGCGGGGGGGGAACAGGGCTATCCTCCCTGGGCTCTGTAAAGGGAGACCTATGGAGTCCAGACTTCATGCAGGAGATAGGGCTATTGGTGGATAATGGGCGGCCAGGGACTGATTGCAAGCGCTCAGAAGGGTCATCCATGTGGATACGATGATCTTGATGTGGCCCTGGACTACAAGGACTGTGGAGCGGTAAAGGCGACGAAATTGGAGAGGATTGACTGCCATTGATGAATGATTTTTTGATTAGCTGTCTGTTTGCAAATAATTTTGCACTAGGACAGTTTTTAACCAGATGACCAGTTCTCCTGCAAGCAGCACACCTAAAAGGTATACCCCAAAAATCCAGCCTTTGGTTAATGACCTGATTCTTCCAGCTGATTTCAATATGGTCAGGATAGCCCCCCCTGAAAGGCCTTTGAATAAGAATCCAAGCTATTCGTTTGTCTCTTTCACCCAGACACCAGGGATCAACGTAGACAAAACGACCAATAGCATTACCAATCATCTCCAAAGATTCATTAGACCAAAGTTCCAAGGGCAGATTCGGGCATTTTACCCAAATTAAATTGTTTACTGGAGTGTTTTTCAGCGGGTTGAAGCCTATGTACCATCTATACAGGGCAAGAAAACTCCTCTTGAATACCCAAGGTCGACTCTGGATGGCTTCTGCATCTGCGGCGTCTAAGAAATTGAAGCAGTACCAGTCTTTCATGAGGCTGGAGATTACCGGAACATAACCAATAACTGGTTTCCAAAAGTTAGCTAACCATTTCCTCATGTCGCTATCAGACATTTCTGGGAAATGCCATTTCCCGATAAGAGCCTTGTGCTGAAGACTGTCTATTCTTTCATCAAGCTGTGCAATGTCAATTCTTAAAGCCTGAGGAGGGTGGGATATTTTGGCCGGCTTATGCTGTTTGTTATATTTACGGTCCTTATCCATTTTGGTGTTTGTTATATTTACGGTCCTTATCCATTTTGGTGGAGCCGTCCCTTGACGTGGATGGTTTGATTACCAAATCCTCCAATGTGGCCAGAGTGGCAGCTGACCAAGCATGTTCAGCATCCACGGCAGCGTTGATAGCTCGTTTCTTGGATGCTTCCTTGTCATAGCTGAAACCCAATATTGCTTGGATTTGTGCATCTATAACATATAGAAAATTGTGTGGCTTTGGGTATCAAAAAATAATTGAAATTCAGAATTATCCCGATGGAATTTGACCTTGGGTATCAAAAGAATCTAAATTCATAACTATCTAAATGGAATTTGGAAATATAACAATATTTTTATTAAAGTGTAATGCATTTTACCTTCAGCATTGACTACATAAATCAGTAAATTAGTACAGGAATCAGAGTCACCTTGAACGCTGGAAGATTAACAAATGCTCTTATTGGTTGAATCATTACTCTGCAGCTTCATGTTGTCTTTGGTTAATCATGTGTTGTCTTTGGTTAATCAAGTTTCAAGTTTACCATGTTTGATGCATGAGATAAATTGCTAAATTGAATCAAATTTTTCCAAATCTTGAAAATGCTCAAAAGGGGCATTTAGCCTTCACTGATTTCCACTGCAACAATGGCCTTCATGGACATGGACCATCATGGAAACTTTAGAAAAATTGCCTTAAGCGTCTGTGATAATGTTGGATATCCCCAGGACTCTTACCTCCATGAATTAAGCGCTCTTACCTCCATGAATCTGTTACAGGATGATGATATAGTAAGGCTGTGCAATGGTCATATGCTTTCCTTCAATGTTTTCGACTGCAATGATGACTCAGACCTTCATGGGATTGTCCCTTTCCAGAAAATGGAACCAAATGGCCAGAAACTCTACAACACAAAGATACTGGAATTGTGGATGAAAGCCGAGCAAAGAGAAAGCGAGAACTCCATCGAAATCATGGAAAAGGATCAACATCTTAAAACGCTAAGAGATTAGCGTAATTGGGTCCAAATCAAGCTAAAATTATAAAAATCCGTAGGGCTTAATTTTGCTCAGAACCATACATAGTCTTACCATAAATACAAGCTCAGTGGTAAAAAAATCCACGAACTTTATGTCAAACAAATCTTTACATGGGATAAAGCACTAAAGCACACCGTGGCAAGAGTGGGCATACCCTAGTCATGTACAATATATTCAATCTTTGACAGGAGTCTCTGGTAGCTCACTAAATGGACGCGTGGTTTGTTTTTATATTTTTCACTGAACACCTGGTTTGTTTTTATATTTTTCACTGAACGCGTGGCTTATATTTTCAAAACACTTTGGACGTGGAAATTTGAATCATAGTGAAACACACTTTGAACGTTTTAAAACGCAGAGCATTCTGTATTAACATGCCCACGTTGATTAGAAACCAGGTACAGATTAACACGCAATCTGTATTTAGTTTGACTGGACTCTAAGGAATTCATTATTATTAGTCCAGGAATCATTAGTTGTATACAAGAAGTAAGGAGTTATCGTTGATTGTTTCTCCTCCCTATAAATTGAGCGCATCCTCTACATTGCACTACATACAGAGAAGAATATACATATAATATATTCTCCCATAATCAAATAATATATACATATTCTTGATTTTGTATATTTCACTGAATGATGGAACAAATATATGCTAAGGGTGCTGAGATTGGAGCTTAAATAGCACAGGTTAGTAATGGTACATTTTAAATGATCAGACGGGCATAGATATGCGCTCCCAGTCATGATTGTTGTTCTTATTTGTTGTCTTCTGTGAATCATTGTTGTTGGTACCGTAGCGTTGTTTCTTTGTTGCTGCGCATCATGCGTTCGTTAGTTTAACTTTCCTTTACCATTGCCTGTTGTTCTTGCTTGTTTTGGTCTCTTATGCAGATTGCAGTGCAGCGTGTGAAAGAAGATGTGCAATTGTGTTCCTCCCTCTACATCTAGAAACGAGGATACATGTCCTTGCTATGCCACCACGACATTTTAAAGTGCCCTTGTTAGATGAGAGTTAATAGTGATATTGAACAATTGTTCACATGACAAAACAAATCAAATCAATATTATCTTAATTGTATATTTATTATATTACTAATCAATATTGTCCATTATGTTATTAGCAAATTGTTGTCCTTTATGTTACTAGCAGAATTGTTATTTGCTTTGTCCATTACTTACATTCAAGTGTGGATTTCTAGTAGAATTCATGATGTTACTTACATTCAAGTGTGGATTTCTAGTAGAATTCATGATGTTAAAGGAAGAATTGTTGTCATCATAACAATATATCCTATGGAGTTTCCCACTATTCACACAAAACGATAAAAGAAAAGAAAAATACTCCATATACACACAAAACCATATTGGAAAATTGTTGTCATCATAACAATATACTGTGGAGTTTCCCACCATTCAAACAAAACAACAAAAGAAAAATACTATATATATATATACACACAAAAAAATACTATATATATACACACAAAAAAATACTATATATATACACACAAAACCATGGTGTTTCCAATATAAATTCGCCCTCCTCACTTCTTGACTAGTTTAACTTTGCAATTGGAACAAACTACCGGCAGGGACTACCCGCTGCATGCAGCCCTTGTTGTGATTATCTGTTGACTGATGAGAATTCATTAAACCTGTTAATCATGGTTGTGAGGGTTGAACGGTAGTCTCAGAACGTTTGTTAGTGTTGTCCCTGTGAAATAGAAGTGGAGGTTTGTTGAGTGTTTGGTTTGAGAGATAATCTAGAAGGCAGATTTGTTAGGTCTGGTAACCATTGCGGTATGCGGCATGCTATAAGGACAGAAAATTCCTGCGGTCAAAAATTCCTGTCAGGTTAACTATCTAGTTGATTGGATTCTTTTAATTTATTATTTATTTTAATAAACTCAAAGCATGAAGTGTTATAAATTTATGAATAGTTGAAACTAGACTGGAGAATTCCAAGTGGTTTAATTATTTTCCTGCTAACACGGTTCACTTCCTCTTAGGTGTATATAGTTCTTGTTACCAGAATAGGGCATGTTCAAACTAATTGATTTAGATAGTTTGCATGAAGGATTTTGGGGCATCTGGTGAAGGAAATATCACTATGGACTGAATGCTAAGTTGTGCATTGATCATTTTGGATTCAAAATCATGATTTGTGCATCTATATTGAGAAGAGTTAATGGTGATGGCATTTGTAACCATTTGCATCTATATAGACCATTTTGGATTCAAGATCATGATTTCTGCATTTATATTGAGAAGAGTTAATATTGAGAAGAGTTAATGGTGATGGTATTTGTAACCATTTGCATTTATATTAATAAGTACCCAAAAAAATACATTCAAGATCATTTTGGATTCAAGATCATGATTTCTGCATTTATATTGAGAAGAGTTAATGGTGATGGCATTTGTAACCATTTGCATTTATATTAATAAGTGCCTAAAAAAAATACATTCAAGATCATGATTTGTGCATCTATATTGAAAAAAGTTAATGGTGATGACATTTGTAACCATTTACATCTATATTCATTCTGTTAAAAGATATTCTACTTATAATTAGATATGTATACATCTGTACAGTCAGAAACTTGACTTGGAAGGGGAAGAGAACTCAAAGGAGCATAAGAGACAGAACTGAGAAATTAACTCTAAAAATATCAACTTACTCCATAAATTTTATATTAACACTAAACTTTACAGCTAGTGCTATCTTTTGTCTTTTATGATTTCTTACACCAGCTAGAGATTGAAGACATGGACGCTTAGGATTTGTTTATTTGATTGTGGTTGAATCATTGATAAAGTGTTTGTGTACATTATGTGGTTAAATCCCATCACCCCACTCCTCCCAATAAAACGAGTCAATGATAGTAGTAACATGGCAAACATCAGGTCTACGAGAAAGACGGTGGAATTCTATATTTTTTAAATGTAAACAAATAAAATAATGAAAAACCATTATGCAATAATAAAAATAAGAAATATAGATTAAAATGCATAAACTAATAATAAAAAAAAGTATTATATAAAAATTAGAAAACATCAAATCATTTTTTTGATGTGTTTTTTAAAGGAATTGTATTTTCGTTTGTATATTTTAGATTCTATTGTATTATTGAGTTAAGTTGTTTTTTTGCAAATTTGTTTCTTAAAAAAAAATTAAACCATGTTTTTTATAAGAGTAACAAATATAATAGCAAGAGAATTTGAAGAAAAACATGTTAGTGTTCTTGACCAAAAAAAATTAGACACCGCTAAAAATATTAGACAAGTGTTTTGTTTGAATAAAAAAACAAAACATTAAAACAATATTAAATGGAATAAAAACCAATGACTAATATTTGATGTGCAACATTTAAGCTATTTACAAAATTTCAGTTGTGTTGAAGGACTATTTCTTGAATAACAATTATTTCTTCCATTAGTACATAAGCTAGATTTCATAAGTTATTCCTCTGATCAAAATCAATGAAACATTAGACTGTAGTTTTCAAGTTTATGTGGGTGACTTTATTTTCATCCATTTCTCAATTATAGTAAAAGTCCCTTATATAAACTTATCATTGATTGATTAAGGTATTACTACTATAATATTTTTTATATTATAATTGATTTCATCGTATTATTTTGAAAGTTATTTTAATTTCAACATTCCTAAATATTGAAAAGGTTCAAAGCAAAGAAATTTCTTTCTACTTAAAAAAATCAAAATTAAAATTAATTTAAAGATAAGAATTTATATATTTAGCCATTATTATTATAAGTAATTCAAAAAATAATGTAAACACTATTATTTAGGTCTTGCCGTTGCTTTCATATTTAAGCACTGTGAAATGCATATAATTTCTTTTAACACAATAAGAATATTGTTATTATTAAATAATAAAAAATAAAAATTTCTTAATTCTATTGAAACAATGGATATCATTGATTTATGTATGTTTCTATAGGGTTTTTCTAGATTAATATACAATAATATATTTTCTGTATTCTAGTTTCTGTGATCCATAATGAATTAAACAAAGTCTTTTGGTAGAAATCACATGAGAGAACTTTTTTTTTTTTGCCAACGCGTTTCGAACCAAGAAGTGTGATTCATCATGAGGACCCAAATAATATAGTTATGTACAAATTTTCCAAAATTCCAAACAAAAAGAGCTTGTGTTTTCCCATCTAGAATACAACAACTGTCCATAATTCATGGCCCAAAAAAATGAGAGATGTTGTTGTTTGAAAGATGCTCGTATGACTGTACGAAATAGTGTATGGGAAATTATTTATTGAGATATCGAACCAGTAAAGGAAAAAGTTAAAATATGTGTAAACCAGAGTTTGGGGTGGATTTCTACAGATTTTCCTGTTTGAGATAAAGGGTGTCGGGATTTCCATAGATTTGCTTATTTGAGATACAGAGTGCGAAAATCGTGGCCTTGGAGACATTGAAATGCACTGGAATGAGGGTTACGAAAACCAGAACTAGTAGTATTTGTATTACATACAAAACAAAACAAAAAAACTTTCATGAAAACAAAACAAAAAAACTTTCATGAATGCCTAAAGAAAGGAAGGGATTTAGGTAGAGTGTCTCCATACAACATCTCAACGTGTGATTACCTTCATGAAATATCTTCAACACCCTATTGAAGAAGAAAACGTTGTTAGTCTTTGAGAATACCAAGTTTGTCAATAAAGTGCAAAAATATCATTGGAAATCTATGGTTGGGAAGGAAATGGCCTCCTTCAAAGATCACAGAATGGTGGGAAAGGAAAGGGCTTGAATCAAGGATCGTTTTTGTAGTATGAATCTTTGGTAATGCAAACCATATGCACCTTGCGGATCACCATTTTGTGGAATAGATTTTTACCAATCACCATTGTATCATAGAAGGTTTTAATGAAGATTCAAATTTGTTTTGAAAATCTTGGAAAGTTTGGCAATATTTTGATAAAATTCCGTATTTTTTTTGCAAATCTAGATTATAGCTGTAAAATTTAAAGTTCTTAGATATTTCAATAGTACATTCAACAGTTTTTTATGATGTTAAATCTATTTCCATTATAAAAAAACATGATTCAAACATTATACTAAATTTTTCTACAAAAAATTTGCCCAATTCTAACATTCCTGACCTCCCTGCAAATTTGCCAACTAAAATAGACCAGGCCTAAAGTATATTTTAAAAATGTCAAAAAATAATACAATATACTTTTAAAAATGTCAAGTAAAATATACTTTTAAAAATGTCAAAAGTAGTACAATACACTTTTATAAATAACAAAAGTAGTACAATACCTTGCAGTTCGCATGTTTATGTGTGGTGATACATCTCTGCGACCCCATGTATGACTTAAATCACGAAGAGGAAATCACCTCTGCACTAGACTCAAATAATTATTTATAAAAATAACAATAAAATAATAACCTATAACTTCAACTTAAAAATTAAAAAACTATATTGTCAAAGAAATACACCAAAACGAATCACATATGTCCGAGGTACATAATAATTTGATACAAATTGATAAAAGATATATACTTAGAAAATGTTACTTCAGTTTTAAAATATTTATTAATATTAATGTCCGTTGGATTTATTTAAGTTAATTTAACAAAATTATAATGATATTGTGTAAAAAAATTATCATCTGACAAATTATTTTTTTGTTGGAAATAGATAATTTTTTTCAAAAAATCTGATCATAAAAGTGTTTGGATCATTTTTTTTTATAGTTGAAATGGATTCGACACCATGAAAAACTCCAATCACCCAAAATTCTAAAATTTAACTTTTGTAACTCAAATTTCCCAAATTTTTTATTATGTCAAAATTTAAAAATCATGTCAAAATTTTTACGCATTAGACTACTATCAGTTTTAAATTGTATTCCATAATAAAGATAGTTCACCAAAAATAATGCCTTATAAAATGGTATTCTCAATTATGAATTAGAGCGGGTATAATACGTTTCCAAATAAATAATACAAGCAGAGAAAATAGATTCGTAAACGATAGAGAGGACAACACGCAATCCCTATGAAGGATTACGTTTTTCTTTTCTTTTTTCAACAGATAAAGGATCCACAGAGGCTGCATGTGAACCTACGGGGCTGACATATCTGCAGTTCCTACTCTGAAAAAACATAGACGCTCAGAGCACGGTCCCTCAACAAGTTTGACATGGAATGGAATGACTAAAACTGGGCCTGCTGTAAGGAAGAGTGACTCAGTGGGATATTTTGTACTGTGTGCCTTTAAAGTTGAATGGATTTTTTAAGCATAAAAAGACAACAAAGCATGGCACTATGCGGTTAGTTGTTGACTGTTTGGTTTGACAATAAGTTTATTTGGGCGAAGCTCAGGAGACCGTAGTTCAAATTTCATTGAGTACACTGACCTGCAGTGGTGGCCACTCGAGAAGCAGATTCCTCACCTTGCCTTTGGCGGCACTAGAGTCTGGCTTTGCTAAAATCATAGGATCTTAGTATATCGACTTGCAAGTAGTTGGATGTACTCTTGGTGTTATAGTGGCAGCTATGAGGATTGACCCTGGGTCTCCCATAGATTAGTACTAGCAGTTACAGATTCACCATGTAGTTAAAAAAATAGTGACAATAACCTTCAATGAGAAAATTTGCTAAAATCATCAGATCTTAGTATATAGACTTGTAGGTAGTTGGATGTACTCTTGGTGTTATAGTGCGCAGCTACGAGGATTGATCTGGGTCTCCCATAAATTAGGACGGACATTTACCGATTCACCATATGATTAAAAAAATAGTGACAATAACCTTCAATGAAAAAAAAAATAAGCTCTGAAGCATCTTAAGGTGTGTCAGTTCTGAAAAAAGAGACTGCCGCAAATTTTGTACATGTTCTCGCAATTCACCACATGTAGGTAGTTCCGCCAAGTTTTTCTTTACAGAAACTAGGCAGAAAGTCGTAATGATCTGTTAAAATGGCGTTTTTACAGCGGTGTGGTAGTAAATTCATATATATATTACCGTGGAGTTGATTGATGGGAGGGTTACCATTTTAACTTCAGTTGAACGCAGAGGCAAGCGGGCCAGCTGTAAGTTTTCAATTCCAGACAATTATAGAAAGATTATTTTAGCATTTTACTTATTTACATATTATTTTATATGTTCTATGATTAATATTAGTTACATATCACATAATTACACAATCATATTAAGATATTAAGAAATGTAGTTGATATTGTTCATCAATGAGATGCACAAATAATATACAAATACAGTTGAAAAAATAGATAAATGTTAATTGTATAAATCTAATAGTAATCATAATATTAATATTCACAATAAATATATAATAATAACAATATTAAAAATATAACTATTATCATAATTAAAAAAAAAAATGTAAGTTTGATAGGACTATCTTCATTTCCAACTTTTCACCAGGATAGGGGATATCACAAGATTTGAACCCAAGACTGGTTGGGTGAGACTTCATTTTCATTGTCATTGCCAATTAAGCTACCCCAAGGAGAGTATTATAATAAAAATATTAAACACAAGGGATTTACTTCATTTTATAATAGAAATTTTTAATAATATTTTATTTTAATAAATTAATTTAAATATTATTTTCCAAAAACTACTTATTAAAATTTATTTTCAATATGGATATCCTGTTTTTGGCTCTGAGACCTAGCCGCTGCTCTTCTGTGCCCCTGCCTGGCTCGGCCCTCGGGCTGCTTGCGCCGCTGGTCCCCTGCGGGCCCTTCCCTTTGCGAGGCGCTCCCCATTACGGTGTCCTGCGCGCTGAGATTCTTTTGGAGGCTTGTTGTAACAGAGATGGCTTGTGGGGTTTGACCAAGGTCGCTGGGTTGCCGCCTCAATGGATCCGCCCCCTCCGCCTCCCTCTTCCGATGCAGAAGCCTTCCTTAAGCTCCTGGAATCCCTGCCAAAGAAGAAAGCTTCAGAGGCTGCGAAATTCGTTAAACGCTTGGATGACATTCTAGAGATCTCGCTCCCCCCTGAGGGTCCGATCAAGGTCGCCCTTTCGCTGGCTGAGAGAGCTCTGGTTGGCCAGTTCACGGGCCTCTGGCCCTCCCCCAAATCCACGGAGAACTGGATTGCTAGAAACTGGGCTCCCCTGATTAAGAATGGTGTCACCTCGTATTTCCTGGGGAAGGGATTCTTCATGTTTGAATTTACTGACAAAGAGGACAAGGATCTGATATTCCGCAACGGGCCTTACTTCATGGGTCCTCAAGGGTTGTATCTCAACAAGTGGACGCCTGATTTTGACCCTTCAGTTGACGTTCCCACAGTCGTTCCTGTGTGGGTTAGGCTGCCCAACCTGCCTGTGCATTGCTGGAACTGGGAATCCCTAAAGCACATTGGCAACACCTTGGGCAAATTCATCGATCGTGCAAATCACAAAGATCAATTCGACTGTGCAAGAATCTGCGTTGAAGTTGACCTGGAGGTTGGCTTGCCCGAGGCAGTAAAGATCAGGGTTGGAAGCTGGTCCCATGTCCAGAAGCTGGACTATGAGCAGCTCCCGTTCAAGTGTAGGAAATGCCAGGTCTATGGACACTTCACTCGGAACTGTCCAAAGAATACTGAAATGGAGAAAGGCAAGGATGAAGGCTGGACCCAGGTTAAAAGATCCAAAAATGCCCACAAAGCCAATCGACCAGGCAACATGAAAGGCAATGGTTCGCAGGCTGCCCCTAGCAACCAAACCCCTGCCATGGAAGAACAAGGAAACAAATATATTCTGTTAAGCCCAGCTACGGAAGGTCCCCTAGAACCAGAGCTGCAGAAAGAAGGATCGATCCCCAAAGAACCCCCCATGGAATCAATACAGGTGGAAAGTAATGAAGACAGACCAAAAGAGACTCCCATTCTAGAGACAGAGGAGGTGCAAAGCTCGGAGGAATCAGAAGAAGAAGGCGAAATAGAAACTTCGCAAACCTCAGCCAGAAGATCATTGAGAGGTCGAAAATCTGCGCGGGAAAAAAGAGAACAAGAGACCTACAAAGACAAGCTCCAGGGCAGTCAACCAACCCTTGAGAAGCTTTTGGCAAATACTCCGAAGAAGAACAGAAATCAGCCTCCGAGCTCTAGGGGAGCTCATCCTTCAAAATGCAAGTGATGAAGATCGTCTCCTGGAACTGCAGGGGTATGGGGAGAAGAAAAAAAGAAGAAGCTATAAGAAGTCTGATAAGAACAGAACTTCCCGACCTACTCCTCATCCAGGAGACTAAAATGGAGGACTGCGCCTTCCTTCAGATTGGCAAGAAGCTGTGGAAACAAAGCGAAGGTCTAGCAGTATCAGCTCGAGGTGCTTCCGGTGGACTAGGTTCTATCTGGAATGCAAATAAATTCATAAAGCTCAGAGAAGTTAAAAATATCCATTGGTTGTTCACAAAAATCCATCATATAGATTCAGATATGACATACTCCCTCTTCAATGTGTATGCTCCCGTCAGCTCAACAGAGAAAAAGCATTGTTGGGATTCCATTAGGAATCTGGCAGATTCTGAAGACTTAGCCAATATTATCATCGCAGGCGACCTCAATCTAACACTATCAACAGCTGAAAAACGCGGAGGAAGCATCGTCAGGGACCCGGCGCGGGAATGGGTTGAGGACTTGCTGCTCGACTGGGATATGATCGACATCAAGCCTTCGGCTGGGAAGTACACATGGACTAACAAAAGAATCGGACCTGGCCACATCGCTGCAAGGTTAGATCGATTTCTCGTCCAAAGCTCTTTTCTTCTTCTTGGTCTAGAATCTAGAATGCATATACTTCCTTGCAGTGTTTCCGATCACCGCCCCATTAAACTCGAGCTGTTGGCTCATCTGGACCAAGGTCCCATTCCTTTCAAATTCAACACTCACTGGGTCAAGGAGCCGTCCTTCTTGCCTCTGATAAAAGAAATCTGGAAACTCCCTGTCAAAGGCTCTGCATTCTTTGTCTGGGAAGAGAAACTCAGGAGAGTTAAAACTGCTCTAAAGTCCTGGGTAAAATCTTTACCAAACCCTGCTGTGGAAAGGAAAATGATCCAGGAGCGCCTTGATTCGCATCACTTGGCATCGGAAAACGCTGAGATCACTAAAGAACTGATCGACAGGGAGGCTAATCTTCAGCGCATGTTTTTTAAGGCCAGCTTGGCAGAGGAAGAGTTTTGGAGACAAAAATCCCATAGTCTCTGGCTCAAGGCGGGAGATAGAAACTCTTCTTTCTTCCATAAGCAAGCTCAGGCCCGAAAATGCTTCAACTCTATCTCAGAAATCAAAGTGGAGACCACCATACATAGAGACATCAGAAGCATAAAAAACGCTGCCTTCACCCATTTCAAAAATCTCTACAGTGAAGAAGAAGTTGCCGATCTCCCTCCTTCCATCGTGAATGAGGTGCCCTCCCTGATAACTGAAAGAAATAATCAGTTCCTGGATGCTGAGATCACTAATAATGAAATTAAGGCCTCTCTCTTCGCTATGGAACCGGACAAGGCCCCAGGCCCTGACGGTTTCACTGCTGGCTTCATCCAAACCTGTTGGCAGATAGTGGAGAAAGACCTTTGCAGAATGATAAGGAAATCCAAAGAGTGCCAGAAAATTGGGGGAAGCACCAATTCGGCCTTCCTGGCCCTCATTCCCAAGGAGAAAGGAGCCAACTCATTCAGTCGGTTCCGCCCTATATCTCTATGCAATATAGGTTACAAGCTGATCACGAAAGTTATTGCCAACAGATTAAAAACCATTCTGCCGAATATCATACCTGCGAATCAGGGAGGATTTATCAAGGGAAGACAGATTGTGGACAACTTTGTCCTGGTCCAAGAGGCGATCCACTCCAGTATGGTCCGTAAAGAGAAAGGCATGGTTGTCAAGCTAGATCTAGAAAGTGCCTTTGACAGAGTGAGACACAACTTTCTTTTCGAGGTCCTGCACAAATTCGGGTTTGGTTCCAAATTCGTCAATTGGGTTAAGGCCTGTATCAGTGAGCCCTGGATAGCCCCTCTGGTGAATGGGAGGGCCTCAGATTTCTTCAAAGCCTCCCGTGGTTTGAGGCAAGGGTGCCCATTATCCCCCCTTCTCTTTGTCCTTCAAGCTTCCGTCCTCAGCTTTCTTCTGAACAAAAAGCAACAGGATCAAGAACTAATGGGACTGAACATTGCGAGAGGTGTTAACAACATAAATCACGCGTTATTCGCGGACGACTCCCTCTTGCTGGGCGCTGCTTCTGTGTCCTCAGCTAAAAGTTTCAAAGAAGTGGTCGAAGATTACTGCGAAGAATCAGGAAGTAAGCTGAACAAAGGCAAATGCCATATCTACTGCTGGAATACCCCTGCCTCCACATTGCAGGCCATTTCCAGTTGCTTTGGTTTCGCGGCTTCCTCGTCTTGGTCCTCCTTCAAGTATCTAGGTCTCCCTATCTTTTTACATCGCGCTGTCAACAGAGATTGGTTGCCCCTGCTTGAAAAGTTCGAGTCTAAGATACATTCCTGGGGCTTTAACTGGCTTAATCTGGCAGGTAAGTCAGTTCTAATAAAAGTTGTCCTCAACAACCTCCCCATATATCAATTTGCAGTGATGCTAGCCCCTGCTGGTATTATGAAGAAAATGGAGGACCATATCAGAAAATTCTTTTGGAAAGGTGGGAAAGCCAACGAAAAGAAAATCCCTCTATTAAGCTGGATTAAAATCTCCATGCCCAGATCGGAAGGCGGACTGAACTTTAAGAACATTAGAATGCAAAACTTGGCGTTGGGTGCAAAATTGATCTGGAGGATTATAGCCCCAAAGCCGGGGTGGGCTCAGATCGCCTTGTGGAAAAAGTACTTCCGTGGGCAGAGGAAAAGGTGTCTTGATCAACCAAGAGCAAACACTGGCTCGCCTATCCAAAAGCTTTGTGCAAAATCCTTCTCCCTAATCAATGATCACGCTCACTGGATCCCTGGCAATGGCAAGCAAATCAGAATTTGGGAGGATCGTATTATGGGCTGCGACCCTCTGGCTGATGATAGATCCCTGTCTGCACTGAAAGATTGGATGCATAATTCGGGGTTCAATACTCTGTGGGACATATCTAAATGGGAAAATGGATACTGGCTCAGCTGGATAAATTTTGAGACTCCTCAGTCCCTAACCAAAGATCTGCCTATTTTCTTAGACTTCCTCAATGGTAAGGCCCCTACGTGCAGCAGAAAGCAAGACACTCGTGGTTGGGGATCGTCGACTGGGTGCTATTCGGTGTCCCAGGGATACAGGCAGCTGTTATCGCATCCTCATGTTCCCTCAGACCCGAATCCATGGAAAGGAGTCTGGCAACAAAGCTCGCTTCCAAAAATTGATTATTTTTGTTGGCTTCTCTGCCACCAGCGCATTTTGACGGATGATAGACTCCTCAAAAGAGGCTACCATGGCCCTTCTCGCTGTTCCTTGTGTGGTGAACAGTCAGAATCCGCTGCGCATTTGATGCTGCACTGCAATTTCGTGGCCAAACTCTGGAACGCGGCCTTAGGCTCTTGGCAGGCGGGCATCACTCTCCCAAACAACATTCTAGAGCTGTTCTCGAACTGGAGGACGTCGTACCCTGGAGGCTCTCCCCAAAATGGTCATCTCAAAACCGCCTGGTGTATCCTCCCCAAATTAATCTGTTGGTTCACCTGGTTAGAAAGAAACCAGAGGATCTTCAGGGATAGGAAGAGAGACCACAATACTGTCTGGATTAAAATTAAAACTCAGCTCAAGGAATGCGTTGGGGAGCAGTTGGATGGGGCAGGACTGAGCGACCTCGATACAGTTTGGAGTGACTCCCTGGACCTCTGTTTCAACGAAATTGCCAGGCCCTCCGTTCTCCCTAAAGACTGGCAGATCCGTCTTAATGCCTCTGATTTCTTGGTTTTTTGTTCAAAGCAGGCTCACGCTACCCTCTTCTTTGATGGGGCTGCCAAAGGCAACCCGGGCAGATCCGGTGCAGGTGGAGTTGTCAAGAGAGCGGATGGCAAAATTGCTCTCAGATTTGCCTGGGGAGTGGGCTTAAACACCAGCATGCAAGCTGAAGCTCTGGCCCTCTACCAAGGACTGAAGCAACTTATATCCCTCGGAATCAGTGATGCAATAGTGATGGGAGACTCGCAGACTATTATAAAAAATTTCATAGACAGCTCTACCCCATCAGATCTAAGATTGTCCAGGTTGATCACCAGAGCAAGAATCCTATCAAACTCCTTTCAGAGTTTGAAATTCTACCATGTCAAGAGAGAAAATAACAAAGAGGCCGACGTTGAAGCTAATAAAGCAGCCCTTCTCCCCCTCGGAATCATCCTCAGAGACGGAGAAGAAAGCCGGGACCCCATCCCTTAAACTCCTGGTGATTATGTTTTACTGTCTCTTGCTGAAGCAGTTTGTTTGCATCTTTAATTTGGGAAAAATAGAGGCGGTTGCCCGGAAACCATATTGTAAAAATTTCTGGTGTAGCATAGGAAAAGAGACCTCGGACCTGAACAAAGAGCTCTCTGAATATTGCTCTGCATATTGTAATCAGAATTATGGCATTTCGACCAGAAAGTAATACATCTCTCTAACCGTTTCTGTTAAAAAAAATATTTATTTTCAATAAATTAATATCATAAATTAAATATTATTTTTCAAAAAATATCATTTAATATAGTCACTACTTAATAATATTTGTTTTAAATATTTTAATAAATTAATATCACAAACAACCCTAAGGGTTAGCTCAATTGGTCGAGTTCTCATTGCTAAGTACCTCATTAGTTGGGAGGTCAAGGGGTCAAATCTCCTCGATGTCCTTAGGGTTAGGCCCTGCTTGTTTGGCTGGCAGGTAGATCTCTTCGGGTTGATCTGCCTGGATTTTTCTCATGGATGTAGCGGTCACCCAGTGTCCGTGAACCACCCTTAAAAAAATTAATATCATAATTTAAATATTATTGTTCAAATATAGTCGTTTCTTGAAATTATGGTCTCTACATTGCTCTCTATTTAAGCCTTTGCCATGGTCTATCTCTTCATCTGGTCGTGATGATGAACCACACTTGTTGGTTCGAAACGCGTCAATCAAAAAATTCTCTTATGTGATTTCTACCGAAAGACTTTTCTTAATTCATTTTGAATCATAAAAACTTGAATTCATAAACAAGGAATTTACATTAAACGCAAGGATTAATATTATAAACCCTATGAATAATATTATACCCTAGGAATATGAACCCTTATATTAATAAATCCAAGGGATTGATATTATAAATGCAAGGGAATATAAACCTAAAGGATTAATACTAAAAACCCAAGGGATTAATATTATAAACCCTAACATAAACATTATAAACTCTAAAATAATCATAGTTTACTGTGGTTGATTTTCATATTGAGACAATCTTTGTCACAATGCGACGTTTTTATATAGAGACAATCTTTGTCACGACGTTGGACCATGGTTGAACCATGAACCCAAGGGATTTATATTAAACCTAAAGATTAAAATTATAAATCATATGAATACTATTATATCCTAGGAATATGAACCCTTAGATTAATAACCCCAAGGGATTGATATTATAATCCCAAGATATTAATATTAAAAATCCAAGGGATTAATTCTAAAACCCCAAAGTATTATAAACCCAAGTCAACACTATTAAACCCAAGGGATTAATATTATAAACCCTAGGTATATAAATCGTAAGATAAATATTATAAACCCTAAAATAAACATGGTTGGTCGTGGTTGACTATGATTCATTTTCATATTGAGAAAATCTTTGTCACAATGCGACTTTGGACCATGGTTGAGCATAATCGATTTTTATATCGAAATAACCTTTGTCACAATGCGACGTTGGACCATGGTTGATTTTCATATCGAGAAAGTCTTAGTCATAATGTGATATTAGACCATGGTTGAGCATGATTATAAACCCAAATGATTTATATTAAACCCAATGATTTATATTATAAACCCTATGAATAATATTACACTATAGGAATGTGAACCCTTAGATTAATAAACCCAACGGATTGATATTATAAACTCAGAGGACTAATGAACCCAAAGGACTAATAATCCCTAGGATTAATATTATAAACCCAAGGGACTAATAAATCTTAGAATAAACAATATAAACACAAAGGACTAATAAACCCTGGGATAAATATTATAAACATTATGAGTAATGTTATACCCTATAAATATGAACCCTTAGATAAATTGAGCATTAATCCTATAAACCCAAGTATATTTTTGTATTAATACTTTAATTTAATTTACTAATTTATTTAATATTACTTTAAATTTAAAAATACCTTTTTAATTTAATATTTTATATAATATTTTATATCAAATATTTTTTTTTATTGATATTTTATTTTCATTTATTTTTTTAATTAATAAATTTATTTAGAATTAAATTTATTTATTCTTTTATCTATTTATAATTAATTATTTATAATATATATAATTATTATTATTTGTATATAATTTATAAATAATGATTATATGATGGATATTGACATGGAACTCGAGGCGGTGGACTACTCGCTGGATCCATTTCCCGGCCAGCCCATATTCAGCAGACCTAACCCTGGCCGATCCTTTTTTGTCGCTCTTGTGCCCTCCGTATCCGCTCCAACCTACTCTGCTCCAGTGGTCTCCATCCTAGGTCTCTCTGCTTCCTCCCTACACTTCGGTACTCTTTCCATCGACTCTCCTGCATTAGACTGCCCGCAGCTTTCTCCAAGCACCCTCCATTTGCTCTCTGCGGTCTCACCGCCATCCCCAACTTTCGAACTAGACCCCCCGGAGGACGCTTACCACAGGGATACCTCCCATCCACTCCGGGAACAAGTTTTGCCTAGCGCTGCTGAAAACCCTACCGTGGGGCCTTCTCTTCAGGGTTTCGTCCTGTCCTCTGCGGCTAGAAATTCACCGTCTGGTTGTTTTAAAACCCCAGTGATCAAGGTTAAGTCGGCTGCTCAGACCCAATAGGAAGGGATCTCTACCTCGGACCCCTTGCAAGATCATCCCACTGCGTCGCGAACCTACAAAAGTAAGGTTAAGTGCATTAAAGCCACATCAAAGGACTTCACAATTAATTTTGGCGAGGGTTTATCAATAGGCAAGATTGCGGACAAGTCTGGCACTGCCCTGGTCGGTCATGTCCGGGGAAGGGCTTATTCGACGAAGCATTTAACACTTTGGGTCCAAGAAATCTAGGGAAATACTCTGAAAGAACTGTCGGAGGTACTGCTCCTGCCCTGCGGATGGTTTACATTACATTTCACAAAGGAAGAATATACTCATTTGGTACTTGCCCGTTACTGGCATATTGAGATGGCCCCGGTTCTTCTCAAGCGTCGGAACCCGATGTTTGATCCAGAACGGGAACATATTGGCGTTGGACCTCTCTGGGTTTGATTGTCGGGGCTCCCTCTTCAGTACTGGTCGGAGGATGTCTTCGTGCAGATCGGGAACACACTTGGTACCTATCTTGACTATGATAGATCCTACATCCAGATAAAGAATCAAACCCTTGCTCGCATCCTTGTCCACTTGGACACACAGGAGGGTTTGGAGGAGAAAATTACACTTCACTAGAAAAATGTCACTCAGGTACAGATCCTGGACTATGAGGGAGTCTCATTCCACTGCAAGAGGTGTCACAAGGTTCGACACATCTTCAAGGAATGCCCACTGGTCAAAAAGGCTCTGGAATCTCTGATCTCAGCTACAGAAGCTAAGGGACAACCTGCCCCACGCCAGGAATGTCCTCCCATTTAGACTACCAGGGCTTCTGTGCGTGCGGTCTCCCCCCAAGCTACATCATGCTCGCGCAGAACACCATCACCTCCCATGACGCAATCCTGGGCAACTGCTGAGGCTGCGAGTAAAGTGGGTACCTCCTCTTAACCCATCTCCTCTGTTTCTATTTCATGTATTGCTTCTCACATTACTGTTGTGGGGAAAAGTATCCAACTCGGATGACCCTATCCCTACTCTAAAGGTGACAGTCTTTAGCAACAACTGAAAGTAAAGCTTTAATGTTTTCCTTTATGAAAGTACAGAGAGAAGGAAGAAAAGATTAACCAACCGGTGTCTTTCGCTTTTGTCGATCCTTATCCTCTCTCTTTGTCTCTTGTTCCCAGCTCCTTGCTCCCTTTGCCGGTCCAGCTACACACAGATCCTGCACAACAGAGAGAAGAAAACTACAAGATACATGTACTCATAACTGATGCATGGATTAGAGTGAATCAAATATACAAGTAAATACAATACATCAATGCAATACAAGTATATAGGAGAACATTCAAAGCTTTATTGATAAAAGTAACAGGGTTCTGAGAAGGTTACAACCATCAATGGCTCCAATCCAGCAGCACCTCCCCAGCAGCAAGAAATCTCCTCTTCACCTCTATAAAAGCAATCACCCAATAGCTCTAACTGTAAACCAACAACACTTCCTTGCTTTGCACAAAATTCCAGCCTCCCTAGACCTCATAGAAGAGCTCTATATATAGGATAGAAGAAGAAAGGATGAGTCAGCTTGAGACTGACATAAAGCTGCCTTGTGTCCTCTCCCTCTTCAGTTAAACTTCAGTTCTTGAGTCCACTTGGAGATCCTTGCTTACACATGGAGATCAAGTACCTCTTACTCATCATAGGGCGAATCCCATGAACCAAGTGTCAGTTTGGAAGCTTCCTGGGCAATTGACACCTTGCAGAATGACTGTGCCACTTGGCCAATCTCGCCCAGCGCAGGTAGCCTTCATTAGATTTGACTTTCAGCGCAGGTACAAGGAGGAGCAGTTGCATTCCAGCGCAGATGCTCAGTGGAGCAGCTGACATGATCCAAAAATAGCCTGTTTTTGAGTGTTTTCAGGTGGAGAACTGATGGGAAGTGTTGTGGTTTGCTGACCTTGTTCTTCTAGGGGTAAGAACAACATGTTTAGGGACTGAGGATCCCTGTAATTATCGACATTTCATGCTCCATGTTACGAGGCACAAAAATGTCTATAACAGTTGCCCCCTAAAGTATGAGGCCGTTTATCGAGTGAAATGCTTTATCTAGAGGGTCTGAAGTTCATTCCAGTGCTGAGGAGGCGCCCTGTAATACAATACAATACAATACATTATTTTTCATTCTATTTTCATGATCTAGCTGAGGCGGGCATTCCCATGCTCAGCTTTATAAATACATTTTGGTACATATAACAGACGATCGTCTGATGGTAGACTGATAATTCTCTGCTGAAATTATCATCCTTTGAGTAGGATGATCATCTGCTGCAATGATGTACATGACAAATGCTTTTATATTTCCTGAATATGTATCGCAGCCCGGATGGATGAAACTAGATCCGGGGTCTTCAAACTCGTTCGATCTTCACTCTAAGTACAAGTCAATCCATGTGGGAATTTCGCTGAAGTCGAACATGGAAAGACCTCGCTTGATTACCGGCCAATAATGAAAACCGTTAACAAGCGCGAGAGGAATCACCGATAATGATAATGACCCTCAAGGTACTGCAGTACAATTCACGTGGCGTGAATAAAGGACTTGGCGTCGAACGCCACGCAAAATCTTCTGGTCGAAGGTCATTGATGTATACCTGTCGCCGGAAGTGAGAAACTTGCCATTGAGGCATGCAAGCTTCAAAGTACTGATGGGGTTGTCCCTAGATCAACTTCTTGGATAATGAGCTGAAGTCGACAAGAAGCGACCCGTCAAAGGAGGGCCTTAATGAATCCCACATCAATGACACGGAACGGAGCTAATGATTTTAGCGGAGGTGAAAACAAACTGTGATATATGATTCAGGGTGGCGATCATGAATGGATGAAGGATAATGTATGGCAGTGGATGGGACACGGTTGACACTTTCAGAATGACCCCTCTTGAACATATAACGACACTGATGCGATGGATCGGTAGCATTACCCCAAATGTGGATGGTTTGGCGAAGACCATGGTGATGAGACCGGTGAATGAAACAACCCAACCCGATGTGGAACGGAGGAAAAGTGTCATGTTCAAGAGTGACTTGCTACCATTAAGCTTTGATGTTCTCCCAATTTTTCCCCAGTCATTTCTGACCAGTACCTCTTTATTTTTGTCAAGCTTGAGGAGGATAACATATGCTTGTTCTATAACCTGCCCTTCGGGCAAGCCCATCGCTATGATTTAACGAGCCTAGCGATAGGGAAACTCGTTCTCGTCTAAAGACAAGTTTGTCGCTATTTAATCATTTTAACGAGTCTAACGACAAGGAAAACTCGGTCCTTTTCATTTTTAGAGAGTCTGAAAAGGTACAGAAAGTTAACTCCATAATTCCTTTTTCGTCATCTAATCCCTTAAGTCCGAAAAAGTATAAAACAATACAGAAGGGATGAGTTTTCGATTGCTTTAACGAGCCGAACAAAACAAGCGCTCGATCTTTTTGTGCAATAATCCCTCAGGTCCAAAAAGATTAAAATCTAGAGGAGGGATAGCTCTTCCGGTCGCTTTAACGAGCTGGAAGGCCAAAACTCGGCAAACTTTTCATATTTTACGAGTCAGTGAAAAGAGCTCAAAGAAGACTCGTCTTTTGAGGAACGAGTGATAAACAGGGATAGCAGCAGATTCCAGGTACAGGTTGGAATTTTCCAATCACGGCAGTGTCACAAGGATGGCTAGGTGAAATCACTCTTCGCAGCTGTTTCTCAAAAGAGGTAAACACACAAATGGAGGTGAATGATCGGCCAAATGAACAGTGGAGGTGACGGTGCACAAACACGACCAAGGCTTTTATGGTTGATGAATTTACGATCTCAGAAGGGTATTTACCGGTTCATTTTTTCTGAATGAGCTTGAACTCTAAAGGAAAGCCTGCTCATAAACTTATGTTTATTTTTTAACGAGCATGAACTATGCGCTAAAACTGCTCGGATCTTGCGTTTATTTTTTAACGAGCATGAACTATGTGCTAAAACTGCTCGATATACCAGTCATAATAAGAACGCCCCCTGTGAGATAGCTATTTTTTAAGGAGCTTTATCTCACGAAGCTATGCTCCAATTTGGCAAGTTTTTACCTTTGCCCCACAGGCTTTCTTCATGCAAGGTCGGAAACGGCTAATCCTACGAGTTTAAAGGGTTAGACCTACAGGTTTAAAGGGAGGACCTAAAAAATTTAAAAAATAAATAGTCGTCCCTTGCTTACATTCCAAAAGTTTGCATGCCTCCAGGTATAGGATAGAATTTCGAGGCTGCCCCTCCTCTCCCCTACCTCTGCTTTTCTTTGGGTGTTCACAGCTACTTGTCATCTTGCTAATCTAATGTTAACGATACTAGTCTTCTCGTTATTTTAAGGGGTCTTATGCGGTACTCAGGCTTCCCGTCGGCCCAACTTTTAACGAACAGCTATTTGTGACAAGAGAAGAACACTACTCAAAGACAAAACATTGGTATTATTGAGGGAGGCTTGCTTCTTTCTTATTATCCGAAGAGGGTTCTATTCGCTGCCGCAAATCAATCTCTTTCTTCGGCGATGTCTAACATTAGGTTACTAAAGATGGTGGCCACTTGATGTAGCAATAGAATCTCTTTCTTTGGAGACTGCCCCTACTTATCCTTTAAAACATATGTTTTAATGGGTGAGGCTTGACTTCAAAGATGGTTACTACTTGATACAGCAAATGGTCCTCATCCTCGGTATCCTGATTATCTAGACAAGGGGAGCGAGAAGCAGATTATCTCACTCGCATAACTTTGACAAAAGAATATTATTCTAGAACAACCCCTCTTCCACCGCCGGACGGGGTACGGACTAGTCCATTCTTCTGCGGAAATTCTTCCTTATACCCATGGTTTCTTCTGCCCGAAGCAGACCAGGGTGCATGCCCCCTGGGTTCCAGTCTTTCTTTCCGAATCACTCGCATTCATCGGGAAGGAGGACCGGGGGTGGAGGCGTATCTTGAGAAAACAGACCATTTAGGATTGGTATTTGACTATTTGCGATGCGAGATCCCGGAAATGAAAGTTGGTCTACGAGCTTGACCATCCTTCCTTCGTGTGGAAAACACATTACTCTAAAGAGTGAGGAGACTATCGCTCCCATGCAATAAATATAGTCGCGTCCAAGGAGTAGGTTATAATCCAAGGGTCCTTGGACGACCAACACGTTCATCTCGACGGTCTTCCCTTTCAATGTAACAGGTACATTGGGGAGGATCCCTAACGGTCGACTGGTTCCTTTATCAAAACCTGAGAGATTTCTCAACTCAGGTAAAAGCGCTGGGGAACCCAGTGCTTTCCAAGCAATAGAGGAAAGGATACTCACAGACGCCCCTTCATCAATGATAGTACCAGCCATAATCATTCTATAGATCTGGACAATGATTCTGAATGGTATACTGGCTGGTAATCGGGGTCTGCCTAGTTGATTCCAATCAAAGGATACAACCAGGTTGCTTGGTGGTGGGACCGAATATACGGCCGGGTATGACCCTGATGATGTTCCTTCCTGCGATAAAGGAATGGGCGCATTGCCCTGACGCTCATCAGAGTCGGTGCTGATGAAAAGAACCTGGATGGTGTCATCCTTATTCTCTTCAGTGAGGGTGTCGCATGAAGCTGACTCTTCGGCGACGGTGTCATTTGAAGACGTGTCTTCAATGACGGAGTAATTGGACGATGAAACCTCTGAAGGAAGAACCGGGTCAACTGCCGTTTCGACCTTTAGACTTTCGTCTGGTCTGGATTCAGTAGGTTCATTCTCAATGACCGACACTTCAGCTGACCACTTGAGCGGGTCAACTGGATTTTCAACTATCGAGGGATTTGGCGCGAGTTTTTGGTATCCAGGAGGAAGTCGCAACGGTGAAACCGGGCGATCTTCTAAAACTCTCTTTGCCTCATCTAAGAATGGACATTTGTGGAGGGCATGATTGCCTTCACACAATAGACAGGGTGATCTTGGTCCCCTTCTTCGTCCTTCACTCTCGTTAGTTGACGGAATGCAATCAACATGACAACCAGAGGTTGATGCTACCGGATTGTGCAACCTTGGGGACCAGTCCCTTAGTATCCGGGGAATACAAGGACAATCACGATGGAAGTGGATCCCTTTGCAAATGACACATGGCGATTTAGGCCCGGTCGGTGCAGTGTGTGGGTTTTTGTCAGCTTTCTTCTGCTTGCCCCCAGTCGCCTTCGCCAGAGGCTCCTTCTGCTTCTTTTCTCTCTTCTTCTTTTCCTTCTTCTCCTTGGGAGGCTGACTTTTGCCAGCACTACCTTGCGAAGATGAAGGATCAGAGGAAGTATCGTAAGAAGTGGAAGGCTGGTGGGTAGTTCTAGATTGTTCTGACTGTTGATTCGACTGCTCAGGATTAGTGGCGATCTGGACTACATTAGTCGAAAAGAGCCATACAGGGAGGCCGATTGTCAATCCTGGAAGTGACAATGTAGCCATATGAGGCGCACCAACATCTCCCCAAGAGGAGAAGGGATTTGGACTTCCGCCAAGGTTACTTCCTTGGTTGGTGGGCTCCATACTTTTCAACTGAAAGATCAACGTGGGAATAACAGGTGATTATGTTCCGCTTAAAATAAATTTTATTAACGACGCTTTTAGACACAAACTTGCTTTTTCATGTTTTAAGAGTCGAGAAAAAGCTAAAGATGACTCTAGTCGCCTTCGATGTATTAACGAGCCCGAAGTGACAAATGCTCGGTTGGACTTTTTCAGTTATAGAGTTTGAAAAAGGCCAAAAGAAACTGCTCTGGAGATCTAGGCAGAGGGTGTGCCAAACCTTTCGCGAAACCACAGAATACGTTTTACGGTACGGGTGGTCGATCTTCGTGAATGCTGTGTTCACTGCATCGCGATCAGTAGGGCGGCCGACACGGTTTCCTAAGGATAAAGGATAAAAGCCTATAGGGGTCTCCCAATATACGCGACGGTACGCGGGAGCTCAAGTCCGTGTTAGTGCCACCGACTCTCAGGAGGAATCACCCACCTTCGTAGAGATCGACAGTCACTATGTTTAACGACGCCGGAACACGTCTCTACCTAGACCTCTAGATGTTTGCGTTAAGTTACAAAGCGTTGTTATGTAAATTGGGTTTATTTTAATGTTGATCTTTCTTAACAGTTTGCCTTTCAGGTTCGCCACGAGATGTATATATACAACTTCCTATATGCAATCTAAGAATGAGAAGCAAATCTTTTCAATCTTTCAACTTTGAAAACCTTAATCTACTGAGGGAAAAGAAAGACACAACTTTTTCCACAGATCATAGAACACACACTAAAATGCACATTTTCCTAAATCGCCAAGCACACAGTCAAATGCAAAATGCACAATGCATGTATTTCTTTTCGTTATCCTTAATGTTGATGTAAGACAGAAAGGAAACTGTTGTATAATTTTGAATCTAATTTCAAGTAGAAATAAACAAGCTTGTCCACAATCAAAAAGACACCTTATGATAGACTTGTTTAAACACAGGAAATGTATAGATTCAAACCATAAAATGAAGAGCAAACAAACTCAAACAGCCATGAACAGTAATAAAACTAGCTCTTAAGATCACAAAGACACTTTTACAGTTCAGGATCTAAGAGGCCACAGTTATACTGGTTCGCTTTTCACAATGGGAAACTGTAATTGAAACAAGAAATACTGAAAGAACATTCACAGTTTCATCACACAACTGAGGCGGAATAATGTCAAGGAGAAGTGGTTTACAGCAAGTACAATGACAAGCAATCAGCAGCAAAATAACAGTGAAAACAGGGCTCAGACACAGTGGGAAACCTCAGGAAGACATAGCCTAACTGGGTCAGCGCAAGCTCTGGTCTGTCAAATTGACTCTTAGCGCAGTTCCCGAAGGGAGTACCTGCGCTGAAATGCAGACTGCCTGTGGACAGCCTGCACTGAGACACGAGAGTTGCGTTTACAAGGATTTCCGGGTCATAAAAAGCTCAAAAATGCACTGTTTTTGCTGAAATAAAAAGCTATAGGTCAAGTACAGGCTAAGGGATGATCAAGAGGATGAAAAGCTATCACAAAGAGTACAAGAGTCTTTTGTAGATCAGCTCTTCAAATCATGAATCTGCTCAAAATGAGCAAGAGTAGCAGCCCCTCTACTTCGCTTTTGATATAGTCACAAGCTTTTCGATTCGGTACTCTTTGGTTCAGGAAATGAATAGCAAAGATACTACAAACACCAACAAGATACTAGGCTCCCCAACGGAGTCGCCAGTTTGTTGTGGGGAAAAGTATCCGACTCGGATGACCCTATCCCTACTCTAAAGGTGACAGTCTTTAGCAACAACTGAAAGTAAAGCTTTAATGTTTTCCTTTATGAAAGTACAGAGAGAAGGAAGAAAAGATTAACCAACCGGTGTCTTTCGCTTTTGTCGATCCTTATCCTCTCTCTTTGTCTCTTGTTCCCAGCTCCTTGCTCCCTTTGCCGGTCCAGCTACACACAGATCCTGCACAACAGAGAGAAGAAAACTACAAGATACATGTACTCATAACTGATGCATGGATTAGAGTGAATCAAATATACAAGTAAATACAATACATCAATGCAATACAAGTATATAGGAGAACATTCAAAGCTTTATTGATAAAAGTAACAGGGTTCTGAGAAGGTTACAACCATCAATGGCTCCAATCCAGCAGCACCTCCCCAGCAGCAAGAAATCTCCTCTTCACGCTGAAAACTGAGGAAATAAGGGGAGAAGTTACTCTTTTCTTTTGAAGAAACAGAGATGTGAGATTAGCTGCCTATAATTTATGTAGGGGAAGATTTTCCCTACACTGATTTTGTCACGAAGAGAATGAGATCGGCTACCTGTAATTTAGGAAAAGTATAAAAATAAATTAAAATTTCTTGCTACAATACCAACATCTAATTAAAAAAATGTCGGCTAATAAACACAAAGAAGTGGAATGACATAATAATATTTAATTTACAAGAAGAGGAAAAAAAAACTGCCCACTGAGAGTAAAACAAAACCAAAAAATCAAATACCTCATTGACTCCATATCCAACGTGTGAGTTGATTCAGCTCCCAATGCTCCGTTTTTTTTCACAGATTCAAAACCCATTAACACAACACATTGGAAACGCTTCTAGAGCACATGAACACACAAAAACCAGACAATTTCACATATATAACACACATAAGACATATAACATGAAACAGAGAAACAACGAGACAACACAACAAATTGAAAGCGCTTCCAGAACAAATATTTCAGAATCAGCATACAATTATAGAAACAAATAAGTTAGAACCAAGGAATCAGAGATGGAAAGGAAAGAAATACAAATATTAGATTAAATGAGAGCATAGCTCGCTCCATCCATCTGATAAAACAGCATGCATCCCCACTCTGAGACACTCAAGAAGAAATAGAGCATTTACTTACCCCAACCAAATTATATATTATAAACATTTTAGTCAAAATAACTCCTCTGCTTCGGAAATCGCTTCTTAATGCCTTCAATAATTTCTCAATCTTTCCGCTCTGATTTCACACGGGATATCTGACATGAATGCCTCTTCCGCCCCTCCGTCTTCTACTGCATTACACCTGCATTTTCTTACATTTTCCGTGGAAATTTCAAAGCCCCAACCAGCTTCTTCACCATGGGAGGAAGCAAAGAGAGGTAGAATGAGAGGTGACTCCGGCATTTTCATAGGCCCCCAAAGCCTGAAGCGGACGATGACTCGACTCTAAATTTGCAGTAAACCCGAAACGAATCCCCACTTTTAGCAAAAACATGCTAGATTTAACGATTTCATATCATTGGGCTCCCAGGGTAATGATGAACCATGATAAGCATTAAATACACCGTTAAAAGCGGAAGCCGCGAGGCCACCACACCAGTAAAGCCGGAAGCCTAGAGGCCATCTAGAGGCTTCAAAACAGGTAGCTCCCCGAAATCGCCGAGGAAAAACATAAATTGCACGACAGATGTGAAGAATTTGCCCACGGAATGTGCACGCCAGCTGTCAAGCTTAGAAGCAAAAGGACGACGAAAAGGCTCACTCAAAGGAAGGCCTATCGGCCTAATTAAAAATAATAAAATTTTATAAAATTCAATTATAAAAAAATCATCTAATTTTATATCACTTCAACACTATACAACATATATATATAGAGTTTACTTTACACGTGGTTGTTTGGCTTGGTGGTTGGGATGGTCGGCTTGTGGGCCCCTCACACGGGTTTGATTCACCTTGCATGATGCGTTGCTCAGCAGCCTATTGTAACATTGTGTTTTGCCGCTCCATCAGTTTGCTGTGTTACCTGCACGCAACAGATGTTAATTTCAATGCTGGTGTACAGATGATGTATATATGGTATATATTGCTTCTTCAGCGGGGAAGCCCTTCCCACATCTTATAAAATTCAAATATAAAATAAATCATTGATATAGCGTGAAAAAAAAGAGTGGTCTACTATCTTTTTCGCGGACCCTTCTGAGCCGGCCTCTGGTGGTGCTGTAAACGGGAGTGGGAATTAAATTATGTAAACGGGAGCTGTGATGAAAGTGGGGATTTCTAAGCATATAATAAAAGTTCATTATTATATTTTATTAATGCTTTGAAAATATTAGAAGTATGATATACTAATGTTTAATATTAATCTCATATATGAGAATATGATCATGTTTTCAAAATACAAATAATATAATAAAATTATCTTTATTATTAAATTTGAATAATCTAATAAATATTTCAATTTATAATTATATATTTATTTAAATTAAATAATTTTATTTTTTTTAAAATGATTCAATATGGTTTCACTTAAATATTTATACGATAATGCGATAGAAAATGACTTCTAACTTATTCTTAATTAAAATAATAAATAATTTGAATTTAGTCATCATTTAAAAGTATATCTCATTTACTTCAAAAAAATTGTATGTTTTCAAAATACAAATAATATAATAAAGTTATCTTCATTATGAAATTTGAATAATCTAATAATATTTCAATTTATAATTATATATTTATTTAAATTAATTGAATTTTTTTTATGGTTTTTTTTTAAAGATGATTCAATATGGTTTCACTTAAATATCTATATGATAATGCGATGGAAAATGACTTCTAATTTACTCTTAATTTAATTGAATGAATAAATAATTTGAATTTAGTCATCATTTAAAAGGATATCTCATTTACTTCAAAAATAATATTAGACATAAAAAAAAATTAATTCAATTAAAATTGAGTATTCATATTATTTTTTTATTTTTTTTTTAATTCTGTCATAGAATTTCATTAAATAAGAAGTTTACAATATTCACTTGAAGGCAGGGTTTGTACATAGAGGTCAAAACTAAACTACAAGGAGACATAAAGGTAAACATAGTAAAAAGAAACAAAAGTATAACCCAACTTGGGGTTGGTTTTCAGAGTTACTTTTTTTCTTTTTCTTTTTAGTTACTTCCACCCACCTATTCGACAAAGGAGTGACCACTGCTTGCTAAATAATTTCAAGGCGACTGACTCATAAACCTCATAGTTCAGATCTAGTCTTAATAGCGAAGAAGAATCCCTTCAGAGGAAAGCCAAATGCAGCACAGAAGAGCAGTGCAGCCCCACAAAGAAAGATGCCCCCACCTCAAGGTACGTCTTTCAATAGAAATGAATCTGTGACCAAATTTTTTTATTGTGGTAGAACCAGCCATATAGTCAGATATTGCATGAAGAAGAAGTTTGATGAAGGTCAGAAGAAACATAAACAGCACACAGGTCATTTTGCTAATGAGGAACAGAGTCAGAACCTCAGACTGTTCATATCTGACTTTGCGCTTTCGACTAAGGATGATGAAGCAGATACCTGGTTTGTGGACTCAGGTGCATCCATCCACATGATAGGGAACAGACAGTGGTTTGAAGACTTCAAAGAGACCAACAGTGGAGAAAACATCTATCTTGGCGATGATAGAGGGTACCAAATCAAAGGTTATGGTAATATTCATGTTGTTTTGCTTGATGGAAATATTAGACACATTCATAATGTGATGTATGTACCCGGGACAAAAAAGAATATGATCTTTGTCTCTACGATAACTGATCAAAATCTCAAGGTACAGTTTTATAAATCATATTGTGTTATTAAAGACCTGTTGGATCGTATGAAGCCTATTGCATTAGGTATTCGCGTGGGAGGCTTGTACAAGCTAAATGTCAAAAGCGTACCACATCAGGCATTGACATCATCTACCTTAACTACAGTGGACTTATGGCATCAGAGGTTCAGCTATATTAACTACAATGGTCTGCTGCTATTACAGAAAAACGGTATGGTCGAAGGTCTTCCTGTTTTAAAACCTGTCCATATTGATTGTGATGCACGTGCACTTGGAAAGATGCACAGAGATGAATTTCATGTGAACGTTGATAGGAGGAAGAGAGATATACTTGAGCTGGTACACACATATTTATGCAAGCCTATGCAGACAAGGTCATTAGGCAGTGCATACTATTTTTTACTATCTATTGATGATTGTAATAGATTTACTTGGGTGTATTTCCTCAGGAAGAAGAACCACACTTTTGAATACTTCAAGGAGTTCATAAGTATGGTTGAAAAGCAAACAGGTAAATGCATCAAGATTCTCCGTTAGGATCAAGGTGGGGAGTGCAAGAAAGCTTGTGTCCTCAAATACTACAAATATCATGGGATACAGTAGCAGTTTACAGTACCCCACACTCCTCAATAAAACGGGGTTGTAGAGAGGAAAAACAGAACCCTTGTGGAGTGTGCTCGCAGTATGTTAAAAGGTAAGAATCTTTCTAATGGGTTTTGGGCTGAAGCAATTAATACTGCAGTATATCTAAATAATAGGAGTCCAACAAGAAGTTTAGATTTCAAAACTCCTTTTGAAGATTTATTTGGCTATAAGCCTGTAGTTAAGCATTTGAGAGTTTTTGGCAGTAAAGCCTTTGCCCATGTCCCAAAGGAAGATAGAAAGAAACTGGATTCAAAGGCCATCAAATGTATTTTTGTTGGGTATTGTATAGAATTTAAGGCTTACAAACTATTTAATCCCTCTACTCATAACTTTTTTGCGAGCAGAGATGTAGTGTTTCATGAGCAGGTTAATGATGGAAGCCATGAGAGTGCTAATGAAGAATGGCACGTGCCCTTATTGCTTGAAGAAGGAAGTGATGAATCAGGTGACAATAATGAGCAGCAACAAGAAGGGAAAGAAGATGATGTAGTTGTCAAGCCAAGTCCAGAAAATGATGATCAGACAAGGTTTGAAGCTACCCCACCACTCAGGAGATCAGGTAGGAAGGTTCAGTTTCCAACAAGATATAGGGAAAATGCTTTTATAACTAGTATTATGAATGTTGTTGAACCCTTTAGTTATAAAGAAGTTAGTCAATATAGTGAATGGAGGGCTGCTATGGAAGAGGAATATGAGTCAATCCTCAAAAACAAAACTTGGGATTTAGTTAAACTACCTGAAGGCAAACAACCCATAGGATGCAAATGGTTGTATAAGCCTAAATTTAAAGCAGATGGGAGCATAGATAAATATAAAGCTAGGCTGGTTGCAAAGGGGTATTCGCAGCAAGAAGGTATAGATTATGATGAAACATTTGCCCCTATAGCTAAACTAAACACAATCAGAATGATAATTGCTTTAGCTACCAAACACCATTGGATGATTCACCAGCTAGATGTTAAATCTGATTTTTTAAATGGGGACTTAAAAGAAGAAGTCTAGTTAGTGCAACTTGAGGGGTTTATCAAACAAGGTGAAGAAAATTTAGTTTGCAGGTTGAAGAAAGCATTGTATGGACTAAAATAGGCACCCAGGTCATGGTATGACAAAATTGATTCATTTTTCCTGCAACATGGTTATAAAAGGAGCAAAAATGACCCTAATCTTTATACCGTGTTTGATAAAGAGGGAAGGATTGTTTTGATTTCTTTATATGTAGATGATCTAATCATTACAGGGAATGTTGATAATCTCATTAAAGAAATCAAGGAGCAGATGTTTTAAGTCTTTGAGATGACAGACCTTAGAGAGCTACATTATTGTTTGGGTTTGAAATCTAGAGGGATTCTGGACAAACTTTTTTGTCACAGAGTAAGTATGTCAGGAGCTTACTAGAAAAGTTCAGAATGGATCAATGCAAAGCTGCAACAGTACCTTTACAGCAGAATTTAAAACTTTAGAATGATGATGGATCTAAGGAGGCAGATGCGACTTTGTATAGACAACTGGTTGGGAGTCTAATCTACTTGACTACAACTAGGCCAGATTTGGCTTATGCAGTCAGTGCATTGAGCCAATTTATGTCAAAGCCCCTTGAGAGCCATTGGGTTGCAGCAAAAGGTGTTTTAAGGTATCTCCAGGGAACCTTAGATTTTGGTATTGTTTATACTGATTCATGTGATGTTAGATTGACAGGTTTTTCAGACTCTAATTGGGCTGGAAATGTAGATGACAGACGATCCATAACAGGCTATGCATTTAGCATTGGATTTGGGGTCATTACATGGAGCAGCAAAAAGCAGAACACAGTATCCTTGTCTTCTGCGGAAGTTGAATATCAAGCTATGTGTGCAGCAACATGTGAAGCAGTTTGGTTGAGGAGACTTCTCCTTGATGCTGGAGAAGAACAAAAGGTTGCAATAGTGATCAAATGCAACAACCAGAGCTCCATCAAACTTGCAAATAATCTAGTATTTCATAAGAACACAAAGCATATCGATACACAATTTCATTTTGTCAGGGAGAAAGTTCAGTCAAAAGAAATCCATATTGAGTATTGTAATAGTTGTGACAATGTTGCTGATATTTTTACCAAACCTCTTGGTAGAATCAAGTTTGAATTGTTTAGGGAAGTGTTAGGCATATGTGTGAATCCATTTCTCCATTAAGGGGGAGTGTTGAGATTAATGAAGAAATGTCTTAATGGAGTGACGGTTCAAACCGAACCTTAGATTAGGAGTTTGTTCCTATTTTCTAGGGTGTTGTTTCAACTTCCCTAATTGTGTGTGAATTATATATTCATCATGTAATTATTGTAATAGGCAGAGTGTGTCCTACAGAGACAGTCTTACAGGTGGTGTTCCACACCTGTGAGTAGCTCAAATTTATTAATAAATTTGATTCTTATATTTTTGACAAATAATATGTAAAGTGTACATACATTTGAATGATCAATTAACCATTAATAAATGCACAATGAATTATAATATTGAATTGTACCCCACGCCTGAGATATTCCTCACATCCCTTGTGCAAATAAAAATAAACATCCCAAAGTTTCATACTTGTGGTGTAGAACTTGTGGTTATCCCAATGGACATCAATGAATGAGGAACATGGGTTGGTTTAGTTTTCTCCCTAGATAACGAAATTGAGAAATACACGTTTATCTAGTTTTATCTCTAAAGACCGCAAATGAGAATATTCTCACATAATGCACATGTGATAAATCACATACCTTTACTCAATTACAATCTGGGATAGATCCCGTAATTCCTCAAGTAAAACATTACTCCCCAAAGAAACAATAACTATCATGTGGGATGTGGTGCTACATATATATGACTATATGAGTCTCATGGTGGTGATAACCCCCCAAACTATATGAGCAACACCCCACCCCTCATTCCTCATGAATATACAATGTGCGCCTTTTGCGACTTTTTCAGGGTTACAAAAAAAAATGGGTTTTTTTTTCAATATATGTGGTATAAAATTAATTGGAATAAATATTTTTATTTTTATTTTAAAATGTTACAGCTTGCGTTAATTTATTTAATTTTGTTTTAACTTATAATTAAATAAAATATTATTTTATTAATTTTATAGGGAAAATCTAAAAGAAAACTTATTTTGCTTATTAAATAGTTCATTAAAAATGAGAAAGAGAAACTCTTGGCTATAGCTAAGGCAACAAAACTAAATAATGAATATATCATTAAGGAGGAGGAGGAGGAGGAGTTGGAATGGAATGATGAACCGCAGAAATTAGTTTATTCATTTGCATAAACATCGGGGAAAGTTATGCAGATATTCCGACAAATAGCTCTTAAGATAATCAAAAAAATTGAAAACTTTTATTGTGAGACTTCACAAAAAAAACAAAATATAAAAACCAAATAAAAACAATCTGTTCCATACCTATCTTTAACCTCTTAAACATTAAAATAATTTTTAAAATTTTTGCTCTTCACTTTTACTTAAAATTCCACCACGACCTCCAAGGTGGCAGCAGGTGCTGCCAGGCGACCTCCTCCACCTGTCGTGCTTCGCAAGAAGTTTAGCTTCCGTGGTGCTGCTAAAGGCCAACTATTTGGTCCTTTGCCAACTACCACCCGATCCCTGATTCCAATGACAGGAAACTTTATCCTCCAGCTTCTCTACTCCGATAATAAACCGATCACAAGTCGATTTCCACATAGTTACCAAGTTTGAATTCCAATTCAATATTATAAAAATTAGAATGAAAAAAAATAAAATTTGATAATATACCTTTCAAATATTTTTTCGGTAATATATATTTTAAATTTTTATCTGATTTTTTCTCTAATTTATTGTGAAATTTAAATAGTTTCTTATTTTAAATAATAAAATTTATTTAAAAAAAAAAACTACACAATCTAAAATCCTTTCTTAATTTCAAAATATATTTATATAAAATCCTTTCCAAATAAAAATATGTATACTTACAAAATAATCTATGTTTACTTAAATCTAAAATCCTTCTCTAATTTCAAAACTTATTTATATATAATCTTGTATACACACGTACAAAATTGATATTCAAAATTTATTTAATCTAAAAATTTAATAAAAAAATCAATTACTTTTTATAATTTCAAAACTTATTTTTATATAATCTTGTATACACATTTACAAAATAGATATTCAAAATTTATTTAATCTAAAAAATAATAAAAAAATCTATCACTTTTTACAAAAATTAAACTATTTTTACAAATGATCTTCTTTCCTTTTTTATTTTTTTTGGGGTGGGGGAAGGGGTGGTTTAACTTTTAACATAATAAAACTAAAACAAACGAAATTTCTAATTTCCCCATTACTAGGATTTCGTTTTCTTCAGCATAGACTACCGCTGTGTTGGATCACCGGGAAAAATAATAGATGAGAGAGAAAATAAAATTCGGTCTTAGCATTAATGTTAGTAACTCTTTCTTATAAGTTAATAACGTAATGCCCTTAGCTATGCTAGCCAATCAACAATCTGTGTGCCTTGGAATTTATTTCATATAGATTATGTTAACTAACTATACCTGGACTGCAGCGAATATATATTATGTTATCCAACTATACCTGAACCGGATCGAATTTTGTCGAATTATTCGGTATACGAATTGTATTGGCGAATTTTTGTATTTATTATTTTAATCCTAAGATAATTTTTTATACAATGTGAATATGGTTATTGACTATGGTTAAACATGATTAATTATGATTGATTATAATTGATTTTCATATTGAAACAATCTACGTTCAAGATCATGGTTGATCATAAACTCAATGGATTGATATTATAAACACTAGGGATTAATAGTAAAACCTTATAAACCCAACGGATTAATATTATAAACCCAATGTATATAAACCCTAAGATAAATATTATAAACCTTAAAATAAAAATATCTATTTTATTAATTGAATTTAGGCTTCTCTGATCCATATTATGAAAGGTAAGAAAACTTTCCGTAAAAATCACATCATCAGTGTGGTTCATCGTCACGACAAGATATATATTTCACATTAAAAATAATAATAATAAATATTAAAAATATATATATATATATATATATTCAAAATCCTTAATTATGGATGTTCATTTCTATTTTATCATAAATATTTTTAATTTGTAAATAAATTTTGTTACAATGTCATAATCAATATTACATTTTTACCACTAAGATTTTTTATTAATATCATGAATCGATGTTTCCAGGGTGAAGATGATGTTTCCATGCTCAGTTGATAGAACATACCCAACCTTAAAGTATTACATTCATAGTTGGGAGTTGTGTAGCTAGAGAGTTGGAGCTAGGAGTTGTGGAACTGGGGATTTATAAGGCAACGTCCCTTCATGCAGAAGTACATGGTGTTTTTGAGGTACTTTTCGGGACTAGGGACTTCTGTGTTTGTGAATTTTTTCTCAGTTTCTGATTACTTTTACATCTAAGTGTGTATTTTGCCACACATACTCGAGGTGCAGGTTCTGTTGGGATTTCCTACTTCTCCTGGGATCCATTTTTTATTAACACCTTTTTCTGCCTTTTGTTGTTTAGACATTTTAAACCCATCTCCTACATGATTTTCACTTGTTTGACTTACTTTGGACGCTTTCCGCCTTTATTTCTTTCCTCTCACGACCGTCATATGGGGGTGTGGGTCTGCAACAGTTTTCCTTCGGATTTACCTCCTCTCGGGTCCGATAATTCATAAGGATTTTCTTGTTGCTTATATTTCTTCCATTATTACCCTCCTCACATCAGAAATCTTTCACATTGCTTTCATTTTTCTTTATGCAATTATCATCCTATATCGCATTGTTTCCGACCAATTGCAGTTTTATCACCGGAGGAATAATGCCCACTTGGACAGACCTACTTAAGGTTATTTTACCTGGAACGGTGTCAGATCCTAGGACATGTCTGGAAATGACAAATTACTCTTTTCTTTGGTGGAAGTGGATAAACTCTTTCAATATATCACAACCTTGCAAGAATTTTGGTTTTAAGTGTTTTAATATATGGTGGACTTGTTTGGGTTGTTGTTATTGCCGTTGTTGTGAAGGGTGATTGTATAACCTCATCCACAACCTGTTTTGGATTTTCTTCTATTACAATCTTGGAGTGAACCTTCCATGGTTCATGGGGTGGCAGACTTTTATCCGATGACCTGTTGGACGTTATTTCTCATTTTTTGAATCGGGGAAAATTCAAAATTCGAATGACATAAATGTTGGGGGATTGTTGACCAGGTTTCAATACTACAATTTATGGTGGCAGGACCAAGATTGAGTATATTTCTGGATCACGGTATATGGTTTCATGACCTCAAGGTTGACACAGATTCATGTCTTTGGCGTACCTGACCTACTTATATAGACAACATCCTCTTTTTCTCTAACTAGGATTTTGGAAGTAACGGCGGGGTGGCCACTGGGTCCATATTTCGTGGGTATTTTTCTCTATTTTATCACATTCGATGGGATATGCGGTACAACAAGCTGCACCTCGAGGACTATTTGAGTGACGTCCCCACGTAACCACATTTACCCCTTCCATCGCTTCTTCTGGATTTGGATACGTATCCTACTTACCCATATGACAACAGAATTTCCACACAGCTGGTCCACCTTGGCTGCATGATTCTGCTTTTATACCAAGCTAAGTTGGACGATTTGTTATTAGTTTACATACTCTCTAGCCCATGGATTTTTTAGACCTTTTTAAATCTGACACATAAGAACATGAGGCTTTCATTCATGCTACCCTCGTTGCTGAATTGGAGCACTCAAATGGCACCTCTCGGTCCTCCTCTTGATGCCCATCAGCCACATTTGAACCATGCAAGCATCCCTCTCCCTCGGTCGCCCCCTTTCCACGATTAGTCTCCTAATGACCACCAGACACATGTGCACCATGCAGATCTACTTTTCCCTAGGACGACCTATGTCCCCTATCTGACTGAAAAAAACAAACATTGTATCAAATCAATCGGGACTGCTCCTCAGACGAAGCTACTGAGCTTCGGATACGACATTCTTATGCATCGTGTAACAATCTTACAAAAGGACGCACTTGTGGGACGCTAGTTTTTCTCGGACTTATTGGAAAAGGAGATGTAGGAATGGGTTTCTACACATGTGGAAAACACTACTCGGCTACACTCCCACAGTTAGTCAGCTCATGAATGTTGATTTTGGGTAGCATCGGATGTGCTCTAGCTCCGAAATTTGGTGGGAGGAGATGTGGGCAGCTCTTCGACAGGAAAAGCTCAGGTTATTGACCAAGCCATGGAGTAGCAGTAAGGGAGTTTGAATCAAGAAGGAGGAGGAGGAGGATGCAGCTCCCACATCAGCGGGACAACAGAGCCTATAGAAGAGGAAGAAGAAAGACATCTCCAAGGTTAAGTGCTTCAATTGTGGGGAGATGAGACATTATGCCTCTCAGTGCCCCAGGAAGAAAGGCAAAGGAGAAGCTTCTGAATCAAAGGCTGCTCAAGCAAAGGCAGAAAAGGATGTCGAGACTGATGAAGATTGTGCCATGAGTGCTCATGCACCTCTAGAAAAGAGGTGAGGAGACTTGGAGCTGTAGTCGAGAGGACTATAGAAGGGTGGCAGGATCCTTGAGGTGCCAAAACTCTTGGATCACATACAACTACATGAGACCTTGACGACAGTAGAATGATGACAGGTGTCACATGGAGCAACACTGGTAGAGTTAGAGTGCCTAAATCTGAGGCAACACAGTGGAGGTTGCAACAGTGCGAGAGGCACAGAGGTGTTTGCAGCAACACATTGGAAGTAGAGGGAGCATAGGATAGCAACTGAGTTATCTTCAACATCACAAGGCTTCCAGACTAACCAGGTTGTCAATGATTGGGTGAATTCAGTTACTTACTTCTTGGTAACTGAGTTGCAGTGCAAAAATTTGCAGTGGCAATGATATGGGTAGTATGGGCAGCATTTTTAAGACGGAGTTGCAGTACAGATGTAGAAGTGGCAGTGGTAGTGTCATGGGTAGTAGTACAAGAAGCAGCAGTGCAGTGGAAGTGGGGCAATAGGCCAAGCATCAACAGTACAGAGGACAGATGTTGTAGATCAGTGTAATGCTTCTATGGTGAAGTATTGTTAGAGCACATTCTTCACTAAGAGGGAGTGTTGATTTTGGTAGCATCGAATGTGCTCTAGCTCTGAAATTTGGTGGAGGGGATAGAACATATGAGATCTCTAGAACCTAGAAATCATTTGGATAAATTCCACCCGGATGAGGAGCTATTAAAATAATTAATATTTTTAATGGGTTCCTAAGTCTAGACATAGTGAAATAAAATTATTAATGTGTATTAATAAGAATATGGGTGAGAAAGTTCTAAATGACGAGGATCAAGCAAGTTCTAATCTTAGCCATTGATCAGGGACTTAATATCGACCATTGATTCATCAACAGGAAAAGTACAAGAGGGGGCTTGAGGGTCAGTTGGAGACACACACCAAGTGATCAAAGAATTTGATTTTCTGGGGCGAGGTTTGCTGAGGAAATCAAGTTAGTGATCAGAGTTGCAGCGAGGGGCAGTTCAGTAAGGTATTTTCATCCGAGGCTAAATAATACATAGCAGATAGGTAGCGCAGTGCCAGGAGAGACAGTGCAGGCCCTAGAAGGGTTGACGTAGAGGTTGAAGAACTAACACAGAGGCTGATGCAGGTGACGCAGAAATCATAGAGGCTGACACTGGGTCTCATAGGCAGCATTGGGGAGATTCTGTGGGGCATATTGGGAGCAAATCAACAGATTCTGAGCCGGGATAGGGTGAAGCAACTCCTGGAGGAGTGACGTAGTTCTAGAGCAGTGCTTGGAGCAGCTTTCGTTGTCCAACATAAGGAACAACCAGAGTCGTTGTGGGGTTGATCATCCTTTTGTTGATTTGCCAGAATATTTGTCTCTGGGTATAGGTACTACTGCTAAGGATATTCTCTATTGGGTGAGCCATTTCTGGAACACTAGTTGTATTCACGAAATCTGCTTAATAATACAAACCCTCTATATGTTGCACCAATTTTCCCGAATTGGGTTTTTCGGGGACAATTGTCCAAAAATAACGGTGTCCCTTGTGTTATTGTCTCAGTTTATTTCAGTGCATGATCTATATATTTGTGAAGGTTTCAATAGTGTTTAATTTGATGTTTATGCAATTAAATAACTTGTTAATGTAAAGAAAAAGTAGGAGATTGTAAACCATTACTTGTAGTAGGGGTTTCTGATGTGTTAGATTCAGGAATTTTCACAATGAACTCATGGTATTGTTTTCATTTCTTGCATCAGGAGGACCTAGAAAGGATTCAAAAACTCCCATGGGTCCAAGGACAAAGTTTCCTCTTGCTTCACCCATGGTATATCAAGTTCAATCCCCTCAAAGACACTCCAAATAACAAAATGATTTAGGTTAAGCTACTTGGGCTGCCTATTGAGTTCTGGACCAGGAGGGTATTGATTGACATTAGAAACTTAATAGGAAAATTCATATACGTCGACCCACGATGTTTGGGGGCTTGGGATAAAAGAGTGGCATGGATCCTAGTCGAATTGGGCTTCTCAGGTGGTCTTCTGGCGCATATTGACTTGACATGGGATCATCTACATATTCGTAAAAGACTAGACTACTAGAGTATTACTTTTTGCTGCCTCATTTGCCATCATACAGTACATCTTATGGCTCGATGTCCACATTGCATTAGCAGGATGGAGGTCATTGGAAGACAAGCTCATGGACATGGCAGAACTGGTTGGAATCATAAGGATAATTGAGTCACTACACATCCGGGTTATGTTCCAATTCATGACCATTCGTCTTCTGATTTGCATATTAATGGGCGTCATTCCTCCTCCTCACCCTATCTACTTCCCTCCCCTCCACTATCCTTTCCCCATGGAATGGCTGACACAAATCCCCCTGTTACTACATTATCTCCCCCTCCTTCAGATCCATATCATCCCCCCCTCTACTCTTCTCCATCCAACTTTCTTCCAACCACATCAGCCCAACAAGGCGTCCCTTTGGTGCCCCCTGAGATTCTAGACCATATAAATCATTCTCCCCATCTTGAACCATTAGAGAGTTCCCCACACACCCCCCTACCTCCCTCATCTTTTTCTCCCATAAATTCGCACTCGCATATAACCTCCCCTAGAAATTCGGTGGGCAATGGAATTGAATTCCTCTTTACAAACCCTGCACTTGACCTGGCTTCTCTTTCCATCCATCCGGGCCCGACTGAGCCTTCCCCGTCCATTAGTCCAAATTATGCCCTCAATATAATTGTTAGACATATGGGGGTTGGGGCAGTCAACATTTTTGTGGTCGTTCAAAAATTAAACCTATCTCCTTCCCCAAATCCTATGAATTGATTGATATTCCTATCAGCACATCTTTTGACCCTCGAGCCCTTGAGCATATGTACCCGCCCACCTTGACTCATGACGATGTGCCTTTCCCTACACCTACGGGTTGTGGGGGGACTCGCATAAATTTCTTTCCCTCAGGAATCTCTTATCCTCGGTTCGTCCCTATATCATTCTTTTACAGGAAACCATGACGACCTCCCACAAGGTCCTTGAGTATTTCAGAAATATTCTTCCAGACTGGCACATGGTGGTGGTCGATTCACTGAGTCTATCTGGTGGCTCAGTGGCATTATGGAATCCACACTAGGCATATTTTCGTGCATATAAATGCTTTGCAGGTATTTTCCTTACGGGGGCACTGTCATGGACTTGCAGACCATATTCATTTTCTAAATTTATATGCCCCATACCAAGACCGTGCTACTTTTTGGGACCGGTTGGATGCTTCTGATTTATTAAAAATAGGTTCACTTATCATAGTTTGAGATTTCAATGCTACTTTTTCTTTGGAAGAATGTTGGGGCACTCAGTGCAGAAAGGACCCCCTGGGGGACAGAATCCAACAGTGTTTTTGTGACAACAACTTGATGGATATTCCGCCCTTCCCCATCTTGCCCACATGGCATAATTTTAGGAATGGGATACATCACATTGGAAAAAGACTTGATCATTTTTTGGTCCACAAAAATCTTGTAGAAAGAATGGGTTTCCTCCATACCAAGGTCCTTAAGATTTATGTCTCTGATCATATGCCCATCATATTACAATTGAAATTAGAGGAGATGTAATTGGGTATTCCTTTTAAATTCAATAGAATTTGGCTTGAGGATGAAAACTTCATCACTTTATTACAATCCACTTGGACCTCGATGCAATTGGTGCCTCACATTTCCCCCATGCTCTCCATACATGAAAAACTTTGGGCCCTAAAATTGACGGTCTGTAAGTGGGAACGATCGAAGAAAAAGTCCATGTGCAAGGATTTAAAGAATATCATGGAGAAAACAGTGAGACTCGATAAGATTTTGGACAATGGAAACCCTTCACCCACTCTCATTAATAAAATGAAAGAACTGAAGCATAAAATAAGGAAGATCCTACATATTTAGGAAATCACTTGGCGTTTGAAGAGTAGGGCATTGTGGCTTAATGAAAAAAAAAAAAAATCCACAGATATGAAAATTATTGGAGGCACGTCAACTCCATCTGGCAGATTCGGGACTCAAATAGTAATTTGGTGCATAACACAGTTGATATCCAGAGGGAAGCTGTCTTATTTTTTGAATCTTTCTATCGAGCTTGAGAGGGATCACAGATTGAGGACCAAATTTGGGGCTTGGATTCCTACCCTACCATGTTTTATCTAGCACAAAATCAAATCTTATACAGGGCCATCGACTTCGATGGGATTCACAGGGTCCTCAAATCCTTTGCAAAAGACAAGTTCCCTGAACCCGATGGCTGAACTATAGAATTATTTCTAAATTTTTTTGATCTAGTGGGACCGGAATTATTACATATGATAGAAGAATCCAGGATTCGGGGCTACATTCCTGGGGCCATGAACTCCACTCTCATTTCCCTCATTCTGGAGAAAAACGAGCTTGACTCTTTTAAGGATTACAGGCCCATATCCCTATGTAATATTGCATATAAGCTCATTTCAAATATCATTGCGGAATGACTTAAGTTGACCCTCTCCACACATATCTCCAAGGAACAATATGGTTTTCTACATAATAAGTTGATTCATGATGTTATTGTAAGAGCACAAGAATGTCTCCACTCCATCCAAATGAAGAAGATGGAAGCGATTGTTAAAAAAGTGGACCTAGAAAAAGCATATGATTGCTTAGACTAGGCATTCCTACACATCATTCTTTCAAGAATTGGAATGGAAATGTACAACATAGAGTGGATCATGGCTTGTGTGACCATCGTTCAATATGTGGTCATCATAAATGGATATCCATCAAAATGTTTTGGTGCTGGAAGGGGTTTATGCCAGGGATGCTCTTTATCACCCCTCCTATTTATACTTGTCATGGATGGCCTTAGCCACAAGATCAGAGCTGCCAGGATTGAGAACATTTTTAAAGGGCTAACATTGGGAATAGGTATTGATGTTTCTCACAGTTTCTTCATCGATGATATTCTGACTTTTGGGATGTTACCTAGATTACAATGGACTGCACTTCATCACATTTTATGCAAATTTGGTGAGGCGTCTGACCTTATGATAAATAAAGGAAAGTTCATTCTCTTATATGCAGAAGGAAATCTCGAGGAGATCGAATACATTTCCAGTATATTTGGAGTGGTCACACAGCCTATAGGTGATGGATTGAAATACCTGGGTTTCAAAATCAAACCAAACAATTACAGAAATAATGGTTGGATATGGATTGTGGAAAAATTCTGCGATAAAATATTTGGATGTGAGCATCGTTGTCTTTCATTGGGGGGAAGATCCGCTCTAGCTTAGTCTATATTACAACAGCTTGCAGTGTAATGGACACACATATACTGTCTCCCTGTTGCTATCATCAATAAAATATGTGATATTATGGAAAATTTCATTTGGGGAGGCTATGGAAAAATCCACAAAATATCATCTGACTAGGCTGGAAAGAATCACGATTCCAAGGCAATATGGAGGTTGGGGATCCTAAACTTAAGAATTTTTGGCGGGTCACTTTTAATAAAGTCTTTATGGTGTGTGCTCTTTAGTGAGAGTCTATGGAGAGACATCATCCGAACAAAATATTTGGGAGACTTGCAGGCAGAAGAGAGGATGAGGGATGGACTCATTGGAAAAAATACAGGCTCACCCATATGGTTCAGTTTTACTAAAATCAAACATTGGTTCTTCAAATGCACATGCTAGACATTTGGCACAGGAAATAATATCATCATTGGAAGAGACCGCATTATGGGAGTGGACAAGGACTTGGATAAAATAGGTGACATCATTTTTAGATTAAATGTCAGCGGAATCATATATCTAGCACAAGCTATTAGAACATGGAATGGAATATTTCATGGTTGGAAAAAAAAGCTAAAGAATTTGGATTGACTGTCCCTTCAATAGAAGCTTGGGAACGATATATCACTTTAAATAGATCGGGTATTTACAAAAATGAAGGAGAAGATCACATCGGGTGGGAGGGCCTATTTCACTGAGGTTCCATATCAGTGGCAGGCACATACCTTTACATTCTATGCATCTCATTAAATCTACAACATAAATGTTGGTTCAGGAAGTTCTGGAGGTTACAGGCTCCCAACAAAATCATTTTATATACTTGGCTGGCTTGGAAAGATAAATCTTTGACCTAGGAAAATTTGAAGAAGAGAGACATGAATGGACCTGGTCAATGCGCCCTATGCATGACTTCATAAAAAACAAACCAACATTTTCTATTGGAATGTTCGATAGCAGTCCAGGTATGGGACCGAATCTCAAATCTCTTTGATTTCCCTCTATTAAACCACACCTCTATGGATTTATGTTTGTTTTGGTGGAGTAGGAGATCTATAAGGCAACACGCTATTCCTTTTTTTGTCTTTTGGGAAATCTGGAAGGCTATAAATGCCATTATATTTAATGGCATGCCACTCAACATTAACAAAATTTTTAAAAATATTTCAAATTGGATGGAGTCTTAGGAGAAAAAACCTATAGAGGCATAGGATTTGAGTTAGGGATGAACCTATACAGGTATAGGATTTGAGTTATGGAAACATCCCTCCACACATCACTTTCCCTACAGGATACTTTGATGGTGCAACACAAGCTGGTACATGTAGCTGTGGTGTGTGGTTGCATATGGACAATGAACAAAAATACAAGTTATACTGGTTTGGTAGCAATGGCACAAACATGCGGGCTGAAATCATAGCTTTATGGGTTTTATTGTGGTTTGAAAAGATATTAGATGTTCATATCATTCATATCTTCGACGGTTCACAAGCTCTAATTAATGATATGAATGGATCTTCCTCCATTTTCCATCCTCATTTGACGGGTTGGCTCAATCATATTGGACAAGTTAAACTATCATTTCAGAATATTTCCTTTCAACATATCCACAGAGAAAACAACTCCATGACAGACACTATATCAAAGAAAGGAATCAATGTTAACGCTGGTATGATACATTTATGTCTTCTGGTACATAACAACATCATTGTTGAGAACACCATCGTTCTCCCTTGGTGTTGATCTTTGACACTTTTCTTATGGATTCTCTTAGTATTTTCAGTGTATTTTCTGGGAACTATTTTTATCTCCTTTTTGTTTAATTTGTTATATATATGGGACATATCCTAATGTTGAGACAACGCGCATATGATCTGATTTTTGTTTCAATATGTATATTCCAGTGTTTAACCTTGAGTAATATTTGAAAATATCTAGAATTTGGTCTATTCCTACAGACCTGTTGTCGTTCTGTATTTTTGAGGTTGAGGGAGTAAAAACATTGGAAAACATCAAAACCACTTTGGAAACTGGGATCTGGCCCTGACAGCTTCAGAGAGGGATCTCTCTGTTTAATTTAGCTTTGTTTTTGTGTAAGTTTTAGGCTAGCTATGATTGTACTTGTTTGTTTTGTTTGATTGATTTGAGTGTTATAATTCCATTGGGCTATGGAGTCTATAAACTAAACTTGAGTTTGTTCATCAATTTTTTAAATGAGTTTTCACAGGGCAACCTAGGTTGCAGTAAATGGATCTTTTCAAAGTTACAAATGGATGGTGGAAGATCAAAAGTGTAAGGTTCAGTAGAGAACAAAGAGATTAATAATTCTTTATCCTGACTTCAGTAAAAAACATTAAAATTAACAACGACCAAAATAGGGCGCTTTTGATAATGAATCCTATTTATCACACTTTCTGTTGATTAATTCAGATTTAGAAAAAAATAGAGGAAAGAAATAAAAACGTTTAAACAAATAGACAGGAGAGACACATCACCATTTAAGACACCACATGAATCCTGTGAAAGGTCCCTGTATTATTGATGTTCCGGTACTTCAAAATTACAATATGCAGCAGAAATTAAATTCGGAAATCAACACTAATACTTCAAAAGTATTTATAATAAAAATTACAGTAATTCTTTACAAAATCGTTTTCAAACCGAAATTGTATTATTAGCCTAAATACAAACTAATAACATCTAATCCTGGCAAAAGAATAGGCCACGTAGGCTATTGAGGAAAGCGGTGGCCCTGTTTGGGTGGTTTCTGTTTCTGACTCATCCAATACAGAATGTGATGCTGAACTGAAACTTGCGCTGGCTGATGTGCTAGAAAAATCTTTCACTACCTTAATTAATCCTTAGTCCAATAAATCAAGTAACTCTTCCCATCTCTTTTCATCTGGCACTATTAACTTTTTCACCTTGCAGTAGATTCCATATACCTCTGTATACTTAGCAAAAGTTGGTTTCACAATAAAAATGTGTTTTACCTCATTCTGCACATGGAAGTCGTTTGTCATGGTCTCCAGAAATGCCTTTGTTGTCATACTCCCTTTGATTCCACTAAAATTAATGCTGCTTTTGGCTACCTCTTTCATCTTCAGGATATAGTCCTCCTGAGTGATCAGGTTGTCATTGATGACATAGATACTGTGTAGTCCCTTTTTCATTAAGGCTTCAATCCTGTTTGTAAATCTGTTCACCTACAACTCCAAGGTCTCACACCTTTCCTCCAATTGGTCAATAAGATTTCTTTTAATCAAGACTTTCTTGAATTCAAGAATGGTGGCAGTTTTGTCACTGACTCCCACTTCCTCCAGCTCATATCTGGACTTTGAATTTAAGAACCTGATAATATTGGCAGCTTCAGTTGGCATTTCTCCCAGTTTTTCCCTTCCTTGCACAATGGTCTCAGTGGCCTTCTCTATTAACTCTTTATGTTCAAATATAATTTGAATAAAAGGCCGAATCTCATTCATTGAGTCAAGTATGTTCACCCAAATTGTTTCCTTGGCTTGGGCCAAGGTCTGGCCAATAGATGTGTCTCTCTCTACCTAGCGCAGCTTTTCTAAAAGTCTCTGAGATTTGTCCAATTCAGCAGCCTGAGCAGCTTCAGCTTTGGCCTTTTGGGCTTCCAAATCTTTGAGTTGGCCCTGTAAGGTCTCAATTTCCTTTGATTGCAAAGACATATTTTTCAATGTCTCTGTGACCTGTTCAACACTAGGAGTCTGAGTAGAAGTAGTAGGCGTAGTAGTTGTTCCTGTTGATGGAAATTGAGAAAGAGGTACAACATCTAAGGGAACAATGGCCATCTTCAAGTTGTCTTCCTTCTCCTTTATCAGCTTTTCCAACTCTGCTTCCATCTGCCTGATCTGTATGTTTTGGTCAATAATTAGTTTCATCATGTCTTCTTTCTGAGCTTCATCATCTGCAATTTCCTTGGTCATTGGATCTTCTGTATCTGCTAGCTTGAGCTATTTTCTCAATGATGCAATGTCCAAGTTTTTCTTCTTAATAATTTCTTCAGCAACAATAACATCCTTAGGGTCCTACCCTATCTTGATAACCAAGTCTTCCAAAGACTTGATCCTGTTGTCTTTGGCCAAGGAGGAGACCTTCTCCATCTTCAACTGTGACTGTACATTTGCAAAATAAACTTGCAATTTGGATAAAGACATGGCAGTGTTAGTGAGAGTGAGGATATCATCTCACTAGTTTGTTTGTGCATCTCCATTTGATCAATGGGATGTATGTCCTTTAACTGAACTCAAAGGTGGTGCTCTTGTAGTCAGCTGCTGATTTGGGTTGTGAAGTCTAGGCCTTAAGAAAGGCCATCTGCATTTGGCCATGTTTAGTATCAAAAACTGATAGAAGTCTACTTTGTGAACTGGAAGTCTGCTTCCAAAATTGGTTGTAGGTAATGTTCTTCAGGATTTTGTTCCTGAGCTTTATTTCTCTGTACCTTTCAAACAATTTCTTCTCTCTTTCTATTTGGAGAGTGTGTGTTTCTAGCTCGGTCTCCTTATGACCCTATGAATATGAAGGTTCAAAAGGAGATGTAGTGAACTTGGTGGTTGTCGGTGGTGAATCGGTGATGACGATAGTTGCCTATTCTTCAATCTCTTTGTCTACTTCTTTTTTGTGAGTCACCTTGGGCCTCTTTCTGTAATTGATTCTAAATTCTTTAACTTCACTCCCAGTTGTAGATGATGACCCTTCCTACCTATGTCTTTTGCTAAAATTTTCTTGAGGAACAGGAGTCTGCAAACTGGAAGTGGACACAATCTTCTCTTCAGCTTCCTGCAGGGTATTTTCTTCCCATTCCAACTGATTGGAATATTGTTCTATGTCTGGCCTAGAAGTATGAATGTAGGGAGTATTCTCATTGTCCATTCTGAGTAACTTTGAAATGATGCCACAGGGGTCATAAGACCATATGAAGCTTAAGCTGAACTTCATTTCCTTTAGTATCTTATCTGCCTCCTCACCTATTGTCCTTGTGTTGCATACAAATGGGCCCACTTGTTTTTTAATCCTGAATTGTGCCTTCTTCTTTACTACTACAAAGTGGATCTCATCTGAGTTCAACATTTGCCTGATATATTCTAGTGCAAAGATCCTCATTGGGAGGTACTTGGGGAGCTTGTAGGGGGCCAATTCACATCCATAGACTCTAATCTCTGTGTAGTTTTCGTAGAGGTACTAATCTTCGGTCTTTGCTTGGTCTGATAGATGTAGTATTCGTTTGATCTCCTCACTAATCCTAGGCTTCACTGTACTGACGAGAATGTTCATAGATGGATTAACAAAGTCTTCTACAAATTTCTTGTAGGTGAATTCTTGTTATTCTTTCATGACCAGTGAGGTCCAAAAAATCATTGGTTGTTGATCACCTGCATCATCCAATTTTTGCTATGCAAAAGTGAACTTTTCTTCTTGATAATAGATGAACATGTAAATTAAAATAGAGGTGTAATTGAACACCTACTCCATGGGAAACTTGATGAACTACTCATGGATATTGTCAGCCAAGAATTTACTCAAATTGCAAATTGTAGAGGGCTTGTTGTCTATGGAAAATGTGGAGAGGAATCCTAAAATGGGCTCATCTACCCACTGATCAGAATGCTAGCCTAGAATGTGAGAAAGGAGAGAAATAATCTTCTTGGCCTTATCAAGGAAAATGGAAGAAGGATAAGGAGGATTATTCTTGGGCAATTGGGCATTCTTTGGCAGGAAAATCTCAAAAATTCTAGCTCTGGTGGCAAAATCTAGTTTTTGATAAAGCTGGGTGAGGGCTTCTAGGGAGAAAGGGGCAACATTTTCCACATAAGGGGTCATCATGATTTGGTCAAAGATTTGGCTGTAATGGTGAACAAAATGTCACCTGTAGGGGCAATTATGGCTCTTTGGGCAGGGACATAACAAGCTTGGCATCTTCTAGTAAATTCTGGGGCTAGAAATGTCACAGGAAAGATATAGTGGGGAAGGTTTGACTCCCAGAGTCCTATCTCATCAATTTTATCAGTGTTTATCCTCTAACCATCAATATAACTCGAGGAAATCATAGTCATAGAGTGTTTTAGTTATCCGGTAATCCCTGTCTACTAACAGTGTATGATCCAGGTCTATAGAAGGTGGAATTAATGGATTAATGGCCTGGTCCTGGGTCTTAGTTTTAAGAGGCATGACTGTAGCAGTTTCCGAACAAAATGAAACACAAAAGGAGGCTTACCAGGCTTAGAAAAGATAATGGTCTGTGAGGCGAAAAAGAATAGGGAGGTTAGCGAATGTTGAGATGTTGGTGGCGAAGAAGATCTCACAGAGGTCCCTGCAGGAAATAATGAATAGCAGAAAGCAATGAGAAGTAAATATTGAGAACGATAGGCTTGGGATTTATTTAAATGCAGAGGCAAAGTCCCGTTGGAAATGGTGCGGGGCTGTTACTGAACGGTTACCCGGGAAAAATTGAATGAGAAACGAGTATAAAGCAGGAAGACATTTAATTGGAGTAACGGTCGAGACATGTGGCAGGCGGAGAGTGGTGGAGTAGGAGTGGTGGGGGCGTGGCAAGAACAAATACGAGATCGGTGGTTTTCAAAGCAGGTGATGGGTAGAAAGCGGTATCAGTGGGGGGTTCAAAATCACCGCAATGCGCCACGTATGGGGTAGGGCCCGACATAAGAAACCACTTTCTGGATCCCCCCTAGCAGTAAAGGGAGAATGTGAAGGGGGGGCCAAAACAGTATGTAGGCCGTGGATGGAGCGGGGGACCAGATCCCAAGGTGTCGAATGTGATGGAGGTTTAGTCACAAACAACAAAAATCATTTGTCCACTTACGCTTGTGTCATTTTCTTTTCAAACTTAGGATAAGGGGTAAATATAGATTATAAAGTATTTCATCCCCGTGCACATATTTATCCTTTGAAAATTAAGATAAGGGATTAATAACAAATTTTGAAATACATAGTGCATACCATGCACTTCTGCCCTTTTTTTCCCTATCCTCAAACTTAGGATAAAATTTATGCATGTTGATATTTAAGCAAACCACCTAATCTACCTACCCTTAGCTAGACTAGCATTTTTTATTTTAATCTCTAGGGTGCACTTGGACTAGAAACCCCACTTTTATTTTCTTTTATGTAGAAAGAAAAACTATCTAACCTATCCCTTATTTCTCCTATTGACCTAGATTAAACAATTGGATCATTGTCATTTTCTACCTAACTAATCATTTACCCAAATTAAACTATTGGATAAACCTTTATTCTCTATCTAATTTACAGAAATGTAAAGAATTCTAATCATGATTAAGCAGTATGATTAAACTAAAGCAACTGATTGTGGCATTTTGAACAAGCTACACACAACTTTATTTTATAGAGATGAAGAAAAAACTATGTATGAGTAGTGGCATTTAGACTTGCAACACTTTTAGTATTATTCCCTTTTTTATTTTCTTTCTTTTTGGTTTGGAAATCATTGGCAGATGACAAGTATTTACAAAATAAGATTCTTGAGATACATCACTCAATTACCTTGAGATCCTAGAAATTATAGGACCCTAACAACGACTCCAGCTGGGGATGGCACTCTCCCTGTGAGGTGCCAAGAACATATGATCAATAGCCTTGAATTGTTATTTCAGCAATATCCACCTCTGATTTCTTTGTTACAATATTTATGGTAACTCATCAATGGAAGCTCAAGGCCTTCTCTGTGGGCTTCATCTTCGGTTAATAAGTTATCCAATCCACACAATAAAGACAATGATATATACAATGATAAATGGTAAGAAAACCTCTAATGCTCAGAAAAAGAAGGTTTGAGCATCCTGCCATTGACAGGTCCACCGAGTAATTTTGTGCCATCTAAATTTTTGATAAATAATGCATTATTTCCTCTGAAATCATAAATGACATAAGGACCCATCCATAGGTTATCAAAATTTTCCTGCTTCCCTTTATCCTCTCTTCTTGAATCCCACTTTAAGACTTTGTCACCAATGGTGAAATCATTTGCCTTTGTCCTTTTGTCAGAAACGTTTTTTATATTCTCATGAATGACTTGAGCCTTATTATAAACTTCTTCTCTAGATTGTTGCAACTAGATAGTTTGATCAATCCTCCTTTGAATATCATTGGGCTCAGCCTGCAATTCTTGAATTAACTTCATGACTGGAACTCCCAAAGAGGATGGAAAAACAACATCCATTCCATAAACCAATTGGTATGGTGACATGCCAATTGATTTATTTGTGGTGAGACTATTAGCCCAAAGTGCATTTATGAGGTTCATATGCCATGACTTCTTGTTGTCTGCTAACAGTTTCTTGATAATATTCACGAGACTTTTGTTTGAAGATTCAGCCAGCCCATTACCTTGTGGGTAATAAGAAGTTGAATGCCCCAAAGTAATATGGTATTTATTGCATAAATATATCATTTTCTTAGACCTAAAGGCTGCAGCATTGTCTGTAATAAGTTTGTTTGGGTAGCCAAATCTAGATAGGATGTTGGTTTCTAAGAATTTGATGAGCACATCATATGTGGCTAGTCTAGAAGGAATGACCTCAATCCATTTGGTAAAGTAGTCAGTAGCAGTAAGGATCCATTTATGTTGAGAAGAGGATGGAGGATGGATCTCTCCAATGAAATCCAATCCCCACTGTTGGAAAGGGCTTTAAACAGATATGGGCTTCAAAGGTAAAGGAAAAATATTTTTTTTTTCCCTCAAAGATTTGACACTTGTGACAAGAGGTTACCTTTTTATGGACATATGGAAAAAGTGTAGGCCAGTAAAAACCAACTCTTAGGATCTTATTGGTAGTGGTTTTCCAATAGAGATGGCCACCACAATCACCTTCATGGAATTCCTACATAGTACTTTCTGCACCATCACTCAATACACACTTTAGTAGAAGACCACCAACATATTTCCAATATAAAACATTTTCTATGATGCAAAATTTAACAGCTTTTAGTTTAAGAAATATAGCCTTTGTTTTTGTTAGACTAGGAGAAGCATTTAAATCAAATAAAACATAAATAAGGTCTGCATACCAGGGTGAGGTCATGAAAGCCTCATCTAGTTGTGGAGTCACCTGTTCCTCTTGATCATCCAATTCAGCTACAAAGTTAATATCTAAAGCATTAAAATTGGATTCAGCCATCAATTTGGCTAATCCTTGTCCTTTGATGAGCTTGGTTGGCTTGATTTCCATGTCATATTCCTAAATAATGGCAATCCATTTGCCACTTTTGCCATCTGGTCCATTCTGTGTCAAAATATCTTTAACAACATTAGGTACATAAGCAATTATATGGGAATGAAAAATATATACTCTAAAATCTGTAATTGCTTTTATCAGTGCAAAAGCCTGATTTTCCATTATGTTGTACTTGAGTGCAGCATCCCATAAAGCCTTGCTAAAGAAAGCAATGGGATGTTCATATCCATCAACATTTTTCTGCAAAAGGACAACTGCAACAGTATGTTCAGAAGCAAAGGAAAAGATTATAAAATCTTTAGTAAAATCAGGACTAATGAGGATTGGTGCTTTTGTTAAGGCCTATTTAACTTGGTCAAATGATTTCCTAGCTTTGATGTTCCACCTAATTTCAGAGTCTCGTTTTAGCATGTTTGTGATATTTCCGAGAAGTTCTGCAAGGTTAGGGATGAATCTTCTCAGAAGTTTATTCTCCCAATAAATGACTGAAGTTCTTTAATATTTCTTGGATGATTTATTTTTAGAATAGCTTCAATCCTTTTAGGATCAATTATGATACCTTGATTAGATACAATGTGACCAATAAGTTTTCCTTCTACAAGACCAAACACTATTTTCTTAGGATTTAATGAGATCCCAAAATTTCTGCACTTTTCAAAAAAACTATTCTAAGGTGCATGAGATGTTCTTGATCATATTTAGAATATGCAGTTATGTCATCTAGATAGATCACAATAAATCTGCCAATTTCATCAACAAAAGCAATATCCATTGCTCTCTGAAATGTGGCTCCAACATTCATTAATCCAAAAGGCATCTTCACATACATGAAGGTATCCCAAGGAGTAGTAAAGGTTGTTTTTTCCTGATCCTCCAGATGAACTAAGACATGATTATAACCTGATAATCCATCTAATAAGGAAATCCTAGAAGATACAACTACTTTTTGCAGAGTATGATCCATTTTAGGTAAGGGATAGTTGTCTTTTAGGGGAACTTTGTTAAGGTTTCTGAAATCTATACACAATCTGATTTCACATGTTTTCTTCCTAGTTGGTACAATGTTGGAAACCCACTAAGAGTATCTAAGAGGAACTATGATTTTGGAATCATACATCCTTTTGATTTCTTTCTCAATTAAAGGCATCAAAACTGGACTTATTCTACGAAGTTTTTGTTTAAAAGGTTTCTAATATTCCTTGATTGAAATTTTATGTTGTACGATTTCAGTGTCATATGTTTTAAGATCTTCATAGCTCTCGACAAAAACATCACTAAATTCCTTGAATAAAGCAATATACTTTTGTTTTTCAACAGTTGGGATTGATTAAGACAATTTTATGATCTTTGGGTCTTTTTCGGTTCCTAAATTACAATATTCAACTGTTGTTCCTGAGGGCTCAATCTTGGGCTTTTTAGTGACATCATTAAAATCAAATAGTTCTTCTAATGGAGCTAGACCCCTCGGCAAAATATTGTCTTTAAGCTGGAGTGTCTCAAACTCTTATTTCTCTGGGTCAATTTCAAGCAATTTTGGTTTATTTACAACTTTATCTAAGGGAGTATTTACATATAAATTATCTAGTTGCCTTTCTGGATCAGAATGTTCAATAATTTGACCATCTCCTTCAGATTCCAAATCAATACTGTCATCTTTCAATTCATCTTTGGATTACAGGAAACTCTCAATCTCTTTATCATTTCCAAATATTTGCCAATATCTTACGTTATCAGGTACATCTAGTCAGTGTTTTACCTCGAGTACATATTCTTGATTAGGATAAGGCATTTTGCAAGAGCTAGCTGAAAAAGGCAGATTGTTTGGAAAGATGTTTTGTTTTCCAGGAATTGTAGAAAGGTCATATTCAAGGAAATTTTCTAGGAAATCCAGCACATCATTTCTGTATGCTCTCATCCTAGGATGTTTGGTCGAATATTCTCCTTTAATTTGTTTAATAATTAATTCAACATCCCCTTGAATAGAAATTCTTTTAGCACCTAACTTTTTTTTTTTGTAAACCTAGAACGAGGGCTTCATACTCTGCTATGTTATTAGTGCATTGAAAATTAAGCCTGTATGAGTGACCCTCGGCATGCTTATTTCCTGTGTTAACCACCCAAATTCCTGCGCCAACACCATCCTTGCTGCAAGAGCCATCAAAACTCATGTTCCAAAGAGGTTCAGGAGGAGTTTTCAGTTCTGTTATTTGTGTTTTGGCTAGGTCTGTTTTAGAAACCTCATTCTCAGCAGTGATTACTTGGTTGTTGATATTTCCATCATTGTAAAGAATAAATGAATCTAAATCTAAATGAACATAATAAAGTGGATAATTTTGAGGTCTGTCTTGAGTACTCACCATAAATTTCATTAAGGTTTCCATATGTAGTCTCCTTTGCTTCCCAAAAACTGATATGGTAGCAAAGGTCATGCCCATTTGTAGGGTTCCTTGTAGTTTTGCTCCCCATGAGTGTGACAGCAGCATGCCATTCTTAGGGCGAATGTCTGCAACCACTATGTCCATCACTAGACTTTTAGCAGGGATTTGGGCTAAGGTAACACATAGGTCTTTGATAAGACCTAGGCATCTAACTTCGCTAGAATCACAACTTTAGGCATTAAATTGTGGGATGCACCTGAATCCAACATAGCATTATGGAGAATCTTGTCATGAATATTCAGGCTAACATAGAATGGAGGAACTCCTCCTTCCTGTGGTTTGCCTTCAACTTCATGCCCAAATAAGAGTTTAGGCTGATCATCATTCAGATTTACAGAGTCAATATTTTCCCCAATGTTTAAGGCTTTCATTACTTGGGGTCTGTACATGTTTTTGTTCATTAACTCTGTGAGAGGAATAGGGATTTTCAATTTTGCTAGTTCATTCTCAATATTGAAAGATGTTTGATTCTTACTTAAGTTAGGAAGTTCAGCTTGCTTTGTAATTTGTTTTATGGTAGACTCTTTTTGTTGACTCGTGGTTGGGACATTTGTTTGAGTAGTTTTAGAAACACTGTCAACAAGCTTTCTAACAGTGATTTCTACCTTTTTCTTACCAGAATTATCCACGGTTTTCTTAGGAAGACTATCTATGATTTTCCTAAGTTCATTTTCAGATGACTTCTTAGTTGGTTGCTCTAAGATATTGGCATTGGGGGTGTCTGGATTCTTTTTTCTTCTAAGTTTGTATTGCTTGTGGACTTCCATTATGGAATTTTCAAACCCTTGTTTGTATTCATTTGACTCTTCAGAATCCAATTCATTTTGGGCTATGAGAAAAAGTTCCTACTCCTCTTGAGTGAGGAAAATTGTTTCATCATCATTTATCCCCAACAAATTTATTTGATTATCATCCAAATCTTCCACAATATTCCCCTCATCATCTGTGTAATTTTCTTGAAAAGGAGGTTGAACCTGCTGGTCTGGACCCTTTTGTTCTCTTTGTTTAATTTGGGGAACATTCCTTCTAAAGTTTTGGTTTCTAGTTTGAGGGGCATTTTGGTTTTCTCTTGCTTGAGTTTGGTCATTAATGTTCACTCTTTACATCATTTGATTCACTACTCTGACTAAGTTATTAATCTTATGATCAACAACAGAAGGTCCTTCTTTTATGGTAACTCTGCGTTCAAACTTCAATTTGGCTTTTTTGGCCAAGATGTTATTCTTTTAGACTGTAACGGTTAATATTATTATTGAGTGGCAAACCAGCTGCCGCGGACTGGAGCATTACAACAGTGAAGGAACTCGCTCTTTCCACAAAAATCGAGCCTCGTCATGTCTGAAAACTTAATTGAATTTACATTGCTGAATTGGAGGCTGAGAATGGATCGATCCAAGGAGGCTTTGCACTTCAGAATAATCGGAGTCCGCCTGTTGTTTCAGAATAACCGGAGTCCGCCTGTTGTTTGCCCAGGAGTTGGCTTGTCGATCCAGAAAGAGACCTGGTTCAAAACCTTAAGATTTATGCGAGCCACTCTGCTGTTTTTGCAAACAATCCCATACCACCGCTAGCAAACGTTCTTTGAGTTCCCAACCATCTTCTTTGTCGTAACCCGCCACGTCTATGGATGCAACTGGTGAGAATAGAGGAGCTGAATCCTGAAGCACGCGTTCTCTGGAAACAAAACCACTTCCAATAGGAGATTAAGGAATGATGCAATTAGACTCATCAGAGTTGACTAACAGGGATCTTCTGCAACGGGTAGAGCCCAGATTGGCTTCAAGGTCAGCTTGATTGTTCAGGTGCCTCAGAATATGGAAAAGGGATATTTTTCGGAACTGGGCCAGAGTAAACCTGATTTTCTTGAAAATGGAGACTAAGTGAATCTGCGAGGGATTTGAGTTGAGGTTCAACGCTTGGATGATCAGCCTGGAGTCTCCAAAGACCGACAGAGTCAGAAGGTTCCTTTTGATAGCCAGATTAAGCCCTTGCCACAGAGCCAGAGCTTCAGCTCTGTTATTAGATTCGATGCCCAGCCCCCATTGGAACCGAAACTCAGTTGATCCATTCGGATTCAGAAGAACCCCACCCCCACCCGCAGCTCCGGGGTTGCCTTTAGAGGCCCTGTCGAAGAAAAGGCAGTGTTCCTCCAATGCAGAGCGCCATTTGATAAACTCCTGTTCTTCCAGGTGGATTTCCCAATTAGCTTGGGAAATTGCAGGGGGCATGGGCTTGAAAACATAATTTGGAACAAGATTTTTGAGCCAAAGCTCCTCCTCACTGTCCAAAGCTGCTTCATTCCTTAATGCAGGTTTGGTATCCAAAGTCTCTCCCAATAAAGCTTGGATTTTAATGATAATTTTGCCAGGAGTACATTTTTCATCCCTGAACAGCCTATTGTTCCTCTCCAACCACAGCTTCCAGCAGGTAAATTTAGGGATCCATATCCAGGCTGTCTTGAGGAGGCATTTTTTAGAAAGATCGAACGGAGATAAATTGGCCCAGTTGTGAAGCAGGTTAGGGATGTTACCAGGAAGCTCAACTTTGTCAGCCCCTGACCTCAGGACCCCCCTCCAGACATCACGGGCAAAAGGGAAAAGCAACAACAGATGGTTAGCAGACTCTTCCTCTGACACACACAGAGGGCATCTGGAAGGCCCTTCCATTCCACGTTTTCTTAGAATATCTCTACTGAGAATGCTGTTATGAGCTAACGTCTAGCAGAAGAAGTCAATTTTGGGAAGCGAAGGAAAGGCCCAAATAAATCTCCATTGAGTAGGGTCAGGGGGGACATTAGGAATCATTGTTATACTTTTGTAACCTTCAGAGACCGTGAAATTGCCAGTGAGGGAGCCCCACCCTCTTTTGTCCTAGTTGTTGCTTTGATTGGAGATTTTCCTTGGAGCTTAAAGTAGGGATGCTTCAACCTGCAGCCTTTGGGGAATCTCTCCCAGGTACCAACTATCCCATCGTCTTCCAGTATCATCTGTCCAAGTTGAGATGTCCCACAGGGTATTCAGGTTGTTGGACTGTAGCCAGATTTTAATGTTTTTCAGGCCTTCAACATGGTTCAGAGGCTGTTCACCAAGGATTGGATCATCCCAAATTCTGATTTTTTTCCCATTACCTGGTATCCAGTAAAGGTTGTGACTGAAATGCTCCATAGTAGAAAGACAAAGTTTGAAGATCGAAGAACATTTAATGGTTTTTGGGGGTTGGTCCAAACATCTCAGTCATTGTCCATTGAAGTATTTCTTCCACAGCACTCTCTTTCTCCAGCTAGCCTTTCCAGCAACAATATTCCATAGAATTTTGGAGCCCAGGGAGAGATTCTGGGCACCCAGATCTCTTAATTGGAGACCTCCTTCCAGAGTTGGTTTTTTAATAGTGTCCCATTTAACTAAATGAAGTCTTTTTCATTATTTTCCCCCCCTTCCCAGAGGAATCTTCTCAGCAGACTGTCCATTTTACTAAGGAAGGTTTTGGGGGCAAGCAGAATGGAATGTTGATAAAGAGGCATACTTATGAGAACAGATTTCATCAGGATAACCTTCCCCGCATTGTTCAGCCAAGTGGCTCCCCAAGCTTGAATTCTAAATTTTAGTTTGTCAAGCAGGGGCATCCAGTGGGCAACTTTAGGAATGGATTTGAAGATTGGAATCCCCAGATATTTAAGAAACTCCCAGGTCTGAATTCCTTTCATCTCTAAGAGCCTGGCAATATCAGCCAGTTCCTTGACCGAGCAGTTCCAGCCGTAGATAGTGCTTTTTAGATAGTTTATCTTGCTGCCCGAGACCTCCTTGTAGATGTCCAACTCCTTCTTGAATGATCTTGCAGAATTTATGCTCGCTCCTCCAAGCAACAAAGTATCATTGGCAAATTGGGCATGGTTAATGTCTTTAACATTGGGAACCATTTTGAGTCCTGGCAGAGATTGGATTTGTTGACAGTAGTCAAGTTGGAAGCTAAGCACAGAGGCTTGAATAGCGTAGAGGATCGGGGACAGCGGGAAACCTTGTCTTAAGCCCCTTGAGGCATTGAAGAACTTTGTTGATCGGCCATTAACCAGCGGCGCAATCCAAGGGGAGGCGACCCAGGCTTTCACCCAATTTATGAAGGTTATAGAGAAGCCTAGCTTCTTCATAACAGCATAGAGGAAATTGTGTTTCACCCTGTCAAAGGCATTTGCCAGATCGAGCTTTATCACCATTCCTTTCTCTTTTCGGTGGCAACTTGAATGAACTGCTTCTTGCACCAGCACAATATTGTCCAGAATCTTTCTCCCTTTGATGAAACCTCCTTGATTTTCCGGAATGATGTCCGGCAAAAAATTCTTGAGACGATTGGCTATTGTTTTGGTGATCAGTTTATAACTGGTGTTACACAGTGAAATGGGCCGAAATCTACCAAAATCAGAAGCTCCTTTCTCTTTCGGAATCAGGGCAAGGAAGGCCAAGTTGGTGCTGCCTCCGATCTTGGAACAAGATTGAGACTTCCTGACCATTCTCAAAAGATCTTTATTAATTATAGACCAGCAAGTCTGAAAAAATCTGGCATTGAACCCATCAGGCCCAGGAGCTTTATCCGGCTCCATGCAGTCCAAAGCCTTCTTGAGCTCATCCATGCTGATCGGAGCAGTCAGCATAGAATTAACAGAATCGTGAACACAATGAGGGATTAGATCAAAGGGGTAGGCTTGGGAGTCTAAAGGAGGGTTTTCAGGAGCCGTATAAAGCTCTTTGAAGAAGGTGAAAGCAGCTCTTTTGATGCCTTCAGAATCTTTGACCACAGCATCATGGGAACGAATTTCTGAAATAGATTTGTATTGCTTGCGAGCTTCGGCTTGCTTATGGAAGAAACTGGTATTCTTGTCGCCGGCTTGTAACCATAAGTTTCTGGATTTTTGTCTCCAGTACTCCTCTTCTTCCCTACTAGCTCTATGGAGAGTTTTTTGCAGCTCAACTTCTCTTTGAAGCATACTTTGAGAAACAACAGAATTCTCCATTGTAGATTGATGGGCTGCAAGGTTTTCTAAAGATTCTTTTCTCTTGGCAGTGGGTGTTTTCAGAGTTTTATCCCACTCCTTGAGTCTTCTTTTAAGGCCCCTCAATTTTTCTTCCCACACATAGAATGGGGATCCCAGGATCTGCCGATTCCAAGCTTCAAAAACCACTTCATGGAAACCATCTTGCTAAATCCACAAAGGACTGAATCTAAAAGGTATTGGACCAAGGTTTCCATCAAGGGAGAGCTCGAGACTAATACGTTTATGATCAGAAGTGCAATTTGGAAGGATTTTAGAAGACCCTGTTAGACCACATGTAAGGAAAGTGGACTGGACAAGGAATCTGTCCAGACGAGCAGCTATGTGGTTGGGTCCTAATCTTTTGTTAGTCCAGGTATATTTCCTAGCAGAAGGCTTGATATCCTCAAGATCCCAGTCTAGCATTATGTCTTCCACCCATTCTCTAGCTGGATCCCTTACTGGGGAACCCCCCTTTTTCTCATCAATGGCTAGCGTGACATTCAGATCACCTGCAATAATGATATTTTCTGGTTTGTGCAATAAAAGAAAGGACTGAAGCGAGTCCCAGCAAAATTTTTTCTCCACTGGAAGGACCGGAGCATAAATATTGAACATACTTACTTGTTGACCAGAGTCTTTGTGGAGGAGCTGGATGAAAATCCAATGAGAGCAGTTTTCTTCTTGAATCAATTCATATTTGGAGCTGTCCCAGAAGGAGGCAAGCCCGCCAGAGGCGCCCCTAGCACTGACAGCTCTTCCAGGACCTTTATGCCAAAATGTCTTACTAGTTTGGAGGAGCGGATTATCCTCCATCTTTGTCTCCTGGATGAGAAGGATTTCAGGCGAATGCATCCTAACAATATCTTTCAGGGCTTCTTCTTTCAGTCTGCTGCCTAACCCTCTGCAGTTCCAGGAGACGTACTTCATTATTTACTGACTTGGGAGGTGGTGGCTCCTTTTGGAGCCCTGCTCTGCTTGCGCCCGGATCTGGTGTTCATCATTCCTTTGAGAGTTTTCTGGGAGCCTTGTAGGACGTCCAGATAAGTTTTCTCCTCTCTCTGTTTCTTCTTGGATTTCCGACCCCTAGCCGACTTGATAGGAGTGATTTGCGAGCCATCTGATTCGGTGTCTCTCTCTTCTGACTCTTCCCCTGAGTCAGAGGCTGGACTGATGTGCTCCTCAGTACCTTCGGTTCCCCTTTGATCAACAGCTGCTAGAGGAACAGTTGAATTTTCTACGGTTTCTTTCAGTTTATTCGAGTGGTCTTCAGTTTCTTCATGATTCTCTGTTACATTCACCTTTTCAACTGGGGGGGGGCCTTCTTTTGTGATTGGTTTGGTCTGAGAATTGGACTGGGGTTTCCCCATTGTTCCAGATTTTGTCTGTTCAGAAGGCTTTGAGACTACCTTGCCCTTTTTTATCTCTTTCCATCCTTCTTCTTCCACCTTGTCCCTTGATGGGGCTTTAGGGCAGTTTCGTTGGAAGTGACCATGCTCGTGACAGATTCTGCACTTAAATGGCAGTTGCTCGTAGTCCAGTTTCTGGAAGTGATGCCAATCTCCAACTGTAAGTTTAACGGCTTCCGACAGACTAGCTTCCAAGTCAACTTCCACGCAGATTCTTGCGCAGGTGTATTGGCCCCTATTGTCAGCTTTGTCAATGAATCGACCCAGCCCGTTTCCAATCTTTTGCAGGGATTGGTAGCTCCAGCAGTGGATCAGCAGGTTGGGGAGCCAGACCCAAACAGGAACCTCCTTTGGAACATCAACTGAAGGGTCGAAGTCAGGGGTCCATTTGTTCAGGAAAAGGCCTTGATTTCCCATGAAATACGGACCATTTCTGAACACCAGGTCACGGTCTTCCTTGGTAGTGAATTCGAAAATGAAAAATCCTCTACCGACAGCATAACAGATCACGTTGTTCGTCAGCAGAGGCCTCCAATTTCGTTGAACCCATTCATCTGTCGATTTTGTTGATGGCCATCGACCCATAAATTGCCCGACCAAACCTCTGTCAGCCAAGGCAAGAGCTATTTTGGTCAATTGTTCTTTAGGCAGAGCAATCTCTGGTATTTCTTCAAGTTTTTTGATGAACGTCGGGACTTCAGGTGTTGGACATTTTTTCCCTTTCTGAGACAGGAGGTTACTGAATGCGTTTGCAGAAGAGTTTGGAGGGGGGGGAGAGGCCTCTCCGCCCCCTGGAGCACCCATGGCGGCGGCACAACACGCAGCGATCCCTGACCTAATCGCAGGAGATGAGAGCGCGTGCGATTTTGAAGATTTTTCATTTTTGGCCAAGATGTTAGCTTCAACTTTAATTGCATTTTCTTGCATTTCTTCCAAGGTTGTCGGGTCTCTTTCTCTAAGTTGATATTCCATGTCTACATCAAAACCATTTGGAAAATCAATTAGAGCTAGGCCAGGGGAGGGCTTGATGTCTTGTGGAATGGCGTTGTAAACAATATTAAATCATTCACAATATTCTTCCACACTTTCATTTGGTTTTCTTTTCAGTATCTTATATTCATTTAGGAGTTGAAGTGGATTCTTCTTGATCTCCCATCTCACTAAGAAAGTTTGATGGAAAGAATTAAGGTTGGCTATACTTCCCGCAGGTAAACCCCTAAACCATTTCTTGACATCACCTCCTAAACTTTGGGCAAACAATCTCATTTTAACATCAGCTTCATCTATTTCTTGGATGTAAAACACATCATTCATCCTATCTACATGCTGTTGAGAAGTATAAGCACCAGTGTTATCAAAGGTCACAATTTTTTATTGATAATTTCCAGGCATAGCATTCAGCTGGGCTGGAAACACCAAAGGTGCATACCTTCCTTCCATAACTATTCTCGAATATTGACTTGAAGATGGACTTAATGTAGGTGTAGTTTTGATAACTATAGGGATAGTAGGCACAACAGTTTTGGAAATCAAATGTGAGGAGGTTGATACTATGGAATGAGTAGGACTGGGAGGTTGTAGATGAACTGACTAGGAGTAATGACTAGACAGAGAGGATGTTGCAACTGTTAAATCAGAAAATTCAACTGATTGTTGAATAAAGACTTCTTCAATAGCTTGGTCCAACACTGAAACTAGACCTTGTAATTTTTCAAATTATTGTAAAAATTAAAAATCAGGATTTGTTTCAAGGAGTTGGGTTTGGGGTACATATGGTTGTAGTATGGCTTTATCTATGACATTTTGATCTACAAAAGCCTCAGACTTTGATCTAAACAAACTTTGTTGGAAAGATAAATCAAATTCTATATCTTGTAAAGCTTCAAATTTCTCTCGGAAAGAATTTGACCTTGACAAAAGGAATATTCTCAAGGAGAGAATTGAATCTAGACAGAGGACTATTACTACCTTGACTCTCAGCAAAGCTTTTCTTTCTCACCAATTTCTCAGGGTTATCTACGATTTCAGCAGGTTTGGGATTAGGGTGAGATCTAGTGTAAATTCTTTTGGGAGCCAGGGCTATGAGAAATCATCACACAAAAAAATTAAATTAGAATCTATGACACACTAAATATATAAAAAGTAACAACCTCAGATCATGTATTTCATAATGAGACAACAGTTGCCTATTGAAATACAGATTTAAAACCAGGGAATAATAATGTTTTGGATTAAAATGTATTCGTCCCCAATATGGTCACCACTATGTTGTCATTTTTTATTTTTGAGGTTGAGGGAGTAAACACATTGGACAGCATAAAAACCACTTTAGAAGCTGGGATCTAGCCCCATGATCTTCAGAGATGGATCTCTCTGTTTAATTTAGCTTTGTTTTTGTGTAAGTTTTAGGCTAGCTATGATTGTACTTGTTTGATTGGTTTGGTTGATTTGAGTGTTATAATTCCATTGGGCTACAGAGTCTATAAACTAAACTAGAGTTTGTTCATCAATTTTTTAAAGGAGTTCTCACAAGGCAAGCTAGGTTGCAGTAAATGGATCTTTTCATAGTTTTAAATTGATGGTGGAAAATTAGAAGTGTAAAGTTCAGTAGAGAACAAAGATAAATTAAGAATTCTTTATCCTAAATTTAGTAGAAAACATTAAAATTAAAAGCAACCAAAATAGGGCGCTCTTGATAACGAATCTTATTTATCACAGTTTCTGTTGATTAATTCAGATATAGAAAAACAAAGGAAAGAAATAAAAACGTGTAAACAAATAGACAAGAGAGACACATCACCATTTAAGACACCACATGAATCTTGTGAAAGGTCCTTGTATTATTGATGCTCCATTACTTCAAAATTACAATATGCAGTAGAAATTACATTCGGAAATCAACACTAATACTTCAAACGATGAAGTATTTATAATAAAATTACAGTAATGCTTTACAAAATTGCTATCAAACCAACAGTGTATTATTAGCCTAATTACAAACTAATAACATCTAATCCTGGCAAAATAATAGGCCATGTAGGCTACAGAGGAAAGTGGTGGCCTTGTTTGGGTGGTTTCTGTTGCTGAGTCATCCAAAACAGAATGCGATGTTGAATTGAAACTTGCGCTGGCTGTTGTGCTAGCAAAATCTTTCACTACTCCTGAGTTAATCCTTAGTCCAGTAAATCAAGTAACTCTTCCCATCTCTTTTCATCTAGCACTCTTAACTTTGTCACCCTGTGGTAGAATTCATCTACCTCTGTTGTTATATACCTAGGGGGGATAATATGGGGTACCAAGGGTGGTACCCAAGGTAATAATGTAATAATGGGATGGGCCATAGTAATAAATAACGTGGTTAACCCATGTCATGTAAGGGACCACAAGTAGTTAATAATAATGTAATGGGCCCATGGTATTAGTTGATGGTATGAGGGAACCATGGTAATGATGCATGGTATTGTATGTATGAGACCTATATAAAGGCTAGAGACTCCACATGGAGAGATAAGAAGAGAAGTATTATTGTATGAACATGCATATGGCTTGTGGAGTGTTCTCCTTCCTTAAGGAGTGAATGTATGGTGTTGCCCTACCTTAAGGGTTTGATCAATAAAGAATCATTTCTATCTATTTCTCTCTTATTGTTTCTGGGTTTATTTCCATTATCACATATTTCCGGGTTAGATCTACAATAATTGGTATCAGAGCACTTTCTTGGGCAAACCGTGGAGAATTTTTTATTTTATTTTATTTTTTGCAGGATTTCGGGGGCGATGAATTTGCAGATCAGATCTGTACGTTTTGGTGCAAGATCTGCAGAATCTAATTGCAGATTTGTATTCCTTGTGAAAAAATAGCTGATTTCGAAAAAAAAATTGGTTGAATCGGAGTCCGGATGAAGGAGATATCACTGATTTAAAAATCAGTGGGGTTGCAGACAATTTTCAGGGCAGCGAGTTTTCGGCGCAGATCTAGACGTCCTGGTGCAAGATCTACAAAATCTAATTGTATATCTGAATTGTTTGAGAAAAATCACCCAATTAAAAAAAAAAAATCAGTCGAATCGGAGTCCGGATGAGGGAGATATAGCTGATTTAAAATCAGCTCTTTTTTGCAGAAATTTTGGTGACGGCGGGAGAGTAGCAGCATAGATCTGAAATTCCAAGTGCATGGATCAAGATTTCTACCACATGGGCAGATGCAGAATGATTGTTCCATTTCTAAAAACAGGTTATAATAGAGATTCTGAGCAATATTGACGAAAATGTGACATTTTCAAATTTTCGCCAAGTCAGTGAATTTTTTTTCCAAACCATTCATGGCTTCTAGCAAGGGTCTATATTTTACAGGAAAAGATGATGGTCCTACTATTGAAGAATACATAAATAAATACAAGAGGTTAGTTAGACTCGAGTGGAAATGGTGGGTAGTGCAGAACTTTAGAGATGAGGCAACCACATGGTGGGGATTACTTAACCAAAAGAAGTGTTCCAACCTGCCCGATGAAGAATTTGAAAAGTTACTTTTAGACAGATGGTCTCATGCCAAAAAACAAGATAAGGAGAAACATGTGGGTCTATTTTCTACTGGTATATCCTTATTGCAGGTTCATGGATTGATTCAGAAGGAGAAAATCATTGTGTCTATAAATCCTAGTTGCAAGCATAATCTCATAAATGTCAACTTGGCAAAAAAATTGCAAGTTCCAGCGAAACAAATTGAAAGTACACAGGTTGATGATAAGGATGTTCAAATCTATAAGGATTTGAAGCTTTCTATGGATAAGTATGTGTTTCATGGTGATTTTTATGCTTCAGATATGGATAACATGGATGTTGTTTTGGAATACCCTTGGATGGAATCCGTGGGTACTATCAATATTAATGTGCAGAAGAAATTCCTGAAGCTATGGTATAAAAAGAAGAAAATTACATTACAGGATATTTCCATCCATAAATAGGTAGAGCACATGGAGGCTGAAGCAGAAGATGTTCAAGGGACTGACATATCAGATGATGAGCCTTTGATGATCGACAATCAAACACAAACAAAGGCTGCAGAAGAAAAGGTTACAGGTGATGATACATCAGAGGAGGGCTCAGTGGTTGAAGTCATATTGAAAAAGAAGACACCACAACAGGCACCACAGCAGGGTGAAGTCAAGAAAAAGCCATCGTGGGTTAAAACTTCAACATATCATCACCCACATCACCCCGCAAGACAACCATCATGGAAACCAAGTAGTCACATGATGGATAGAAAGGAGAGACGATCCACCTACTACACATCAACACAGAAGAGCTGCCACGGTCAACTTCCATCTCAAGCGAGTGAGGCACCAGCGAGATCGAAGGTTCACCTTTCTCTTGGATGGCTAGATGCACGTGCATGGTATCAGTGGACTACTCTTTTGAGTAGATCTTATTATTTATGTTCTTCCCATGTTTCGGGGACGAAACATGCTTAGGGGGGTGGAATGTTATGTACCAAGGGGGGGTAATATGGGGTACCAAGGGAGGTACCCAAGGCAATAATGTAATAATGGGATGGGCCATAGTAATAAATAAGGTGGTTAACCCATGTCATGTAAGGGACCACAAGTAGTTAATAATAATGTAATGGGCCCATGGTATTAGTGGATGGTATGAGGAAACCATGGTAATGATGCATGGTATTGTATGTATGAGGCCCATATAGAGGCTAGAGACTCCACATGGAGGGATATGAAGAGAAGTATTATTGTATGAACAGGCATATGGCTTGTGGAGTGCTCTCCTTCCTTAAGGAGTGAATGTATGGTGTTGCCCTACCGTAAGGGTTTGATAATAAAGAATCATTTCATATTATTTATGGGTTTATTTGCATTGTCTTATATTTTCATATCAGATCTATAATATTTCTGGGTTAGATCTACAACAAGTGGCATCAGAGCTACAACAATAGCTCTGGACGACAATAATAGAGTTTTTTGGAAACAGCTGTTCTACAGAGAATCTTTATTTTGTTATTGATACCTTTCATTGTACTGAGATAAAACAATTTCTTCACTAAAGGTTGCTTTCATCAAATTTTTTGAAGTTGAAACTAATATCATATCTAGGCTAAAGTTTTTAACTGTATCTATCAATAATAAAGATCAATTTTCTAAAAGATTTGCTATTTATACAAGCAAAAAGTTCAAAATCTGAAAGAGAATTTGTATCTTTTTCGTAAATACCTAATGTAACCACTCACAACTGGTTTTATTATGAAAAGAAAAATTATTCTACAAAAATAGAAGAATAATCTTCTATGGAAAATATTTCTTGAGAATTTGTCCATTAACAGGCAAGGGATCCCTCTTACCTGCTAAATCCTGTAACACAAATGTTGATGGACCTATGACTTCAACAATCTGAAAAGGACCAAGCCACATCCTTTGAAATTTTGTATGTTTGCCCTTTTCTTCATGAGCCTTATCCCACTTTAAAACTAAATCTCCCATCTGAAAATCTTTTCTGGTCATTATGTTTGAATCAAAAGAGGATTTTACTAGCGCTTGATGATGAGCATGCTTTTTCTAGCTTGTTCTCTGTTCTCATTGTTCTTCTAATTTAATTATTTCCATTTGTCTCAGTTGTAAGGAGGAAGTGGGTACTTCATCAATGTATTGTACTAAAGACAAAGAGGGAATGGCTAAGTGAGTCAGAAGAACCACTTCTTTCCCATAAACTAAATTAAAGGGAGAAGTGTCGATTGAAGCTTTTTGCATTATCCTATCTGCCCATAAAGCATATACCAAAGCCTTGTGCCAATTCTTTTGATTTTGGTCAACTGTTCTTTTAATAATCCTGATTAGGTTTTTATTTGTTGACTCAGCTAACCCATTACCTTGCGGATAGTAATTGGCCGAATATTTAAGTTTGAATCCTCTTTTAAGTGCAAATTCAGTCATTGCATTTCCAGAAAAGTATGATGCATTATCAAACATTAAAGCGGATGGCAATCCAAACCTAGTGATTATAAATTGATCTATGAACTCAATGATATTTTCAGAATTAGTTGTCTTGAGCAGAACTGCTTCTACCCATTTAGTAAAATAATCTGTTGCCGTGAGGATGTATCTATGCTACTTAGAAGAGTGAGGAACGATCTCACCTATTATGTCCAAGCCCCACTGACTGAAAGGTTGCTCGATGTTTACCGGCTGTAGTGGCAGGGACGACTTCTTTTGTCTTCCAGCAGTAGTTTGGCAGACTTGACATCTTCTCACGTAACTGTGCAAGTCTTTGAACAGCGTGGGCTAGTAATATCCTGCGCGTAAAATTTTATGTGCAGTAGCATCTCCAGCATAGTGTCCACTTGCTGGCCCATCGTGGAGTTCCTGTAAAACTTTTTCAGCTTCAGCTTTCTCAAGACACCTAAGAAGAACAGAATCATAATTTTTTCTAAAAAGAATATCATTTATGAGTTGATATTGCTTAGATTTCAATCTTAGAGCTCTTTTCTTAGTATGATCAAGGTGTGAAGGAGCATACCCGTTCTTAAGATAATAAATGATATCAGCATATAATGATTCTGCATCGTTTAGGCTTACCTCACACATTTGTACCTCTTCAGATGGAATTTCAGAAATTTGCGATGCTCCGGCCAGCATTTTGCAGAAGCCTTGACCTCTTACAATGTTTGCTGGTTTGATCTCAAGGTCATATTCCTGTAAGGCAGTAACCCAATTGGCCCTTTTCTCACCCACATCCTTCTGTACTAGAAGATTCCTTACCGCTGGAAACGGTACTATGATCTTAGTATGGGTTTTAAGTAAGAAAGGTCTGAAGTATTTGACCGCTTTGAAAACAGCATAAGCCTGTTTCTCCACGTCTGAATAATTGAGTTCAGCACCCTGTAAATTTGAGCTAAAAAACGCAATTGGAGCTTCCGCTTTTTCTTGATTCGCTTGAGTTAGAATCGTAGCATATGACTTATTTGAGGCAAATGTGTATAAAATAAAAGGCTCTGAAAAATTCGGGGTTGCTAAAGATGGAGCATTAATAATAGCTTGCTTGATCATGTTGAATGCTTCATGTTCGTCTTGACCCCATTTAAAATTTGAATTCTTTTTAATCATGGTTTGCAAAGGAGACACGATTCGTGAAAAATCTAGAACGAATCACTTTACAAAATTGATTTGACCAAGGAAAGATTGCATGGCTTTTTTGTTATAAGGTAGGGATATTTCAGAAATTTCTTTGATTCTGTCGGGATCAATGTGAATACTGGATTTTGACACTATGAATCCTAGAAGTTTCCCTTCACTTAGTGCGAAAAAAGATTTCTTTGGGTTAAGTGAAATTCCATACCTTAAACACCGTTGAAAGATTTGTTTCAGGTCTTTGAGATGGTCGCTTCGCTTCTTGGAGTACACTATTATATCATCCAAATAAATTACTACAAATTTATTGACTAAACCTTTGAATGCGATGTCCATGGCTCTCTAAAATGTGGCACCAGCATTAATCAGACCAAATGGCATCTTTCGATATGCGTATGTGCCCCATTTAGTTCTGAATGTGGTTTTCAACTAATCATCGGGATGTACCAACACTTGATTGTATCCTGAAAATCCATCCAACAAAGACATTAATTCTGAGCCTGCCACTGCCTGCAGTATCTGCTCCATAGGTGGAAGAGGAAAATTGTCTTTTTGACAGGCTTTGTTAAGGTTCCGAAAGTCAATGCAAATCCTAATATCTCCGTTTTTCTTTCTAACGGGTACCATATTGGAGACTGTTGGTATCATCCTAAGACCCTTTTTCCTTCCCAAAAACATATCATTTATCCATACATTTTCATCATATATTCCTCAAAACCCTTGAATATTGATTATTAATCGTTTTATAGTTATTAAATTGCATAGAAATTAATTTAGGGGTTTTATGTTCCAGAATTAGAGGTTTTTGATGACATGGTTACAGGAAGTACCCACATCCTGTAATGAGCTTACCGTTTGACATGTGGCGCAGCAGATGAGCTAGAACGAAAGGCATGGGCGAAAAGCAGAATGTCCAAGCATGGACAAACACCTATCTCCCAGCCAAATCGAGCCTCCTATGCATGCGGTCAACTTAAGTCAAAGCAGGGTACTCTAGCAAATAAAAGCAGCAACAACATCGTTCTATTTTTCATTTTTGATTTTTGTTCTTTTTGAAACATATAGCATGGAAACATTTTGAAAAGGCTATGTGATAAACGCGGCAACAACGCTATGTACATTCATTGTATCGATGACATGGCTGTGCGTACGCATATGTAAATACAGTTAGTTTAATGTTTGAAGGTTAATCGTTGAATCGTTTTTCTCAGAACAGAGTTTTAGTTTTAATACAAAGACATATTTACAGTCACGAAGTGTGTATACCTTTTGCATTGGTTTGATTGCTGATCGGTGATAACCAGTATATCCTTAGGACACGGACGGGCCCTGCGTTCTTCGATTGGTATACTGTCCATTCGTTTTGTTACATTTCAGTTCTTATATGTTGCACAGCGTTTATATTCGATTCGATTTCTATATCACATGGTTTGCATCACAGTTTCGATTTACATAGCTGTTGATTTACATAGCATACGGGTTGCATAACATTTATATAAGCTTTCGATTCCTACAGCCTTTGAATTTCATTACATAGATATGGTGTGCGCTTATGAACGGTTTATGGTTATGTTGAATGGTCAGCACTAGGATCTGGAAGGGAGTCTTGTAAGGGATTCGGTCCCTGTGTGACTTATAGATGCATTCTCATAAACTCTGCTTCATTTCACAGTCCATTTATGTTCTCTTTATATAGTTTAATAGTGTAAATATCTTGCATGCTGTGTGTGTTTACCAAGCAAGGGTTTTCTGAGTGATACCTCTGTAAGGAGGTTAGAATCATTGCCACAGTCATACACAGTACTTAGATTCATGATTTGATTTGATAGATACATCTCATAACCAGCATTGTAATCAAGTATATCAGTAGGGTAATCTAGGTGTGTGAATGATAGGCTGCAAATCCCGGTCTTCCGTAAAGAAGCCTTGTAACCTACCTCATAATCACCTGGTCGGTAATTCTTTATGTCTATATATTTTAGACCACGCCTCTAAGCTTACGCACCTCGGTCGATATTAAATATAGAGTCCAGTATAGTACCCTAGCTGGAACCACTACATTTTGGCGCCGTTGCCGGGGAGGTGTACGTAAAGGATTCAAACAAAAAGAAAAAATTTTCAATACACAAAAACAACCAAAAACACAGTTAGAAATCATGTTCATTTATGCCTAGACTTAGAGACAATCAAGGGAGATTTGTAAGAACCCCCCACCATCTCAACACTAACCCATCATCATCAGGAGCAGACTCTCCAGGGAACACAACACCAACTGAGGAGGATATTCAAACAATAGCTGAGAAATTTTATTCAGGACAGCACATTACTCTTGCTGAGAGGGAAACTCTATTTTCACATAAATCACAACAGCAACCCTTTCCTAAATCTTCTACACAAGGGAAAAGTAGCACCATTACCAAACAATCTTCCTTTCTCTCTTTTCCACCAAGATACACTAAGAGACCAATTAGAATGGCTGAGGAGGGATCTGGATCAGTTCCCCATCAAGAGGAGGAGGAATCCACTTTTAAATTCCCTATACAAGAACCACAGGAGGATGAGGAGATCAAAATGAAAAATATACCCCCATCCGTGCTACCCAATTTCTATGGTATGGCTTCAGAGGATCCGGACTCATTCTTATTCGAGTTCGATATTGTGTGTCGAACTTATGGCTATACTGATGATGCTCACAGACTGAGATTGTTTCCAGCCACATTAAAGGCAGCAGCCTTGAAATGGTTTATGGGGCTAGGTGAGCATGCCATAGTGGATTGGGATGGCATGAGGAGAATATTTCTGAGGAAATATCAGCCTTATTGCAGATCCAAAGACTCTAAAGATGACATCTTTAGAATGAGTCAGCAGGAGGATGAAACCTTAGAAGAATATCTAGAACGGTTTGTCTATAACTTGCAAAAATCTAAACACCGAACAATGCCTCCTGATCTAGTCCGCACAATATTTTTGAAAGGTATCCGGGAAGAATACATGGATGATCTCAACTTAATGGGCAAAGGTGATATCTCTGCCTTACCCTTTGAAGAAATAGCTGAACTGTGTGAAAAATATTCAAGAAGTAAAGCCAAAATGGGAAAGAGAACCTTGTCATCTAGGGTCACAAAAACTGCCTCTGTTAGTGTCACCCGGGCTGAAATTGGTAATCTTTTAGAAGAGTTCAAAACAGATTTGTTGAGTACTCTAGGAAACCAAATTGATACCTTAAAACCCAAAAAGAAACAGGAGGAAGAAGACAATATCATGGCTATTTTCTGCCCCAAGTGTCACAAGAAGCATGCATTAAAAGACTGTCCTCTAGAGAATATCCAAGTATGTGCTTTCTGTACTGAGCATCATGATATGTTTAACTGTCCTAAAGTTAAAATTGTGCAGAACTGTAACATGGCAGCCAGCACAGAGATGGAGAACGTGTATTACATGGGTGCAAAGCGACCATGGCAGCCAAGGCAAGCACCCCAAGGTATGTTTCCTAATCAAAATATGCAATTTCCTATGAATGATCAGATGTATGCACAAAACTCATGGAATATACCTATGCCATGGCAGCATGGAAACTAATCACAACCATCTCAACAGTATTCCCAATCCTACCATCAGTATCCTCAATCATACCCACCTTACTCACAGCCATATCAGCAGTACCAACAGCCATATCCATCACATTCACAGTCATATCAGCAGCACCCTCAGCCAGTTGTTTATCAGCCCCAACCTTCTCAACAAACTCTGCCTGCTCCTCCACAAATAAATGTACCACAACTTCAATTTCCAACTAATCCACAACCTCCCAGACCCACACAAATACCTGCTCAAACTGTCCCAAATCCGAACAATAGATCAGAGAGGCCAACCTATAATGTAGAGGAAGGAACTTCCTACTCCACACTGCCTTTACAAAACATTAATCTGAGGTCTGGTAGGGTACTCCAAAAAGATTCTCCAATAACAGACCAGCAAGAAGAAAACTTAGAAAAAGAAAATGAAATGACAACTCAAACAAAACCAAGCAGTGAAACCAAAGACAAACAGATGCAATCACTGCAACCACCTTTTCCAGACCGTTTGGTCCAAGTAAAACCACCATTGCCTCCACCACAATTTGATGTCTTGGATGAACTTAAAAATGTCTACATAAAAATCCCTTTGCTGCAAGCTATAAAGGACATTCCTATTTACACCAAAGCCATCAAAGACATGTGTTTCAAGAAACCTGCTAGAAAGAGGATTGATCCTCAGACCATTCATGTGTTAGGAAATTTAGCAGGCCTTATGACCAATGCCATCTCCATGGAGAAGTATGTTGATCCGGGCATTCCAAAAGTGACCACCATCATTAACAACATACGGATCCCAAACACTTTGATAGATCTTGGAGCTGCAATCAATGTCATGACCCTTGAAACTATGAGAACACTCCAACTCATGAATTTGCAACATACCACAACTGTTCTTGAACTAGCTGATAGGTCCAAAGTCATTCCTGAGGGGATTTTGGAAGATATCATCGTCTCACTGGACTCTTGGGAGTATCCGGTGGATTTCCTAGTCCTTCAACCTAAATCCAATCTAGGAGGACATCCTATCATTCTAGGCAGACCATGGTTAGCGACTGTTGATGCATTTATTGGATGCCGATCAGGTAACATGATTATCTCTAGAGGGACCGAAAGGAAACAACTCACCCTCTATCCATCGGCACAATCACCTGCAGTAACACATAACTTGTGGCTTGATGACAAATTTAATGACAAAGAGGAGGTACAATCTGTTTTTAGCATTGACCAGATCTATGATTTCCACGAAGACAATACTGATTTGGTAGAATTATTTCTTTCACAACCTGATATATCTGAAAATTTGAGAAATGAACAATATAACGCTGCAGATGTACTTCTAGCTCAAAACTTTCAAGAAACATGCACTATCCACTCCTTGCAATCTACATTTCATGACATCTTTCCAGTTCAATCCATCACCAATACACAGAGTCAAGTCATAGAGATCAGTCCAGGCAAAACTTTGAACATAGGCAACCATCTAGACTCATCTCAACAAGAAAAATTGATTAGACTCTTGACGAAGTACCAAAAAGCCTTTGCTTGGGATTACACTGACATGCATGGGATTCACCCCGACACATGAACTCACCACATTTACACTGATAGCACCATTAAACCGGTGAGGCAACCACAAAGAAGAATGAACCCCATGCTCCAAGACATTGTCAGAGAGGAGTTGCAAAAACTTTTGAGAGTCAAATTTATATATCCTATTTCTGACAGTCAGTGGGTATCCCCATTGGTTATTGTGCCTAAGAAGAATGGCAAGTGGCATATCTATGTTGACTACAGACAGCTAAACAAAGCCACGCTCAAAGACTACTTCCCACTGCCATTCATCGACCAAGTGTTAGACACCCTAGCTGGCAAATCATCATTTTCCTTTCTTGACGGTTTCAATGGCTACAACCAGATCCGGATTGCCTCTGAAGACCAGGACAAAACCACCTTCACCTGTCCTTGGGGCACCTATGCCTACAATGTTTTGCCATTTGGACTTTGTAACGCTCCAGCTACATTTTAGCGAGCTGTGTTAGCTATCTTTGCTGATTTGATTCATGATTGTGTTGAAGTGTATTTGGATGATTTTTTAGTATATGGCAATTCTTTTGAACATGCATTAGAAAATCTAGAGAGAGTTTTGAAAATGTGTATTGAAGCTAACCTGTCCCTCAGCAACGAAAAGTGCTTCATGATGCTAAATGAAGGGATAGTGTTGGGCCATTATATCTCTTTTCAAGGCATCCAGGTTGACCCAGCCAAGATACAGATTATTGCCGATTTGCCTATTCCACAGAACCAAAGAGAGGTAAGAAGTTTTCTCGGGTATGCTAGCTATTACTGCAGATTCATTGAACATTTTAGCAAGATAGCCTTACCTTTGTTTAAACTTTTAGCCAAAGATGTATTTTTCAATTGGACTGAGAACTGCCAACATGCATTTGAACAACTCAAGAAGAAACTATCTACTGCACCAGTCCTGAGAGGGCCTAATTGGAGCTTACCATTTCATATTTTTACCGATGCATCTGACACTGCCATAGGTGCATGCTTAGGCCAAAAAGAAGAATCTTGTACATATGCAATTTATTTCATTAGTAAAAATCTCACACCTGCCGAGCTAAACTATACAGTTACAGAAAAGGAAACACTTGCCATCATTTATGCTGTGAATAAATTTCGCCATTACATAATTGGTTATGAAGTCTTTGTACATACTGATCACTCTGCCATTCGACATCTCATGAATAAACCAATAACTAGTGGCAGAGTTACCAGATGGTTACTATTGTTACAGGAATTTAACATCACAGTGTTAGATAGACCAGGCAAAGAAAACCAGGTGGCAGATTTCCTATCTAGACTGCAAAATCCAGGTGAGATTGTTCCTGTTGAGGATTCTTTTCCGGATGAGCACTTATTTGCAATTTCCATAGTAACTCCTTGGTTTGTTGATTTAGCTAATTACTTGTCTACAGGTAGGACACCTCCACATTTCACTGCAAAGGAAAGGAAAAGACTGATCAAACAAAGTGTTAGATATTCATGGCTCAATGGCGATCTCTTTTACACTGGTTTTGATATGATCATTAGGAGATGTGTACGAAATGATGAGGTAATTGACATTTTAAAATCTTGCCATGATGAACCGTGTGGTGGGCATTTTGCAGCGAAGCGGACAGCTTTCAAAGTTCTTACTCTTGGATACTATTGGCCATCCATTTTCAAGGATGCCAAGAAGTATGTAAAGAGTTGTGACAGCTGCCAAAGGATGGGCAGACCCACAGCTACCGATCAGATGCCCCTTCAGCCCCAAGTTCACTTGGAACCATTTGATAAGTGGGCTCTGGACTTCATAGGACCTATCAACCCAGCCTCTAATGGTAAGAAGTACATCTTAGTATGTATTGATTACGTCACAAAGTGGGCAGAAGCAAAAGCACTGGTAAGAGCAACCGAACACACAGTAGTCAATTTCCTTTTTGAGGAGATCTTTGTGAGGTATGGAGTGCCAAGAGAAATTGTCACTGATCAAGGTACCCAATTCACCTCAAAGCTCATGAAGGACATCACAGACAAGTACCAAATAAAGCATAGGAAAAGTACCCCCTACCATCCACAGGCCAATGGGCAGGTGGAATCCACCAACAAGACTTTGGAGGGGATCATTACCAAAACTGTTGCAATGAACCGCAAAAACTGGGAAGAAAAGCTCAAGGAGGCACTCTGGGCTTACCGAATTACTTGGAAAGATACCACCGGATTTACACCATACCAATTGGTGTATGGTAAGGATGTCATGCTTCCTATTGAATTCCAAATTCACACTTTTAACTTAGCTACAAATTTACTAATTGATTTGGATCAAGCACAAAAAGAGAGAATCCAGCAGTTGAACCAGCTGGATGAGATGAGGCAGCAAGCAGAACAAACCACCACCCTCATGCAAAAGCACAGGAAGCAATGGCATGATTCACACATTAAGAAGAAGCACTTCAAGGAAGGTGACTGGGCTCTGCTTTTTGATTCAAAATTCAAGCATCATAAAGCTAAGTTCACTACCCATTGGATGGGCCCTTATGAAATTGTTCAGGCTTATGACAATGGTTTAGTAAAACTCCAAACTATTGATGGCAAAGGTCATTCTTTCACAGTCAATGGTCATCGCCTGAAGCTGTACAACAAGCCCATCAGCGAGCAAGATTTTCTCCATACACTATCTCAGCAAGAAGAGGTTGAGGTACTGCAACCCTCAGCTGCAGTATCACTGCCTTAGTTTTATTTCCTTTCAATTTCAAAATCAAGAAGAAAAAATAAAAAGAAAAAAAATAAAAATAAAATAATAATAAATAAAACAAAAACTAAAAAAAAATAATAATAATGGGTTAGATGTGAAAACCAGTATCTGGCACAATCTAACCCCGAGTTCCTACCTGAAAACAAATTTATTGGTGGGTATGAATTCTCTTTCTGTTGTTCATTGTTTCATTTCTTAGTTGCATCATGACTTGAGGACAAGTCAAACTTTTAGTCGGGGAGAGGGAGACATCTGTTCTGTTACTTTTATCTCTCCCTTGTAAATTCTTCAGATTTCCTATTCTATATTTCACTGTAAATTTCCAACAGCAGCTTGTTACCAGCATTCTAGACTTTAACAAATAAGCTGTTCTGTCATGATTTTCAGAGGGACCTGGTTATAAATATTTTGCAGGGGGACCTGTTCTGTTCAAGACATCTATGCTATTAACACCAACAACAATTGACACCTGTTTGAGACATTCCAACCAGCAGTAAAGGGACCTGTTTAAAACATTCAGTTGGGACCTGTTAAAAAAAATTCTTGACATCAAAGGCTACTTCAACAGACTTCCACCAAGGTTTTACAAGGATTTGGGCACCAAGACTTCCAGCAAATTGCAAGCTCAGTGAACTTGTAACAATACAAAGAGCTGCATGAACATCTTCAGTTTTTCCAAGGGACCTGTACATTCAAATTTTTCAAAGGGACCTGTTACATCTTCAAAACTTTTCTCAAAGGACCTGTGTATTCAACCTCCTTCAGAGGACCTGTCAAAAAGAATAGTCAAAAGGTTTAGCAACTCAGCATGTCAAATGATCAACAAAAGAGTAATGTATTTCTGTTCTTGGGCATTTAATTTCCTAGATTAGTTTTTAATGTAATTTTGGTGACTATAAGCTGTTGTAATTGATTTCAAGGACACCTTCATACATCCACTTATCACCCTTATCCCACCAAGTTTCATCATTTCCCTACATCAACCTATCCCTAAAACCCATCACCAACACATTCACCATGTCATATACCCTATAGGCATACCAACATTCTCTACATGACCGAGTATAATTGAAAAGGGCACGTGGTGAGCTGTGTGTTTGTTTAAAAAAAAATAATAATACAAAGGATGAGATAGAAGCGGCCTATATATATATTCTTCACCCCATACAGTCAAATCATAACAAGCGGCCTATATGTTTTACACCATACACACCCGAATCATAACCTCGCCACCCAGCATTATAGCTCAGCACTATGGGTACGCTCTCAGCGTTCTTATGCTAACATGCATACAAGCGTACATCACTCTGTTTTTAAATGAATGATTACATTGTAAGGCGAGTACAGGTTATTTCACATCCTTTCCACCCTCGGTTCCCATAACTTACAAAGTGAAAGAGTGAAGCAAGGAACGCGAGGAGATTGTTATCATTCGAGTAGAGTTACAAAGTGAAAGAGTGAAGCGAGGAACGCCGAGGAGATTGTTATCATTTGAGTGGGGTTACAAAGTGAAAATCTGAACAAGGAGCGCCGAGGAGAGTATCACTGTTTGGGGTCGGTTTACACAGTGAAACCGGTGAGCGCCGAAAAGGGAAGCATCACCATTCTATCTCTAACTCCCACCACAGTCACATCGACCAGCCAAGCACCATAATTGAAGATTGAAGGAAGCGATATATGCCAGGTAACCAACTTGACATTTCTGTGTTAAAATTTTAAGGGTATAGACAGAGAAGGGTTAGAGGCACAACCCTCTGCCATCACCATGACTAATAGGGTCGAACCCAGTACATTCGATAGCTCACAATACCATGAGGACTGTATTGAGATTCTTAGAGAAACACAGTGGCTACCTTTTCTGGAAAAATTCCATGGGAGTAATGAAGAAGTCACAAAACAATTTGCCTTTACCTTTAATGGAGAAAAGGCCCTAATAGGCAACTTCTCCTTCAGAATCTCAGAGGATATTATAGCTCAGGCAATTGGAATTAGTCCTGAAGGAGAGAAGTACTTCAAAACCAAGCAATTCAAGGAGAAATCATGGACACAGTTCATGTCCAGATCTAGAGTTTCCTCAGTAAACTGGAAGAAGGGAGTTCCAAGAAGCTGGTTAGTTCATCCTTGGGATGAAATGGTTTACATTCTTCAGAAGTTTATAACCTGTGAAGGTAGATACAACATTGTTTATCTATACCACATCAAGATACTCCTCCATTTAAAGAAACAATGTGTAATCAGTGTGCCATATTTTCTGCTGCAAAGTTTAACAAAGATGGCCAAAACTATCCAGAAACAAAAAGGGAATGAGGACAAAAGCCTGTACCATTTTGGCCTGATTAAAATCCTCATTGAACATGAGTTGCAGAAGCGAGGGAAGCCATGGAAAGAATTCCTAGCTGTCAACCAAATCAAAGATGAGGAGGAAAAAGAAGAAGTGTAAGAAGATTCTGGGTTTATGAAGGACATAGATGAGGAAATTCCAGTGTCCAAGGCCAGCAGAGCACCTCAACCTGTGGGCAGCATAAGGACCAGGAACATGCAAAAAGAGGATGCCAAGAGGGCTGAGAAAGACAAAATTTTTACCACCTACTCCCGAATAACAAGGAGGACACCAAAAACTCAGCTGCAAGAAGACCAATTTGAATCTCATGCCCCTGCACAAATGGATGTTGAAAGTGGTGATCATTCACCACCAGCCCCAGAAGTTGACATAGAGGTGGAAAGCCATAACAAACAGGAAAAATGTTCACCACCTCCCACCAAAAGACAGAAGAAGTTAGAAAAACAAATTGCAGAATTGAAAGAAGAGCTCATGGAAGCTAACATGTTGGAAAAGGTTATTAAAAGAGAAAATGAAATGCTCAGGGCGCAAAGCAAAGAAACACAGAAGACAAATGAAAAGCTAAAGGAAAGAATCAGTGAGTTAGAGACTGAGCAATCTGAGATTTCCAACTGGGCCACTAAGTGGTACAATCAGAAGAAGGCTCTTAAAGAGAAATATAAAAAGTTAAAGCAGGAGCTCAAGGGACAGAAGGATCACCAGGTGAAGAAGAATGTAGATACCTTGCTCAAGGCAGCAGAGATCCATGCAGGCACAGAGTTCAAGGGGAGTACTTCTGGGGTAGCATGAGGACATGCTAAGTCCTTAAGTCGGGGAGAGATGTTGGTATCATCCTAAGACCCTTTTTCCTTCCCAAAAACATATCATTTATCCATACATTTTCATCATATATTCCTCAAAACCCTTGAATATTGATTATTAATCGTTTTATAGTTATTAAATTGCATAGAAATTAATTTAGGGGTTTTATGTTCCAGAATTAGAGGTTTTTGATGACATGGTTACAGGAAGTACCCACATCCTGTAATGAGCTTACCGTTTGACATGTGGCGCAGCAGATGAGCTAGAATGAAAGGCATGGGCGAAAAGCAGAATGTCCAAGCATGGACAAACACCTATCTCCCAGCCAAATCGAGCCTCCTATGCATGCGGTCAACTTAAGTCAAAGCAGGGTACTCTGGCAAATAAAAGCAGCAACAACATCGTTCTATTTTTCATTTTTGATTTTTGTTCTTTTTGAAACATATAGCATGGAAACATTTTGAAAAGGCTATGTAATAAATGCGGCAACAGCACTATGTACATTCATTGTATCGATGACATGGCTGTGCGTACGCATATGTAAATACAGTTAGTTTAATGTTTGAAGGTTAATCGTTGAATCGTTTTTCTCAGAACAGAGTTTTAGTTTTAATACAAAGACATATTTACAGTCACGAAGTGTGTATACCTTTTGCATTGGTTTGATTGCTGATCGGTGATAACCAGTATATCCTTAGGACGCGGATGGGCCCTGCGTTCTTCGATTGGTATATTGTCCATTCGTTTTGTTACATTTCAGTTCTTATATGTTGCACAACGTTTATATTCGATTCGATTTCTATATCACATGGTTTGCATCACAGTTTCGATTTACATAGCTGTTGATTTACATAGCATACGGGTTGCATAACATTTATATAAGCTTTCGATTCCTACAGCCTTTGAATTTTATTACATAGATATGGTGTGCACTTATGAATGGTTTATGGTTATGTTGAATGGTCAGCACTAGGATCTGGAAGGGAGTCTTGTAAGGGATTCGGTCCCTGTGTGACTTATAGATGCATTCTCATAAACTCTGCTTCATTTCACAATCCATTTATGTTCTCTTTATATAGTTTAATAGTGTAAATATCTTGCATGCTGTGTGTGTTTACCAAGCAAGGGTTTTCTGAGTGATACCTCTGTAAGGAGGTTAGAATCATTGCCATAGTCATACACAGTACTTAGATTGATGATTTGATTTGATAGATACATCTCATAACCAGCATTGTAATCAAGTATATCATTAGGGTAATCTAGGTGTGTGAATGATAGGTTGCAAATCCCGGTCTTCCATAAAGAAGCCTTGTAACCTACCTCATAATCACCTGGTCGGTAATTTTTTATGTCTATATATTTTAGACCACGCCTCTAAGCTTACGCACCTCGGTCGATATTAAATATAGAGTCCAGTCTAGTACCCTAGCTGGAACCACTACAGAGACCCATTTGGAATGTCTGACGGGAAAGATTATCCTGGCTTTCAGTAACTTATTGAGCTAAGTTTTTATCTGATTTTCTAAATTGGGTGGATCTTTCTCAGCTTTTGTTGGAAAGGTTTTTCGTTATCGATCATGGGAATAGTGTGCTGAATGATAGAAGTGTCGTATGTTTTCAGTTCATCATAATTCCAGGCAAAAACATTTTTATATTGTCTCAAAAGACGAATATACGCTAGTTTCTCTTCAGGGGCTAGGCCGAGGCCTAGATTAATTTTTGTGGTTTAGCATTGGTCCCTAGGTTTACTAATTCGTAGTTCAAGGTTGAACTGTAGAGTTTTGAATTGGTAGACCTCTTTAACCGATCTTTAAAATCGTATAAGTCTTCTAACTTGACCACCGACTTAGGTATAGCATTATTAGTGCTATTTTGTTGCAATTGTCGATCGTGCTGGTCTTCGTCAATTATTTTATTGGAGTAGGATCCTTCAGACGTGAGGAAATTTACAATATCAGGATCGTCATTGAATACTCTCCAATTTGTGGTGTTGTCAGGAATGGATGGTCTAAAGATTAATTCTATTGAGAATCTATCTGGACTAAAATCTTCGGACGGAATAAGCTTAGAAGCTACGTTAGCCAAAAGGTCTGCACTTGCATTTTAGAGTCTGGGGATTGAAGAAATATTAAACGCTATGAAATGCTCAGTTAGATCTTGTACTAAAGATTGATAGTGTTTTAAGTGACCTGATAAGCAATGTATAGTGTTACGTACCTGTTTAACCACAATCTCAGAGTCTCCAAAAACTTGAAGATACTTGACGTCTAACCCGATTGCTTTGTACAGGCCTTGAACCAAAGCCTCGTATTCTGCTGTATTGTTTGTGCAATCGAATTCGAGTCTGCATGTGAGCATGATTTTTTCTCCTTTTGGACTAATCAGAACGCATCCTGCTCTTGCTCCTTCGTTAGATCTAGAGCCATCAAAAAATAATTTCCAAAACAAAGATTTATTTACAGGTTTATCTAAAAAATTAATACATTTCGAACTATCAGTTCGAGAAAAATTTTCGACTTGGGACAAAACAGAGTGTTCTAAATAGGGTGATGCATGAGCATTGAAATTGTCGAGGAAAGAATCTACCGAGTAATTGCCAATGATACTGCTGTTATACGCTACCGGTTCATTTTCTCCCTCTAACTCCGTTACTATGTACTTTTGGTGTAGCTCTCGTTCAACTTTTATTTGATTCAGTTTACCGTTGTAGGGAAGCCACATATGCGACCAGTCGGTTGCGAAGTATCCATGGAGTTTTTCTGACCAATCCCTGCTAAGAATTAAGCCATAGAATTCTGGGATATCAGCAACTAGAATGTCAATAACCTGACATACCTTTGAGTTGGATGACAATCTTAGGGTTACTTGATTTAGTTCGCCGATCACTTCGACTTGAGATCAATCTAGCTGAACTATGCGCACTGTGGATTTCTGTGGTTGAACATTTAACTTGGCACATATAGATTTGGGTAAAATATTTGATGAAGCACCGGAATCTACCAAACAATTGTGCACATTTTTATTGAAGATTTCATAAGTAAGGAGAAACGGGGGAGTGTGAGATCTTGATCTCCCTCCAATTAAGGCGATGTCATTTGGATCAATCTTATTGATCCGTTAGTTGGAGGTCTTCCCATGTTGTGGGAAGATTGAGAAAGTACAGCGGCAGGCAAAGGTGCAACTGGCACGACATGTAATTCTTTCATCATTATCTTCTGTTGATGTTTCAACTTGCTCAGTTCGTAAAGAGTGATGTTAGCCCTGGTCTTCTTCATGTCATCAATAATATTGTACTCCATTTCATCCGACACTATCAGTGTTTTCGATGGAGTCATTTCATCTGCTTGGACTGGGCTAGTTTGAGTCACTTTAGATGTTGTTTTCTTTGTCGCGACTTTATCCTTTGTTGCAGAGCTTGCGCTCTTCTGCTTAGGGGTAGTTTGGGGAGGATCAAGCTGATTTTTGCTTCATGTGCTAATTGGAAATACTTCTTGATCTTCTTCTTGTGGGAGGATGAAATCCCACATTCCTTGTAATTCCACATATTCTTCGTCATCGGTTTGCCCTTCAGTGGCAATTTCCTCTTCCTCTTCCTCGGATTCAGCAATTGAAATGGCATTAGGTGGCTTTGCGTCCATTGAAGGATCTCTTTTAGAAGCTCTATAGGGCTTTTTCGAAGAAGTTTCTGCTACTTGATTTTTTATGTCGACCATCTCATTGGACATGGTCTTTAGAACTTTCTGCAATCCTTCCAAATCAAAAGGATCTTCTTCTTGTTTCTTCTTGGAGTCTTCCTTGAAGGTGACTTTTTTGGACTTATGTTCCTCTATCACGGATCTCTTTTCCAGGGCTATTATTCGTTTCTCTACTGCTATCGCCTCTTCCATGTTATCAGCTAAGGTTATTTTATTTTCCCTGTCCACGAAGATTGCTATGTTCGATGGCAGAGCGGTAATATACCATTCACATAGTACTTCTTCGCTGGGCTAGGAAGCAGTAGGAATTTTGTTGAACCGTAAATTGAAATCCTTAATAGGCTCTCTAGCTTCGGCTTTAATATTAGATAGGTCATTGATTAACGTTTCCATCGACCTGTAATCACCAAACTTGGTTAGGAATTGGTCCTGGAAGATGTCCCAACTTGTGATGGATCCGGAAGGTAATGAAAAGTACCATGACCCGGCTGTCCCTTGCAGTGTATAGGGAAAAAGCCGAACAACAACATCTTCATTAGTAACTCCATTGAGATTAATGGAAAGCATGAAGTTGTTTATGTGCTCTTCTGCTAGCATGCCTGCCTCGGGATTGAATTTAGGCAGCCATTTCTCAGGATGGGCCAGCATTTGACTCAAGGGTGCAGGCATTAAGACTGCCCCAGGATTGTTCCATGGAGACTGGGCCATCATTGAACTGCTAACAAAGGAAAGTGCAGAAGATGATCCCTGTGGCTGGGAGGATGAGGATACTATGATCGTAGATGATTGAAGAGGGGTTGTGGGGGTTCCAGTGGACGGATGGACGATGATCTGGAGTGGAGGTGTGGATGGTTGACTTCGCGGTGAAGTAGTTGACATGGATGATGCAGACGAAAGAATCTCACTGTCAGACTCTTGCGGTGATTTCCTCGCTCTTTTCCTGGTGGGAAGAGGTAATTCGGTTGGCTGGACGCCAAACGTTTCACTCTTTAGCCTGGTCAGGGGTGAGCGGGATTGTACTGCGAAGTCACGCTGCCTTGAGATTTATCAGACCTCTGAGGAGAAATGAAAAATCGCTGAAGTTTTTGAATCAGGGATTCGACTTCAGGAGGTTCAATGGTAGATTGGTCTGAAATATCAGGGTATGTAGCAGCGGTTGATACTCGAGTGACTTCTGACTCTGGATTTAAATGTAATGGGGAAGTCGAGGGAGATGATGAGGGCGATTTACTCTTAGAATGGTATTCAGATTTGGATTTACTTTCCATTCATAGTTCAAGCCCTCCTTCTAGCGCCAAATATGTTGAAGCCCCGAAAATCGGGTCGACAACAAGGGTGATACCCGCCCGGTCTGGACCTTGGTTGGCAGCTCCTTATCCGTTTGGTATAGCCGGTCCGACTGGGGATAATGGGACCAGTTTCCCAATCTATGGGTGTGTGTGTGTAGAATTGGATGTTGCTGATCTAATAGTTCCTATCTAAGCTATTCTAATTCAAACTTTAATCTAATTCTATGCTATTGTAATCTAATAAAAACAAAACATCTAATCTATGCTAACCCGGGATATAATTCTTTTATTATGCAATCTAAAGAGATTTCAAATAACAACTGGTAATAAAGATCATTCAGCGATTATAAGAAAGGAAATCAATTAAGATGAACTATTTCGCATAAAAAGTTAGGCAAAACAGTTGTGTACAGCATATCGCATAATAAGCTATTCATACATTAAAAATAGATAAATAGCTACCACCGTACAAAGTGCCAAATGATAACTCAAGCATTCATGCAGTAACATATAAACAACTAAAAACTATATATCACTTTAACATATAAGCAGAAATGGTCAAGAGATAAAAGTACCATTTATGACTGGTCCTACTCATAAGCTTCAAGCAACAATGATTTATCTCTCCTTGCTCTAACATCTACTAAGAGTACAAAAGTGCAACATCAGTAGCAGATATCAAATGCAAACATCAACAAATCTTGATCCATTCATTCACCAAAACCTCCTCTAAGGGTGCAAAAGTGCATGTTCTGGGGACAAGTTTTTGATAAATTTCTGGACCCTTCTCTAAATGCATGAGAAGGGTTTAAATACTACTAACTAAATAACTTAATTACACAGATTCAGGATACGGTTTAAATGACCGCCCTTTTTCTAAGAAAAACTATTTCTAAAAATTAAATCTAATATCTAACTATTTCTGCATTTGCTCCTTAATGTTGCGAGCATTCAATATTTGCCTGGGTAGAGTCGGCTGACTGTCTTCCGCTTTTGGTTGAGCTAAGCAAACAGAAATGGCAAGAGCTGGCACCATCTTTTCAGCAAAATAGAAGATATACTTGAGAATCATTCTCTGGCTATGTGGATTTACTATGTATGCTCAGTAATAATCCAAATTCTACTTGGTTAATCCTCAAATTGCCTCTGCCTTTGTTTTTTTGCGTTTTCCGGGCTTATGAGTGACTGAGTGGTTAGGGACTTTGCTTTCTGAACAATTTTGTCAGCGATGCACGATTAGCGCTAGGGGCTAATCGTGCATCGGAAACTGCCTCCGTTCTTTGATCTGGGCCTTTCTGGTGTGTTTTTCGCCTTTAGCGCCTTTTCCTTCACCGGGTATAAGCTTCAAAATTTTGTAAACATACTACTTTCGTGAGCTTCTGACCTTGAGCGTTAAATCGCCTGTTGATATCAGCATTGTTCAACTACTCATTCAACTATGGCTATGACTGAAAGATCTGTAATGGATAGCTCAGCAGCGCTCTGGAATTTGCGGCTCTGTTGCATGCAGTATCCATTCATGAGGGCATCTCTTCTCTGTTTCAGAGCATTGGAGCTTTACCCCTTTCCTTTATCGCTCCCTGCACATTACTTCATGTTGTTTCTGTTTTTCATTCCTGCAGTTCACACATAAGGAGAGAGTAATGATAATAAAAATTGACAAGAAAGCTCTGAGCTCTACGGATGTACAAAAACATGCCACCTCGCGTGAACTAACTCTTCGAAAAACACAAAACTGTCTTTCATTAACACTTGGCGTACATTCATTAATTTTCATTAAAGCGCGTGTCCAATTTTTGGTTTATGAAGAGCTTTTCTTGAATGTTGAGCCGGGGAAAATTTGCGATGGACAATTTCTGCGATTCACATCGCAGCATCGTATCATCGCAGTATCGCGTTATCGCATTTTCATCAAGATGTGTTATCGCAGGCTTGCTCGATTGCGCTTATCGCAGAATCGCATATTACTGTTTAGCGCGATCGCAAGATCGCAGTATCGCTTTATCGCAAGATCGCAGATTTGTTACAATCGTTAAATGGTTATGTGTTTTTGTGCGATATTTGCGATATGCGATATTGCATATCGGCCATCGGTGATTTTTTAAGGTTATTCCAATATGAGCGTTTCTTAATGTATGCGATGCAATGGAATTCGCGTCGCACTCTCGCAGTTTATCATTTTACTCACAAGGAAATGTCCTATCTTCTTCGCGCGATTCGATGTTTTCTTAAGGAGTAGAATACATGAGTTTTAATTGAATTTTTTGAATTTTTTACTAAGGGTCCCCACTTACCTAGTGTTATTGCTAATACTAAATAAGGAGGGGGGTTGTTGGTGGCCACAACAGGTAGTTAAGTTTTTGCAAATTATGTACTATGATGCTAAATTTTAACATCATTCTAAATTGTTGTTGTGGGTCTACAAAATGCCTCCAAATAAAGTAGCAAAACAAAAAAAAATGTTTGATCCTCTAGAAGATGAAGACAATAATATGAATTATGCACTATTTTATGATACTTATTACAAAGTTGGTTGGAAATCGAGGTGTTATAGCAAGATGTTCAGCTTTTTGGAGCTAGGTTACTTCACAAATGAATACCAAGAGGGAGTAAATGGATATATTGATGTCTAAAAATCAACTCTCTACAAAGTAGTTGTAATACCTCTTTTCATTCAATATATAGACATAGTACATTGGATTTCTTCTCATAATGGTGTTAAAAATTGTAAAATTGTGAATGATAGAAGAGAAATAGTAGGTTCATTTATGCCTAAAGATATAGAGATTATATACAAATTTTCAAAACCATAGTAAAATTTCAAAAAGGATTCTTGATAACCTTCATGACTCAAGAAAGTGTTAAATACGAAAGGAATATTGCAGCCCTAATAAAATATGGGTGCTATGATGATGATATTTTCAAAATAAATGAGAAAAACATGTACCCCATCGAAAGGATGAAAGAAGCCTTGAAAACGATGACCACTATGTTAGCCAGACTCTATGGGGAAAAAATTATTTACAATTGAATATTGATTGGGTTCCCCTATTACATTGGGTACTAGACAAGAGAAAGACTTTGAGTAGTTAATCATTCTACCTAACAATTTGAAAAGCAAGTTGGGAAATTTATAAGTGCTCCACCAGGGTTTGTCCCTAAATTCTTTATGTCATCCTTTCTATTGGATGCAATATATGCCAAGATAGCATCACACTTATGTAGTGGAAATGGAAACTAGAACTAGAACCAATACATATGTATTGTTCCTAATTATGGGACAAAAATGAAATAGATTTCTTTTATATGAGGTCTGCAATAAATTTATGATTACATTATGCTAGTTATTATTTGGATGTCTACCCCCCAGGTCCACTCTTTTATATCATGATTTTTTTTATGAAGGAAGACCTCATGCTTTACCAAAATATGTTCAAAATAGATTTGATTTGATAGAAATAGGCTATAAAACTATGCTTGTAGGAATTGCTAGAGCCGATTTAGCAGGCTCAAATAAGCTCTAGCCCTCCTCCTATAAAATTATGAATTCTTACCTTAGCCAATCCAAAAAATTCTAAGAAAGAGTAAACCTCATTAGAATTACTTATATTATCTCATATAGCCTTCAAAAAGCATGATATCCTAAGCCTTGTTTAAGAGAACTGTAAAACATAGAAAGGATTCTTAACATATACAATTCAAAAATTATTGTTTATCAAGTTTATGAAGGTGCTAGATCCTATGAAGAAGTTGTAGAAGGAATTCAAGAGGTACCAAAAGGCTCTAGGAAAGAAAACATCTTAGTTTTTCAAAGGCGAAGAATGTTGGCTCTAGGAAAGGAATTTTTGAGAGAAGGATATACACATTATTGTTAGGTTGAATCTATAAATATTGAATAGATAACTGTTAAAAAGTGGCAACTTTAATCTATTTAATTTGAATTATTATTTTCCAGGAAATTCAATCCAAGGAAATGAAAATTAAATAAGTTTGGATTAATAAAGGGTAGACGTAAATGTTTGTAGAGAGACCCTAGCAATAAAAGGAATAGGTAATACAATCATAGCTTGAGCATGAGCCACAAACCTTTCCAGACCAAATCTAGAGTACTAGACCCCTGTATCTAAAGATAATCCAAGGGATAAACCTAAAGAGATGGAAGGACAAATAAAAATTGTTGCAATTAGTAAAATACATATATTGGTTTATCCAATAATTCCTTCCTTCTTTTCCATTTATATAGATGACATTGATCTAATTGAGAAGGAAGAGGTCCTTTGCAGTGAATAGTTCTTCAACATTGCTAAGAAAGAAATTATCAAGGGCAGGCCCAAGAATAGGTAGGTAGGAAAATTTGAAGAATCTCCTACCAAGCAAGAAATTATGTGGGATGATTTGAAATTAGGCCATGAGGAATTCATAGATGAAGTGGAAAATTCAATTGATAGTTTTTTGAATTGTTGATAAATGGTAAGTAAAGAATTTAAGAGATATTATTAAACAACATAAGGAAAAGATTGAAGCTCTTGAATCCACCTTTCAAAATCATAAATATGTTAGTGAAGTTGAACATAAAATAAATATTGATTTCCTCTAAAAAAAAAATCAAAAATAGTTACATGATTTAGACAGATATTTTTTAAACCATAGCCATGGTTGACAAGTCATTTCACAACAATACTCAATATCCAACAGAATTGAGATGTGTGAGGTCGGAAGAACAAGTTTCTAACATCAATCACAATATGAAACTTGACATCATGGTAGCTCTAGAAAGAAATCTTGGACCATTCGAAGAAATTAGATTAGGTTCTAACTCATAGATTAGTTCAGAAAGGAAAGCTAGAGATAATGAAGACCTCTAAGAAAAGGTGTTAATGAAAGAACCCAGGAAATAGATATTGAGTTTTATTTCCATTAATCCTTCGTAGTCATTATTCAAGATGGAAGTGAAAGTGAACATAAATCTATACCAACATGAATATTGATGCATTAAAACTAAATCAATAATTGCAACAAATAAATGTTTATTTTTGTATTCACCACGTAGATGAAGAATAAAAAATATTGTTTTCTAGACTAAAGTTAGAGGACCATGTTTTAATCTACTCAGAAATCCATATGGAAACACTTAGGTTGGAGGGTGATCCACCAGTAACTAGGTGAAAGGAATTCAAAAGCCTCATTAAGTCCAAATTCTTCATTATCAAGTATCTAAGGGACCAATGGATCTAGTGGCACTAGTTTAGGCAGAGGCAACAGAAAAGTGTACAAGGGTACACCACTAAGTTTAGAAATATGGTGATCATGATGGGTATCTCTCCCAAGAACACATACATACTCCTCAAGTATTTGGGGGGTCTGCATAGGCGATGAAAGCAAGTGATGATTTTCAATCCAAGGAAAGTGAACAAGGCATGTGTACAAGCACAATATCTAGAAAACATAGGCCATAAGACAAGGTATTCAAGAAATTATAAGTAGAAAGAGAACTAGGAAGCTTCCAAGGAGGGGAAAATGAAGTGGAAAGAGGGGGAGGATAAGAAGGTGATAGCCACTACACATCAGTGCAAGGATTGCAATATTGATGGTCACAATGAGAAAAAGTGTTAGCAACTTCATCCAAAGAAGAACCTAAATACCCATAAGATGGATGCAATGAACAAGAATCTTTTAGCCAAATATTTGAGAAATAAAGTTGAAATCCACTCTAATATGGATGAGAATATTGTATACACATTCGTGCAGAAATAGATGAATATGAGTATTATTCATCACTAGGAAGAGGCGGGGATGACCAAACCCTTCCACATCAATATCCACCTTAATAAGACATAGTTATACACCTTGTTCGACTCAAGATCATAGGTTGATCTCATATCAAAGGATCTGATTAGAAAGCTTGGATTGGAGGTTTGTGGTCATCCCAACCCTTATCCATTAGGATGAGTACTTAGATTTGTTGTAGGCATTGATTTTACGGTTGAAGTCAAATTGGAAATATTACCCCTTAACATATGTGTAATGGTGTTTGGAAGCACCTACATGTATATGAAGGATGAAATCTCAATGCAAAGAGCCAACCAATAATGCCTAATCAAGGATGGAAATTCATACATCATCGACATGCATAAATGTAAGTCAAATATCTCATTGTTAAGTGTAACATGCCCAATCCTGTTTATGCCTAATAAAGGATATAGGGTACTAAATGTTTTCCTTTGTTAACTCAGTAATTAGTTATGATAGCACTTTGTCATGCTACCAATTTAGAATAAGAATAAAATTGAAAATTATTTTATTTATTTACTTACATGCCATGGAATATTCATTCAAAACTCACTATTTTTTTTAATTGTCATAACAAAGTTTCATTACTTGTAAATTCATAATACCCTAAATGTATTTCTATATTACAATGTAATAAGAAATCAAATATCATTATTCAATCTTCAACCTTTTAGTAAGAAACTTATGCCCATTCTATGCTCCACAAAAATGATTCAACTCATCAATGTTGAACTAAACCCTAAAACAAAACTTCTAATACTAAAAAGCACTCTTAAGCACATACTTTTAAACATAATATTTAAACTAGAATAAAAACTGAATTTAAACTCATCACAATGAAAATCACGATATGAGTTTAAATCACATAATTGTAAAATATGAACATATGATTTAAAACATGGTATTCTTATTTCAAAGCTCACCCATATTTACTTATGGCTAGAAAGACATTTTTAAATATAAAATCATACCTAAATTCAAGATCCAAAAGAACATACCCTTAAACACTTATGGATGAAAATGAAACTTTAAGTGAAAAGTCAAACTTGGATACAAAAAGTTGAAAACACATAATCATATATACTTTTGGCTACCATAATTCATTATGTCTATTATTCTTAACAATCCATTCTCATATATCATTCCCAAAAAAACAAATAAATAAGATTATTTCTTTGGTTTATCCAATGAATGTTTCAAGATAGGAACTATGCAAGCATTCATTTCATGTCAACCATTGATGCATTTCTACAATCACTTTGCATGCATATATTTTATTACAACCACTGAGACCTTTTTATAAACTCTTTGCAAGCATTTCATCCATTTACACCTTTTCACAAATACTTTTTGGTCATAAATGTTATTTCAACCATTCGCACCTTTATACAAACACTTTGCAAGCATTCTTTTTATTTCAACCATTCACATTTATTTATAAACACTTTATAAGCATTCAATTTATTTTAAACATTGATATCTTTCTTCAAACACGTAAGTGTTCATTTTATTTTAGTCATTGACATCTTTCTACAAACATTCTGTAGACATGATTTTACTCCACTGATTAACATCTTTCTGCAAACACTTTGTAGACATTATTTCCAATGCTTGAATAGTAAACAACAAAGGTATTCATTTATATACCCAAGGATAACATAAGGGCTTTAAATATGTTTTTTTAACAATGTCTGACTCTTATCTCACACAAGAAGTTTAGAAGGATGTCAATATGTTTCTTTTATCAAATTTTACACCTTAGAAACACCCGATAGATGCATAAGAAACACAAAAGAAACATATAGCAATCATTATAAAATATTCACATTTAATAGTCAAGAAAATTACTAGATAATATTCAAAAATTCCAAAGCAATTGTGTTCTCGTAATTTTATTTATTTTCAAGCCATTACATACATTGTAAAATCACTTATATCCATAACTAATATATATCATAAAAAAACATCACCGAAAACAAGTACGAAGAAGGATACCGAACGCGCGGCTCTGCAACTAGGGTTTCCGACAGACAACCTGCGCCATAGCACACAAGGACGGCTCTGCAGCCTGAGAGGGTCTGACCTCCAGCGCCTGACAACGAGCCTCAGGAATAAAGACGACGCACATGGAACCTCCACAGGGGGGGCCTCGAAGCCCTCCCCTCAGTCAAACGATGCGCCGCCAGAGCACACGGGATCCCTAATATTTGGGTCGATCCGCGCAGACAGGAATACCGAGATGTCACTGCAACAGAACAAGTTGAAAGATAAAGCAATACCGACTGACAAGAAGGATGCAAACCCAGAAGGAAAAGACAAGCCAGAGGAACAAATCAAGGTTACTTCAAAAACCTGCAAGCCAATAGCAGAGGAAAGACCCAGGATAGAACTGCCCAGTCAGATAATCAATGAGAGAATAAAGTACATGACAGATCATGCACTCATAGGAAAGTTCATAGGAATGTGGCCAACCGAAAAAGCTTTGCACGGTTGGATCTCGGCAAAATGGAAACCCAAAGGCGACATCACTCTGCAGCTGGGACCGAAGGGTTTTTTTACTGTTATCTTTTTTTGCTTAGAAGACAAGTTCAGAATCCTAACTCAAGGCCCATACTTCTTTAACTCAGCAGGCTTGTACCTGAGAGAATGGATAGCAAGATTCAATCCGGACAAGGAAGACCTCACCTGGGCCCCTGTCTGGATCAGAATGTACTCACTTCCCGAAGAATATTGGAATGAAGGAATACTCAAGAAAATTGGAAGCGGACTGGGGGAATACATAAAAGCAGCAGAAGAAACAAAGCTACGAAGATACACTTCATACGCCCGCATCTGCGTCTTCATGCGACTAGACAAGGTGCTACCTGATACGGTAAGTTTCTCTCATGACGACTATGAATGGATCCAACCTCTAGATTATGAACATGTTCCGTTTAGATGTCGCAAGTGCCATGCTCATGGGCATATTTTTAGGGATTGTCCGCTAAATGTCATAGCCCCTACATCCAGCCCCTCTGACCCCTCTGATAAGTCAGCCCAAGAAGGCTTTACCAAAGTTTATAACCGAAAACGAGCTCACAAAAAGCCTGCACCTGGGAAGAAACTGCATCAAAACTCTGCATCCACTCCTCCCACGAGTAACAGTTTTCAGATTCTGGCTCATACCTCAGAAGAACAACCCTCAAGCTCAAAGCCAAATGCGACACTGCTATCCACCCCCGACATCAACAATCCTTCCAGCTCTACCCCTGTTTCTAGTAACCCAAAGGACAAAAAGGCCCCCCTCATGGATAACCAAAATGACAGTACAGGAAAAGAGATTGAAATGGAAGTAGATGGAACCTTGAACCATCTCATTTCCCTCGCAGAAACAACTAGAGAGAAAAGTCAACCGGAAATCATGGACGAAGATCCTGAAAATTTCGACATGGAAGGGCTGGACTTACTAGAGCTCGAGCAAGCATGCAAAAAGAAAAGCTATGATCAAATCCCAGAATTGCAACTCAACAAGCTGGAAATAGTTCTATCGAAGGTATATCAGCAGAAGCAACTAGGCATCCAACCAAGCAGTACCTGGGATGGAAGCCTCCCCCCAAGAGATTTCAAAAAGAGAGGAAGAAGAACAGATCTCCAGCGAACAATTGAAGTAGGAAAGATCTTGGTGGATTCAGGCAGGTATGCAAAATTGACGAAGTACTACAAACCCTTCATCAATAGTGAATCATGAAACTCACATCATGGAATTTAAGGGGGCTCAATAGCCCAGGGAAACTCAGAACTCTAAAAAACATGATAAAGATGGAGAAACCACAAATGTGTTTTCTTCAAGAAACTAAATGCAATAGCAATACGCTAGGAAGCATCCTCTCCAGAGCTTGGCCAGGATGCCAATCAGTAGCAGTAGACGCAGAAGGAGCATCAGGAGGATTAGCTATAGTATGGAACCCACAGATGATCGCTCTCTAGGACTTTCATGCCTCCCACAATATAATACAGGCTACCTTCCACATCATAGGTACTAATATTCACGACAACCTTACTAATGTCTACTTCCCACAGGAAGCTGGAAACAAAATAGCTTTACTCAATACAATAGAAGCACTTAGCTTAAGTAGAACGCATCCTCTTTGGATCATCAGAGGGGATTTCAATATGATCACCAAGCTGGAGGAAAAACAGGGTGGGCGAATCAGGCTGGATCAGGAAAATGTCTACTTCAAAAACTTTATACAAAACAACTCACTCATCGACTTGCAATTCTGCAACGGCATACATACGTGGAGCAATCGCAGAGCTGGAAAGTACCAAATCACCTCAAAGCTAGATAGATTCCTCATCTCCGATAATTCGGTTCATCTAGGCGGGGATATAGCAACCGCCATTCTCCCTTACTCAGGATCTGACCATTGGCCCATATCTCTCCAATGGCAAAGGCCAGGCAACACTATCAAGCGACCCTTTCACTTCGAAGAGTGTTGGCTCACACATCCTGCTTTCAAGGACTTCGTCAAAACAACGTGGAGTAACTTCTTCCCACCAGAAGGATCTAAAATGTTCCAATTTCAACAGAAACTCAAATATCTAAAAATCCAAATTAAGAAATGGAACCAAGAGACATTTGGAAACATCTTCAAGGAACAACAAATTCTAAACAAGGAAATGGCAGATCTTCAACAACAAATCATAGACAAGGGACACACCAACTGGACCTTAGAACAGGAGCAACGCATAAATACTCAATTGGAGGAGAGGAGAAAGCAGGAGGAAATTCTATGGAGGCAAAAATCCAGGATAAGATGGTTAAAAGAGGGGGAAAGGAACACTAAATTCTTCCATAGAACTACTGTCCAAAGACGAATGCACAACAACATTTCCTTCATTCAGAATCAGGAAGGGACAAGAGTGGAAAAGCATGAAGAAATTGAGGAGGAATTCCTTCAACATTTCCAACAGGTGCTCAGCGAGCCTAAGGCAAACAGAAATCCAGCCATTGAAAAAATCATTCGAAAGATTCCAAAAATCATCACTGAGGAACATAATGAGCTCCTCCTTCGCCCCATTCTCCCTCAGGAGGTGGACAAAGCCATGCACCAGCTTAAAGAGGGCAAAGCCCCGGGACCTGATGGTTTTTCAACCACCTTCTATCACAAGTTCTGGGAGATGTTAAAAGACGAGGTTTGGCAAGTTGTGGAGGAATCCAGGGCACTGCACTGGCTCCTACCTGCCCTCAACGCAACATTCATTGCGCTCATTCCAAAGGAGGAGATATCTAACACACCGAACAAATTTCGCCCAATAGCACTATGCAACGTTATTTATAAAGTTATATCCAAAGTCGTTGCAAACAGGCTAAAACCTCTTCTGCCTCTATTAATATCACCGGAACAGTCCGGCTATGTAGAAGGGCGGCAGATCCTCGATGGAATCATCCTCACGCATGAAGTTATCCATACCCTCAAGCATCACAAACAGGCAGGTATGCTACTGAAGCTCGATCTCTCAAAAGCATTTGATAAACTAAGTTGGACTTATATGAAAAAAATGTTAAATGCTTATGGTTTCTCACCCATGTGGGTGCGGTGGATTATGAGTCTCATATCTTCCTCCTTCTTCTCCATTCTTGTAAATGGCATCCCCTCAAAACCCTTCAGTCCCTCCAGAGGAATTCGGCAAGGCGATCCTCTTTCCCCATTCCTCTTTGTTTTAATGGCCGAAGGACTAGGAAGGCATATTAAATCTGCCCTTGCCTCCCATCAGCTCAAAGGCCTTTCCATCCATGGTACCCCAGCCATAACCCATCAGCAATTTGTTGATGATAATATGCTATTTGGATACCCCTCGGTTCAGGAAGCCTCCCTCTTCAAATCTCTTCTCAATGACTTCTCTGAAGCCTCAGGCACCAATGTTAACAATGCCAAATCTCATATCTACTTCTTTCACACAGCTCCTGTGGTGCAGCGGGCAATAGCTCGCATTCTGGGTTTCCCCATTGACTCTCTCCCCTCAAAATATCTTGGAGCCCCCCTCATTGACTCAACCATCAAACATTCCACCTGGCACACCTTAATTGAGAAGCTAGATTCTCGTCTAAATCTATGGACGCATCGAACTCTTAACATTGCTAGCCGGGTGGTGCTCATAAAGGCTATGCTTCAGGCTATGCCGATCTATCTGTTTTCAATTCTTGCAGTGCCCAAATGGGTTATAAAAAGAATAAAGGATCTTCAACGCAACTTCCTATGGGGGAGCACAGCTACCAATCGTAAATGGGCCCTGGTAAACTGGACAACTGTTTGTATGCCAAAAGAAAAGGGAGGCATTGGATTGCGAGATCCCAATCAAAGTAATGCAATAATGTGTGCCAAACTCTGGTGGCAGTGGCTCTCCAACACTGATAAACCTTGGGCCTCAATCTAGACAGCCAAATACGCAAATCACAGACCACAAAAGGAGCTTATAAGACTTATTCCCAATGCAAAAGGCTCCCTCATATGGAATGCGGCCAAGCAACATTACATGTTGATACAACACCACAGCTTTTGGGAAGTCAGAAATGGCGAAACAACACGCTTCTAGACTGACGCCTGGAACCAAATGCCAAAGCTCAGTAGCACTCTCCACCCTCTTCCACCTTACATTAGGGAGGAGCAACAACAGCAAACAGTTAGACAACACTGGACCCAGGAGAATGAGCAAGGATACAGGCAATGGATCCAAAGTGATAGGATAATAAGGAATACGGATCGCCCCTTCAGGGAGAGTCTGGAAAAGGAGCTCCAAAATCGACGCATACGACATTCAGTAGACAAAGACATTCTAAGATGGGGATACAGGCCAAAAGGAACCTTCACAACTTCCGAAGCTTACAAATTAATCAACTCCAATCCGACTCCCCTTGATCTCCTCTGGGGAAAAATTTGGGATTCAGGCATCTGGCCGAAAGTTTCTCTTTTTCTTTGGCTGGTGGGACATCAAAAAATCCTAACATGGGATAGGCTAAGGAAAAGGAATTATCATGGTCCCTCGATGTGTGTCAATTGTAGAGCCCAGGAGGAAACCCTTCAGCATTTGTTTGACTCCTGCGCTATAGCCAATCAGTTATGGGAGAAGGTAAGCTTCAGATGTCAGAAAAGATGTAGAGTGGCAGAGGACATCATAAATACTCTGCGTCTATGGCAAAAGAAACCATTCAAGAGTGGAATTCTTAACCATATGTGGAAAATAATTCCAGGTTTGCTAGTTTGGGGAATTTGGAAAGAAAGGAACAAACGTATATTTAAAGATCAAAGCTCTTCTTTAGAGAATATATGGAGCAGATTCTGCACAAACCTCAAAGAAACACTGCTGATACATACCTGGACAAAGGAGGACCTTCCCTCACTCGACAATGAGAGAGCCATTTGGGAAAATTGGAATATGCAACTCCCTAATGTTTCTCTTAACAATGCCCCTAGAACCTTCAATTCACACAAAGATTCTTGGACAGCTCCTCCAGAGCACACATTCAAGCTCAATTTTGATGGTGCCTCAAAGGGCAACCCTGGGAAGGCAGGCTATGGTGGAATATTCAGGAATCATGCAGGAAAGTCTCAACGGATTTACTTTGGAAATATTGGTTGGGACACCAACAACTCGGCGGAAATGGAAGGCTTATGGCAAGGTCTCCTCTTAGCAAGAACACACAACTACTATCCTCTGGAGGTAGAGGGAGATTCTCTGCTCCTTATCAATATGGTCAAACAACTCCTCAATGGCTCTCATGCAAGCAAGATAGCAACGAGTTGGAGACTGGAGGCCAGATTAGAAGCTATAGAACTTGAGCTTCTTAACAACAGAGCAATAATCTTCAGTCACGTTAAGAGGGATGGCAACAAAGTCGCCGACATCCTAGCCAATGTGGGGGTAGAAAGCAATCACGCCTTTCTCACAGGATCATTAAACATAATTCCAAACAATGATAAAATACAGGAATGCAATCAGTTGGTTCAAGAAGAAGCTACACCCCCGGATGCGGGTGATCTGTAGAGCAATAACCACGATGGGACGGAGGAAGGCGGAGCATGGCTGGCACCTGTCCAGCATGCTCGCCGGACAGAACTTCAGGTGGGAAGACATAAATGCGAGGGTGATTAACACCACGGGAGCTCATATGTTTGGTCTTGGAATTACAACACTGTCCATTTACGCCTGCTCAGGAGGATTTCGGTCTGCAGCGAACTTAATTGCCATAGTAATGGCGGGTGAGGATCGAGGGAATGGCACCTGCGTTTTAAGTGACCTCACTGCCAGTAATCTGAGTCTATGCTTCATTCAGTTCGGTAAGATTCGGAGCTGTGAGAAAGAATGGGTCTGGGGAAGGTCTGACGTCGGAGGCTGGTTTCGAATTGAGCCTGAGGCTACGCTCTGGCGGTGTAATTCCCTCACAGAGACAAGCAACAACCCCTGTGGTGTCACTACTGGTCAAGGTAGCTCAGCTTTTGGAGACTTTCTTGCTGCTGTTCGAGTTTGTCATTACGCGATGCCGAGACCCCGCCAGCGTATGCTGAGTCGCAGAGGATCTGGAAGAGGAACCCCCTCACGGCCCCATGCTGAATCAGGCTTCTTGGGGATTCCTTCACATCATCGGGGAACAGAGCGCATTCTGACCCCTAGCCACTACCTGGACCCAAAGTCTCCAGACTCGGCTAATTCATCTTCATTTGGTTCAGCCACTTTCTCGTTCAACTGCTCTCTCACGTGCCCTCAAATAACGGCTCATGTCCCTGTTCTCTTCATCGAGGAAGCTCGGCACGAGGGAGAATCCAGCGCTCCAATTCCACATTCTGAGGAAGTTCATAATCCCAGCTCTCCAAAGCCCACCTCAGAAATGCAAAAGGAGCAGCCCCAGCCAGCCAGGGCCATCAGCTTCATGATGGAGGCCCATGCTCAGCCAGACATGCAGGAACCGGAAATGGGTTGGTGTAGGATCGTAGAGGAGGAGCCCGATGAGTAATCCAGGTTCCAGCTCTCACCATTTTTGGATGGCCAAACGAAAAGGAGGACAGGTTATCTATGGTTCTGTCTATCAATCTTTCTTCATGTTTTCTGTACCGTCTCTACTGTCTAGTGTCTGATGTGGCGATGCTACTTGTGTCTGTATACCCTTCACAGGGAATGTCTAGAGTCGGTTATGTGCATCACTCTGTCTCCCCTTCGCGGGAAGTAAGTCTTAATCTCTCTGTTTCTGAATCTGTCATGAACAAACGGCCTAACCCACAGGCTTGATGGCTCTCTGTTTTCCAAGGATGTAATTGTTCTCTTTTTTGTATATAATAGATTAAATTTACTTAGCAAAAAAAAAAACTAATATATATCATAGTCAATGAAAGCAAGTTTGTAAATGAATCATTAAGCACAAAAATAATACTTGTTTGGGATTCTATGAATCCTCTAGCAAACCAAGGGTAAGCACTTTTCCACCCAACCATAGGCATAGTTGCACCAATTGTTCTAAAATTTCCCACCCCTAGGCCGACCATGATATCACCAAGGTGAAAAACTAACATCACATATTTTTCAGTAAATCAAAATGATTAGCGTCTAGCTAGTATATTTTTTAGTAAATATTTCTTCTCCCTGAATTCAAGGCTTCCAAAATCTCAAGTACTTCCTTTCTTGGATTTCTTAACATTGGAGTGAGCCTTCTCTACCGCAGTCCCTTGGATGCTCACCTCCCTTATGCTACTTTCCCAACTATTACACTAATTAAAACCATCACACTCTACAAACTTAGAAGCCTTCCTACACTAATTTTGAGCCTCAAAAAAACTTGTCACTTCAAAAGATTCAAGATCATGTCTACACACCAAGACATGGCTTTTCTCCCTATCCTCTCTTCTTTTTCAACCCCAAAATAATGCCTTATGTTTCCCAATCGAATTTTCTTAATCCTCCTAAATTAAAAGATTAGTTATCATGATTTGACCATATTAATCCCAACACATCCATTTAAATATGTTGGGATACAACTTTCCAAGAATTTAGGAGGGAGTTTAAGAAAGAATTCATTATTCTTTTCAAATTATGGCTTAAATTCATAATATAAACTCAAATGAGTATAAGTTAAATAGAATATGAAAGTCGGCAATATCTAAAGGTATCTAGAAATACTTTTCCACATAAACCCCCTTACCCTCCACTGATGGTATCATGGCCTTTCTATAAACACCCATTCCTCAATTGGCTACTAGATATTTTAATTAACCAAAAATAATGCATTTATATTGTTTTCTTAGTTTAAACCATTCAACTTGGCATAGTAATGTAATTTATGCCAACAATAAAAATACTAGATATAGTACTTATATATTTTAAATAGGGAATCAAAATGGGTATATTACAATAAGTGTCAACCAAGCCAAGAAGTTGATTAGTATCAGTAAGAAATATTTTTTATTTTTTAAGAGGAAATTAGTTGATGAAATGGTAAAACTAAAGGCATCCCCGGAGAGGTGTACTAAAGAGATAAAACATACATCAGTTAGAGGATTTACTACAATGATACAAAGGAGTTTTACAAAGGCCTAAATGGCTACCACCCAATACGGAAGTGGAGCACAAAATATAATTAACTCCCCATTGTCAATATATATATATATATATATATATATATATATATATATATATATATATATATATATATATATATATATATATATATATAGATATAGTTTTTCTAGAAGCAAATGAGGTGAATGAGTAGTTGCAGTAGTCGTTGGAGTAAGGTGTGATTCAGCCAAGCTCCTCACCTTATGGGTCACCTATCCTAATTTTACCAAATAAGGATGGGACTTGGTGAATGTGTCTCAACTACAAATAATTGAAAATGATCACATTCAAGAATCAGTACCCTCTTCATGGGATTGATTATTTGTTTGATCGATTGCAGCATGCAATACTTCACGAAGTTGAACCTTAGATCAAGATACCACCAAATATGCATCAATTAAGTAGAAACATCAAAGACTTCCTTCAAGACAAGGCAAGGTTTGTATGAATGGTTGGTCATGTCATTTGGTTTATGTAATTCACCATCTACATTTATGAGACCGATTAATGATGTATTATTCCCATATATGGATTTATTTCTTATAGTCTATGTGGATGATATACTAATTTATAATGTTATTTGGGAGGAACACATCTCATGCATATCTTAGAGGCTCTAAAGAAACACCAATTTTAGGCTAATATTAAGAAATATGATTTTTCTTAGCATTCTCTAGTGTATTCGAGGTATGTAATCAGTGGAGGGGACCTCAAGATAGATCCCACAAACATGGAGGCCATTATGAAATGGTCAATTCCTACATATGTCACTGAAGTTAGGATCATTTTTGGGGAAGCACAATACTTGTAGAAGTTCATAGCTTCATTTTCATTAATAGTTTCATCACTCCAAACCATAATAGCAAGCATTAAGAGTTTCTAGAAGGGGGGGCGGGGGCAGGAATTAGTAAAATTATTTTGATGAGTTGAATACAAATATCAATCAAGCACCAATTCTTGTGTTACCAAACTTGTAAAATCCTTTCAAAGTGTAGACAGATGCAAGTGGGTATAGCATGGGAGAAAACCCAATACAAGGAAAAAGGCTTGTATTCTATCATCTTGAAATATTTCATGGGAGAATTATCAACTACCCTACCCGTGACAAGGAACTCTATGCATTGGTTTAAGTTGTCGGGAAGTGGAAGCACTATTTAATGGGAAGGGAGACCATCATCCACACAAATAGCTAACTAGTACAATATTTACAAGCCTAGAGTAAGCTACAACAAACCAAACATTACAAGTGGATGGGGCTTGTACAACAATTTCATCTAGTCATCAAGCATAATAAAGGAAACACAAAAAATTTGGAAACATGCTTTCAAGTCCACTCACATCCAAGATTACAACTTTGGGATAATGCACTTGGACCCTTACCTATGATGCATAAAAAGAGGAATAAAAGAAATATGAGGACTTCAAGGAGGCGTTTTGAAAGCTATAGGTCCAAGTTCATATAACAAAAAGCGAGAATAAGGCTAACTATAATTTCTAAAATGAGTTAGTCTACAAGATTGACAAGCTATTTGTTCCAAAAGGTGAACAATTTCAACTTATCATAGATTCTTACACCTCCAAGATTGCAAGACATTTTGATGTTTAGAAGATAGTTTCCAACTTACAGAGATATGTGTACTAGTTCAAAGTGAAATAAGATGTAGCATGGTATATTAAAGGATGTATACTTGGTTATACTAGCAAGCCTAATAACAAGAAGCAAGGTCTATAACATCCCTTAGAGGTACACTTGGGAAATCATTCCATAGATTTTGTGGGAGGTTTAGCAACAACCAGGGAGGGACATCAATATATATTTGTGGTAGTTGACAGGTTTAGTAAAATGTGCATTCTCGTTCCTAGAAAAAATATCATGAAATGACAAGAAGCAATAAACATGCTCTTCAAATAAGCCTTGTGTGCACTTTGGGATACCAAGGAGCATAATCTCAGATAGGGATAGTTTCTTTCTCAATGCATTTTGTACTACATTGTGGGAGAATATGGATACTAAGTTGAAGATATATATAACATTTTATCCATAGACACAAAATATCACATAAGGAGTCACAATACATGGTTGTAAATTTTAAATCACTGCAATAAGAAGCATCTAAAGGCTTGGGATATAAATTTAATATATATATATATATATATATATATATATATATATATATATATATATATATATATATATATATTCCTCTTATAATAGAGTAGTCTACACTTCTACTAGTAAGTCACCTTTTGAAAATTTCTTTGGATATTTTCCATCTTCACCCTTGGATGTCATATATGGACAATAAGGATTCAAGGAAGACCTCAAATGAGATGCATTGAGATAAAAAAAATAAATAAATAAATAAATAAATTAATTAATTAAAAATTAAAAATTAAAAAAATAATTAAAAAATAATAATAATAAAATAAAATAATAAATAATAAAAATAAAATAAATAAATAAATTGTTGAGAAGATTAGGAATATACATTTGCAAGTACAATAAACATTGAAGAATTTAAGGAAAAAATATAAGGCCTAACATGATCAACACAAGGCAGAGAAGTCATTTAGAATGGAGGCAAATTTTGGTTACATCTAAACAAGGAAAAGGTATAAGCTCCTAGTAAGAAGATAAAGGGTATATTGTATGGTGCTTTTGAGATATTGGAGATGGTGGGAAATAATACCTACAAACTCAATCAAACCCCATACATGCACGTCTACTTACTAGTGAATGTGGAAAATATCAAACTCTATGATCCATCCATGATGGATTAGGAAGAGGAGAAGGTCCTACCTTCCATAGATGACTTAGCACCAAATGCTCAGGTAGAGTTGGAAAAGGATACAATTTGTTGAAGAGATCCAAAAATAGAAGATAGGGACTACATGAACTTTGGAAAATTGGTTTCAAAAGACAAATTCCAAGCAAAGAAATGTGGTACTTTAGAGACATGGTAGAGAAAGAAATTCCTCACCTCATTCAATAAAGCTTTTGGAGACCAAAAACTTCCTTAAATGGGGAGATATTATCATGATTAGATCATTATATTATTTTTATCTATCTCAATTATTTTGGAGTTGGAAAAATTTGCAGGAATTAGCTTGTAATGTCATTTTAACAACAGTTCCCAGTTTGGAAAATTAGGTTTTGAAACCTTCTAGAGCCATTTTTGAGGAATCAAATGGCACGCGTAGACCCCTTGATGTTGTTGTGTATGGAGCATGATTGTTCAGAGGTATTTGTTTCAGCCGGATGTATACCCCAGGAAGTTTGTACACCCCTCCACGCGGGGGGGACTTGTCCCCCCCGCGGGGATCCGGGGGCTAGCGGTCCCCCGGCGGGGGCTCGGGGGCAGAGCCCCCGAAGCTAAAAACAAATGTAAAATTGCCTTGTAAAAGTATAGTAATTTCTAGTCAATCTGGGTCGTTCATTAGGCAGATGATCTGACGGTAGAACTTATGTTTAGTTTAGGGTTTTTTGCCCTAGAAGGCAACCCCTCTCTTTGTATGAGGGTATTGTATTGGAGGCTAAGATATAGATGTGTATTCTATGAGCGAGAAACTGAGAGGTGAGACTGTGAGAAAAAACAGAGGATATTACAGCGGATTTGCTATAGGTTGTGTCTCTTCATTTCGCTGGATAATAGAAAGGAAGGAATGGCTGTTCGGGGTGGACATAGCCCAAACTGGGTGAACCACGTATATCTGTGTCTCTCTTGTTTTATGCGTTCTCTGTGTTTATATTTCTGCAATATTTTATGTGTTTATTGCTCCGTAATATATAATTTTCTAACAACTGGTATCAGAGCCGAAGGTCTATTTGGCTGATAAACTCGCAGGAAAGAAGGGTTCCTGGTTCGAGTGGGAGCAATGGTGGAAGATGGTAAGTTTAGGGTCGAGAAATTTAACGGCCAAAACTTCTCGCTGTGGAAGATGCAGATGGAAGATTATCTGTATCAGAAAGATCTATACCTACCATTGGGCGGAAAATCAAAGATGCCGACGGGTATGACAGACGAAGAATGGAACCTTCTCGATAGAAAGGCACTCAGAACAATACGGTTGTGCCTTGCTGCGTCAGTCACCTTCAACATTTCGAAGGAAACCACGACAGAGGGTTTGATTCAGACGTTGTCGAAACTATATGAAAAACCCTCGGCCTCAAACAAGGTATTTCTTATGAAACGGTTATTTAATATGAAGATGTCAGAAGGTGGATCTGTTGCAGACCATTTAAATGATTTTAATACAGTTACAAGTCAGTTAAGTTCTGTAGGGGTAAACTTTGATGATGAAGTTAGAGCTCTGTTATTCTTGTGCTCATTACCAGAAAGTTGGAATGGTTTGGTAATGGCCATTAGTAACTCCGTTTCTGGATCTAGTACTTTAAAGTTTGATGATGTTGTTGGTGCTATCCTTAACGAGGAAATGCGACAGAAAAGCTCCGGTGAGACATCGGGAAATGCTTTGAGTGCAGAGTCTAGAGGAAGAAAAATGGAAAGAGGAAAGAGCTCAGGATATCGCAGTAAATCAAGGAAAGGCAGATCCAAGTCCAGATCGGGGATAGTGTGCTGGAACTGTGGAAAGAAAGGACACCTAAAGAAAGACTGTAGATCTCAGAAGGGAAAAGAAGGAGATGCACAGCAAGAAAACAATCATGAAGCAAATGTGACAGGTGAGGTGTTACAAGATGCTTTGATTCTTTCTTTCGAAAATATTACTGATTCCTGGGTGGTAGATTCAGGGGCTTCATTCCATGCCACACCTGATAAGAAATACTTTCATGACTATGTTCAAGGAGATTTTGGACAGGGAAAATTTTAAGAACCCCCCCTAAATTTATAAATATAATAAATGGGCGAATCTCCATGGTATATAGGAAAAATGGAAGGCGATTTTATCAATAATATAATATGTATATATAATTTTTTGGCGAATCTCTCACCAGACATGGCGAATATTTTACTCAATTATAAAATCTTGTAAGATCTTGGCGAGTCTTTCACTAAATAATAAAACTTTGTAAAGTCCTAGTGAATCTTAGCATAGGCTACATGCTGGTTTAATTCCCCCATTTAAATAGGCTACATTCCAGGTGAATACCATGGGTCAATACCATGTGCCGTTTTGGTGAATACCATGGGTCAATACCATGTGCCATTTTTATTTTTATTAATTCTAATATTAGGGTTAATAATGGTTTTTTGCATGGTATTAATAACAATCTAGTCCATGGTATTTGTCCCATAGTATTTTGGCCATAGGTTTCACCTAAATATAACCCATTTTTTGAGTGTTCGTAAATATAAGGTGACTTATGGAGTAAATATAAAAAAAATGTTTTATTTTTTTACCATACCTCTCGTTTATTTATATTTTTATTAATTTACCATACCTCTTTTACAAATATGGTATTTGGCCCATAGGATTCACTTTAATTAAATCTCTTACTTGAGCCTTCATAAATAGAACGAGGGTTATGGACTAAATATAAAAAGAGGTTTTATTTATTTACAATACGTCTAGTTTATTTATATTTTTATTTATTTACCATACCTTTTGAGTAAGTATAAAAAGACGTTTTATTTATTTACCATACCTCCACTTTACTTATATTTTTATTTGTTTACACCCTTATATGTATATAAAGTGACGTATGGAGTAAATATAAAAAATGTTTTATTTATTTACCATACCTCTCATTTATTTATATTTTTATTAATTTACCATACCTCTTTTATAAATATGGTATTTGGCCCATAGGATTCACTTAAATAAAACCTATTCTTGAAAATGGGCGAATGGATTCACTTAAATAAAACCTATTCTTGAAAATGGGCGAATGGAAGTTTGTAAGTCCTAATTTCAAGGGCTAAATTTACCTTTTTTACCCTCTCCCTTAAAATAAGGTGGGCTATTTGAGGTGATTTGTAAAAATGTACTATGATACAAAATATTCGCCCACTAAAAATTTAAAACCCCTTAATTTCGCCAAAGGGCGAACATTCGCCCCTAAAATTATCCTTGATTTTGGACAAGTTCGTCTGGGTGATGATAAACCCTGTAAAATCGTTGGAATGGGTAAGGTTCTTGTAAAACAGCAGAATGGAAACCAATGGCTATTAAAGGAGGTAAGGCATGTTCCAGATCTAAAGAAAAATCTGATTTCAACAGGGCAGCTAGGCGGTGAAGGTTGTGTGACAACTTTCACAGATAAAGCTTGGAAGGTCACCAAAGGAGCCTTGGTAATAGCAAAAGGCGAAAAGGTTGGTACATTGTATTTATGCAATGGTATTTCTAACTTTGTTAATGCTTTAACTTCCAAAGGAGCAGATGCAGCATTATGGCATCATAGGCTCGGACACATGAGTGAAAAGGGGATGAAGATTCTTCACTCAAGGAATTTGTTGCCGGGTTTGAAGAATGTTGATTTGTACTTCTGTGAGAATTGCATTTATGGAAAACAGAAGAGAGTCAGATTTCTCAGAGTTGGGAAAGAAAAGAAGAATGAAAAATTAGAGCTTGTGCATACAGATGTATGGGGACCTGCTCAGGTATCATCTCCTGGTGGCTCTCGTTATTATGTTACTTTTATTGATGATGCAACTAGAAAAACTTGGATTTATTGTATTAAGAAAGAATCCTATGTATTTGATACTTTCAAGAAATGGAAAGCTTTGGTTGAGATTGAGACAGGAAAGGAATTGAAGTGTCTTAGATCAGACAATGGAGGTGAATATTGCAGCAAAGAGTTTGATAGGTACTGTTCAGAGCATGGAATTCGCAGAGAGAAGACAGTTCCAAGAACACCACAAGAAAATGGTGTGTCAGAAAGGATGAACAGAACAATCATGGAGCGTGCAAGGTGTATGAGATTGCATGCAGGATTGCCTTTACAGTTTTGGGCAGATGCTGTAAATACTGTTGTTTATCTAATAAACAGAGGGCCTTCAAGTTCCTTGGATGGTGGTGTTCCGGAGGAAGCATGGACAGGTAAAAAGGTAAACTACTCTTTTTTAAAGCCTTTTGGTTGTGAGGCCTTTGTCCATATTGATAAAGAAAATAGAACAAAGCTTGAGGCAAAGTCAAAGAAATGTACCTTTATTGGATATGGTGTTAATGATTTTGGTTATCGCTTATATGATTACGAAAATCACAAAATCATTAGGAGCAGAGATGTGATATTCAATGAAAGGTCTTGTATAAGAATCAGTTGCACGAAAAGAAACAGGAAAAAGAAAACAAGGAATACGCAGTTCTTGATGAAATCACTGAAAAGGTAAAGGTGCCTGAAAATAATAATAATCAACAACAGCAACCACCACAATAGCAACATGCACCCCAAACACCTAAAAGTGGTGTTAGAAGATCTACCAGGATAAGTAGACCCCCTGAACGATACTCTCCTTCATTATATTATTTATTGTTGACTGATTCTGGTGAACCTGAATGTTATGAAGAAGCAATGCAGGTTGAAAGCCGGAAGAAGTGGGAGGTAGCCATGGAAGAAGAGATGGACTCCTTAATGCATAACCAGACTTGGGATTTAGTTAGGTTGCCTGCAGAAAAAACTACATTGAAGAATAAATGGGTTTACAGGCTGAAGGAAGAAGATGGAGGAAAACAGAGGTACAAAGCTAGACTTGTGGTGAAGGGGTTTGCACAAAAGAAAGGTATTGATTTTGATGAAATATTTTCTCCTGTTGTTAAAATGACTTCAATAAGAACTATTTTAAGTCTTGTAGCAGCTGAAGATTTGCATCTTGAGCAGTTAGATGTAAAGACAACCTTTCTCCATGGGGATTTGGACGAAGAGATATATATGCAGCAACCACAAGGATATGAGGTGAAAGGGAAGGAGAAACTAGTGTGCAGGTTGAAGAAGAGCTTGTATGGCTTAAAACAGGCTCCAAGGCAGTGGTATCTAAAATTTGGCAAGTTTATGTCTGAACAAGGTTATACTAGATGTCACTCTGATCATTGTGTTTATCTGAAAAGCAAAATGATGGCAGCTATATTATATTGTTATTGTATGTGGATGACATGCTTGTTGCAGGATCTAACATGCAGGAAATAAATGTACTCAAAAGAAAATTGGCAAATTCATTTGCAATGAAGGATTGGGAGCTGCAAAACAAATCCTTGGTATGAGAATCACTAGAGACAGGAAAAATCGCAAATTAACATTGTCTCAGAATGAGTACATACAAAAGGTGTTGAAAAGATTTAATATGCAAAATGCAAAACGAGTTAGTACACCTTTTGCTAGCCATTTCAAACTTAGTAAGGAAATGTGCCCAAAGACCCAAGAAGACATGGATTATATGTCTAAAGTTCCATATGCATTAGTAGTTGGAAGCTTAATGTATGCAATGGTCTGCACAAGGCCTGATATTGCACATGCAGTGGGAGTTGTAAGCAGGTACATGAACAATCCAGGAAAGGAACATTGGATGGCAGTGAAATGGATTCTCAGATATTTGAAAGGTACCACAAATCAAGCATTATGCTTTGGTGGTGCAAACATTTCTCTACAGGGATATGTTGATGTAGATATGGCAGGTGACAGGGATAACAGGAGGAGCACTACAGGATATGTATTTACTGTTGGTGGAACAGCTGTCAGTTGGATTTCAAAAATCCAAAGTGTTGTTGCACTTTCAACAACAGAAGCAGAGTATGTTGCTGCTACAGAGGCTAGTAAAGAAATGATTTGGTTACAAAGGTTTATGGGTGAATTGGGTAAGGAGCATGATATGGGCACGTTATACAGTGATAGACAAAGTGCCATTCATCTTGCAAAGAACTCGGCATTTCATTCTAGGAATAAACATATACAGCTCAAGTACCATTTCATACGATCAGTGTTGGAAGATGGAGAGTTGAAGCTGGAAAAGATACACACTAGCCAGAATCCTGCAGATATGCTAACAAAAGTTGTAACCAGGGAGAAACTGAGAATATGCTTAGTTTCAATTGGTCTTCAAGGATGACGATGAAGATGAGAAACAACCAGGTCCAAAGAGGAGTCATTGTCCAGCAAATGAAGCAGCGGTGGAGTTTCTACAATCATTCTCCAAGTGGGAGATTGTTGTGTGTGGAGCATGATTGTTCAGAGGTCTTTGTTTCAGCCGGATGTATACCCCAGGAAGTTTGTACACCCCTCCACGTGAGGGGGTGCGGGGGGGAATTGTCCCCCCCGCGGGGGTCTGGGGGGGCAATCCCCCCCGGCTGGGGGGTCCGAGGGCCAGCGGTCCCCCGGCGGGGGCTCGGGGGCAACGCCCCTGAAGCTAAAAACAAATGTAAAATTGCCTTGTAAAAGTATAGTAATTTCTAGTCAATCTAGGCCGTTCATTAGGCAGATGATCTGACGGTAGAACTTATGTTTAGTTTAGGGTTTTTTGCCCTAGAAGGAAACCCCTCTCTTTGTATGAGGGTATTATATTGGATGCTGAGATATAGATGTGTATTCTGTGAGCGAGAAACTGAGAGGTGAGACTGTGAGAAAAAACAGAGGATATTACAGCGGATTTGCTATAGGTTGTGTCTCTTCATTTTGCTGGATAATAGAAAGGAAGGACTGGCTGCTCGGGGTGGACGTAGCCCAAACTGGGTGAACCATGTATATCTGTGTCTCTCTTGCTTTATGCGTTCTCTGTGTTTATATTTCTGCAATATTTTATGTGTTCCATTGCTCCGTAATATATAATTTTCGAACAGATGTTGATCTACAACCAAATACCTTTCCAATGACACAAAAATAACATCCATCAGAAATCATATGCAAATGTTATGCCTCCCATGATGAAACATTTTGGAGCCATTTTGAGGCATAAAATGGCATGCTTAGACCCCTTTATGTTTATCTACAATCAAATACCTTTCCAATGGCGCAAAAATCACATCAATCAAAACTCATATGAAAATGTTATGCCTCCCACAAATTTACCTACCATGTTGATCACATCAATGTGAGAGGATGCCACATCAACCCTCATTACTCATGCATATGGGGATAGCCACATGTGGAAATTCAAGAATATTCTATAAGGTCTAAATTTGTAACTTTAATTAAGGGTTGAGGAAGTAAAAATCTTACCAAGTTATTAGAAGGAGTGGAGGTTCTATTCTATGTCATTGTATTTTGTTCCATAGTTGAGAAGAGTAATTAGGAGTTGCAAGTTAGAGTGATTAACTTGGGCATTGTCTCTCTCACATGCAGTTGCTTTCATTGACTTAACATTTACACAGAACAGACTCAAAGAGAGAAGGAAATTTTGAATAGTTTCACCTTGTTGACAAACATTCATCCTAAAATTGCTTTTCACCTCCTCTTTCTCCGACCTGTTAGTGTCCACGGACAAATTCAATGATTGAGTGATTGATTAATAGATTATGTTATTACATAGAATTTTCTCTAGAAGTTATTAGAAGAAAGAAAATGACCGAGGTAACCACAAACAAACTTTCGGGCATAGGCTCTAGCCAACCTAAGTCCAAAGAGGGCTCTCTTTATATGATTTATCTTTGTTTGATGGGATTTTAGGCTAGTTCTTAATGTTCAGGGGGTTTTTTATTTGTATTGAAGATTGGGTGGTGGGGATCTTTAAACAGATGGATAGGATGATGTCTCTAGTCCATTGGGCTACGGGGTCAAAAAAAGAGTAGCAGGACTGGATCAACTCACTAAAGGGAATGTTAAAAGGGCAAGATAACAGAGTAGAGTGCAGGTCTTTAGGCCAGAGGGGTGGAAAAGGTTTTAACCAGGGTGAGAGAGAAATTACAAATTCTCAGACTAGGATTGAAACAAGGAACAGAGGGTAATCGTAAACAAAGGGAAATTAAGGATCCTTTGCTATAGATTAAAAGAAACAACCTAAACTAAGGATCAATTAAGAATTCCTTAACTTATATTATCAGTAAAAAACATGTATTTGCCTAATTGTTATAACAAAGTGTAATTAAACAAATTCTGATACAATATTCAAATTATGGCATTCAGATTTAGATCACAATATGGAAAAACTTTAAGAGATAACAACAATGTGAGAAAATACTTGGCTACACTTCGCTTTGCACATGAATCCTTTGAAATATCTAGTCTTTATTCATCAATCCAGCTTGCTGGCTCAGTCAATGCTCCAATGGTTTTACAACCTTTCAATCAAAAAGTCTATAGAAATGTCTAAGAATCCACACTACATACTTCGAATTGTGAAGTATTTATACTAAGGTGTTATTACAAATATCTCAAACTAACTTGAGATTTAATCTAGGAAATACAAATATCTTCTCGCAGGAAGATAGAAGCAACTAATGAACTGCTTTTATGCTGTCCCTTTTACTGTGGTATTACTAGCTGTTATGGTTTGTTTTTGCTCTTTATGCTCTTGATGTTTGAATTATCATGATGGAGGCTTTCTTTACTGCTAGATTTCATCTGATACTCTCTGTCATTGATACTCTTTTACTCTGATGACCTGTCTTTATCCTTCACTGTGTTTTCCCCTTTACTACACAATTTAACCTCTTACTGTGTTTTTCAATAGTGAATTCTTTTGTTTTTTTATGTGTATCAGCATCGGGAAGGGGATATTGATCAAGTCTCAGTATGTTTTATTCATTTGTCTTCTAACTGCATCTTTGGTCAGGCTCCTCTGTTTTGACTGCCACTGCTTTGTATAGTTGTCTTCTTCTTAGCTCTATGTGAAATCCTCTTCATCTTCCGCTCCTTGTATACTAGTCTTCTTCTTCTGAATATAGGATTTTAACAGTTTCTTTGTCGAGTCTTGGAGTAAAAAGGTTCCGCGACTAGTATCAAAACTGTTTATCCAAGCTCTGGTCTTCGGCTAATTACCTGTAAAATTCAACAATAATTAAGAAAACTCGGTCGGCTAGAAGGGCACTTGATGGCTCTATTTGCACAGATATGCCTAGGAAAGGGGTCATGGCAGCATTTTGGACGTGAATGGAGGTGTAATTGTGTCATAGAGGTTCAGGGTGGAGCTGAAGGGTTTTATAAGTTTACACTGTTAAATTAGCGAAAGGCTTGAAAACACAGGTTTTCAAGGTTTAAAGTCTTTAAGTGGAAACTTTTGAATATGGTGCAAAATTCATATTTATGGAGGATAGGTGGTTTATCAGAATGGTGGGGAGGCAGTTTTAAGGGTCGTAACATCGCTTTTGTTGCGTGGGCGGATTTAAGGAGGGGTCACCGATGTACGTTAGAGCATCACACATATCCATCGGGGGGTCGAGGAAAACTGCCTTATCGGGCAGGTAAAGGCAGGTTATTAGGCTCGGATGATATGGTTGTGGTTCGTTAGATCTGGACAATTGTGATCTGATGGTAGTCCGGCGGTGACGATGCGTGGAGGAAAGGAACGAGAGTTGGGGGGGGAGGGTTTAATCACGGTGGTTTGGGATTAGTTTAGGGATTAATCCTGGGTTTAAAAAGGATTAGGCCGGGCTTAATGAGGGAGTTTAACTCTTTGGGTAAAAGTTTGGGCATTGGGTGAGGCTGATACCGTTGCGCATCGTTGGATTTGAGCGTGGATGATCAGACAGTGGTCGGGTCGATGAAGAAGCACGGGTGAAATGTACGGAGGCTTAAGGGGGGCCCAAAGCTTTTAATCAGAAGTAATTTGGGTTTATTTGGGGTTAATGGGGGATTTATTTGTTTAGTCGGGATAAGGGTTAAGTGTATTAGTTTCTATTAAAACTAAGGATTTGGGTATTTAATTAGGGATTTAACTTATATACGGGGAAATGGTTATATCGGGATTTATACAATAATGTTAGGAATTAATATGAAATGCGATGGGCGGGGGTCTTTTCCTAAGTAAAAGGGTAAAACGTATGCATTTGCGCATTTAGATTTATACTTAGGATAAAAGGCTTTTTTTGGGTTTTTTGAGCGGAAAGGGATTTATATGGGGGGGTTTTCACTTTTCTTAGGCAAATTGTGTTTAAACCTTAGGAAAATGGATTTTCTTAGGGTGATGAGGGGAAATGGTTTGTATGAAGGGGGAATGATTTTATGAAGGGGATTCTAGCACTTGCATCCATAACTCATAAAGCCGAGGGTCCGGTCCCACTAAAAGTTAGAGAAATGCTCTGAGCCTCTTTGACTTGTAGGATTTAAAGTACTTAGAATATACTTGTGGATAGGAAATTAGTAAGTAAAGGGGAAAAGTGAATGAGGGGGAGTTAATCACATGAACTTGTAAATATTTGTCTTTGCTTCCATAGTGGACAATACATGTTTAAATATGTATTTAAGCATGATGCATGTGTTTTGATCCAATTAACTTAGTAGTTCAACAACCTTTCTTCTACTTACCCATTTCTTACCTCTAACATATTTTCTTCATTTATTTGGGTGCATTTAGGCTAGCAAACCATTATTCATCTATTTTTCTTTTGAAAAGTAATCTTTCTAATTCTAACCTTATAACATCCAAGGGCTCAGATTAAGCTTATGAGCTTCTTTTATTTTCTCTACCTAACTATGATCTGCCAAGATTAAACTATTTGGTCAGATTTTATTCTCTAATCTATAAACATAAAATTCAAAGCATGGAATAACCAAGATTAAACAGTTTGATTACCATGGATTGTGGCATGAATAACAAGTTTCACATAATCATTATTATGCATAAAAGTAAATAGTAGTGGAATTTAGACTTGCACACTTTCAAGGTCTTTTTGTTTTTGGGGTTCATATACTTCCATTTTCTTTGACCTTCTCTTATTATTTTTTGTCCTTTGATTTTTCTTTTAGGACATACCCTCTTTACATTTTTTACTTTTTATAATATGGAAAATGTTTGCAGAAAGCAAAGGTATGTACAATATTACAAGGCTTAACCTTAGTCATTCAAAATTATGACTCCTATTGGTATAAGAACCTAATAGTGGCTCCACTTGGGGATGGCATTTCCTTTTGAAATGTCAAGAACTTTAGAGATCAATAGCATTTGAATTGTTGTTGGTGTTTCCTTGCAAAGTGTCCTTCTATGAATCTGCATTATTGATACTTATGATAGTGAACCTTTTAAAGCTTAAGGCCTTCTCTTTGGGGTTCAACTTCAAAGATCACCATCCAATCCAAACTAGACTTTTGAAAATAGAATATATACAAATGAAAATTAGTAATTAGGTTCAAAGTAATGTTTTAGCATTCGACCATTCACTGGCCCACCTTTTGCATATGTACCATCAATTTCTCTCAAGAAGAAAGCATTACTTCCTCTATAAGCATAAATGACATAGGGACCTTTCCATAGGAAATCAAATTTCCCATGTTTTCCTTTATCTTCCCTCCTTGAGTCCCACTTGAGCACTTTGTCACCAATGTAGAAATCTTCAGCCTTGGTTCTCTTATCAAAAATCTTCTTAATCTTTTCTTGCACAACTTGAGACCTGACATAGACCTCTTCTCTTGTTTGTTGTAGATGTATAGTTTGGTTGATTCTTCTTTGGATACTATTTGGTTCAACTTGTATTTCTTGAAGTATCTTCATTACTGGTACTCCCAAAGAGGATGGAAAGACAGCTTCCATTCCATAAACTAGTTGATAGGGAGAAGTACCAATTGATTTCTTAGTAGTCAATATGTCTACCCATAAGGCATTAACTAGCTTTTTATTCCAAGTTTTCTTATTGTCCTCTAGTAACTTCTTGATGATATTTACTAGGCTTTTGTTTGAGGATTCTGCCAATCCATTACCTTGAGGGTAATATGATGTGGAATGGCCAAGGGTGATATGGTATTTATTGCAGAAATCTATCATTCTTTTGGATTTAAAGGTTGTTGCATTATCAGTAATGAGCTTAGTTGGACATCCAAATCTTGATAGAATATTTGTTTCAAGGAAGGTTATGATAACAGTATATGTGGCTTGCCTTGAAGGTATGGCCTCTATCCATTTTGTAAAGTAGTATGTGGCAGTAAAGATCCATTTGTGTTGGGCAGAGGAGGGTGGGTGAATTTCACCAATGAAGTCTAGACCCCATTACTGAAAAGGTATTTCAGTAGAGATTGGCTTGAGGGGTAATGGTAAGGGTTTCTTCTTTCCCTCAAAAATTTGACATTTGTGACAGGAGGTAACATATTTCTTGACATCAGCAAACAAGGTAGGCCAGTAGAAACCAGATCTAAGGATTTTATCTATAGTAGTCTTCCATTAAAAGTGTCCTCCAAAGTCACCTGCATGAAACTCTTGTAAAACTTTGTCAAATTCTTCTTTTAATAAGCAACTGAGAAGAATACCTTCATGATCTCTCCAAAACAAAACATTGTCTAATTTACAAAATCTTAAGGATTTAATCTTTAAAAACCTACTTTTAGTCCTAGATAATTCATGAGGAGCTTGTAGATTTAGTAAAACCTAAATAATATCATCATACCATGGTGATTGAAGAAAGACCTGGTTGATTAGTGGAGTCGTCATCTCCTCTTCATTATCTATTGCTACAATAAAGTTAATATCCAAGGCCTGACAGTTCGATTCAACCATAAGCTTGGCTAAACCTTGGCCCTTGATTAACTTCATAGGTTTAATTTCTATATCATACTCTAAAATAGTAGCAATCCACTTTCCCCTCTTTCCATCAGGACCATCTTGAGTTAGGATTTCTTTTACTACTGAATTAGGAATGTAGGCTACTATGTGAGAATATAAAATGTATAACCTAAAATCCTTAATGGCTTTGACCAAATCCAAGGTCTATTTTTCCATTATATTGTATTTCAAGGGAGCATCTCTCAAGGCTTTGCCAAAGAAAGGAATGGGTTGTTCATAGCCCTGGTCATTGTTTTGTAATAGGACTACAACTATTGTGTGCTCTGAAGCAAATGAAAACAAAATGAAATCTCTATCAAATTTGGGACTAATTAATACAGGTGTTTTAGTTAAGGCTAGTTTAATGTATTCAAAGGATTTCTTAGCCTCAACAATCCATTTTATGGTGGAGTCTTTTTTCAGCATATTGTTTAGTGATCTAATTAATTCTGCTAGGTTAGATATAAATCTTCTAAGAAAATTGATTTTTCCTAAGAAAGCTTGTAATTCTCTAATGTTCCTGGGGTGTCTTATTTGTAAGATGGCTTCTATTCTTGTAGGGTCTATTCTTATACCATCTTTTGAAATTATGTGACCTAACAACTTTCCTTCCTCTAACCCAAACAAGGACTTTTTGGGGTTCAAGGAGATTCCAAACTTCCTGCATTTAATAAAAACTTGCCTTAGATGATCTAAATGTTGATTGTTAGACTTTGAAAAAACAGTAATATCATCTAGATATATCACAAGGAAATCATGAATTTCTTTAGCAAAGGCTATATCCATAGCCCTCTGGAAAGTGGCTCCTGCATTCATTAGCCCAAAAGGCATTTTCACATACATAAAAGTGCCCCAAGGAGTAGTAAAGGTAGTTTTGGGTTGGTCATCAGGATGAACTAAGATTTGATTATAACCAGAAAACCCATCCAACAATGAGATCCTGGTTGATCCAACTACTCTCTAAAAAATGTGGTCCATTTTGGGGAGAGGGTAATTGTTTTTAAGTGATACTTTATTAAGGTTTCTGAGATCCACACAGAGTCTGATCTCACTAGTTTTCTTTCTAGTAGGCACCAAGTTTGAGACCCAATCAGAAAATCTGATTGACCGTACAATTATTTTAGCATCATACATCCTCTTAATTTCTTTTTCTATTGCAGGTAATAAGACAAGATTGATCCTTCTTATTTTTTGTTTGAAGGCTTTAGATTTACTTTTATAGGAATTGTGTGTTGGATGATGTTGGTGTCATAGGATTTAAGTTCCTCGTAACTCCAAGCAAAAACATCCCTAAATTCTTTCAACAACTCAATGTATTTCACTTTTTCAGTTGGAGGTAATGATTTTGAAAGTTTGATCAATTTAGGATTTTCATCAGTGCCTATATTACATTCCTCTATATCAGACCTTAATGGTTCCATTTTAGGTTTCCTAGGAACATCATTTGAATCAAATAAATCTTCCAAAGGGGTTAATCCCTTTGGTAAGAAGTTATCCTTGAGATTAATTACTTCAGTTTCTTCATTGATCATTTCATCAATCTCCATTAGCTCTAAGTTATCTACATCTGATTTGGTAAATTTAGTTGGGTTAAGTCTATCTATTTTATCATCTTCTATCTCATTTATTTCTATCTTATCCTTAGTGTTAAGATCTATGGATGTATCAGTATCTATATTATTATTTACAAACTCTTCTTCTGAAAGTAAAAACTTATTTATCTATTTATCATTAGAAAATATTTGCCAGTTCTTCAAATTATCTAGAATTGCAGGTCTGTGCCTAACTTCAGCAGTGTATTGATAATTAGGTTGGAAGGTAATTTACAACTGCTGGCAAACATTGCTAAAATATGGGCTTGCATGTAATGTTTTCTAGGGATTACTGCAAGCTTTGTTTCTAAGAAAGTATTAAGTATTTCTACAATAGTATCTCTATGGCAACTTAATCTAGGATCTTTAGTCATATATACAGCATCAATTTGTTTTACAATTAATTCAGAGTCTCCCATAACAGAAACTCTTTTAGCTCCTAGATTCCTAACTAACTTAGAACCTAAAATTAACGCTTCATATTCAGCTATATTATTTGTACATTTAAAATTTAATCTATATGCATGGCCTTCTGAGTAATTGTTCTCCAAGTTATATATCCACTCTCCTGCTCCTACTCCTAACCTATTGACTGATCCATCAAATTCTAATGCCATAATACCTCATGATCATAATTTTCACTATTTGGTGGAACAAACTTCTCATCATTCATAGCAATTAGACCTTCTTGTTTATTGAATAGCTCTGTAGTCTGATTAGTCTTATTTTGTGTAGAAACTGCAACTTCTTTTGGTTCTGTATCAGTACTGTCTAAAAGTGTTTCTTGAGTTTGATCAGCATTATACAAAATAAAAGAATCAATATCTGAATGTATGGAGTAGATGGGAAAGTTTTGAGGTTGATCCTGGCTACTTACCATATATTTCATTAAGGTTTCTCGGTATAGTTTCTTAGGTTGTCCAAAAATAGAAATTGTTGCATAAGACATATCTAGTTGTAGAGATCCCTGAAGTTTGGCTCCCCATGATCTTGATAATAGCATGCCATACTTTGGTGGGATATCAGCAACTACAATGTCCATAAGGATGCTTTTGGCAGGATATTGGACTAAAGTAACACATAGGTTTTTAATTAATCCTAGACACTTTACTCAAGTAGAGTCAAAAGAGAATAAGTCTTTGTAAGGCCTTGTAATGTCTAGGTTCAATTTTTCCATTACTGATTTGGGCATTAAATTGTGAGAGGCCCCAGAATCCAACATTGCATTGTGTAGAATTTTGTCATGGATACTAAGGCTTATGTAAAAAGGTGGAACTCCTCCTTCTAATGGTTTGTCATTAACATCTAGACCAAATATAAGTTCTAGTTTATCATCAAACAAGTTAACTGAATCCTCATTTTCAACAATGTTTAAGGTCTGATTTATCTGTGATTTGTAAGGTTCATTCTTGATTAGTTCTGTTAAAGGGACTGGAATCTTTAGCTTTGCTATCTCTGCTCCCAAATTGAAAGGCAAAGAGGCTTTTTCTGTTTGAAGGTTTGGAGTTTTTGTAGCAGGGATTTGAGCAGGATTATTTTCTTGTTCTTTATTAGGGATCTCTTTATGTGGATTTTCAAGTGGAATTGAAGTGGATGGTTAATTATCAGAAGGTTGAACAGAGTTATATCTACAATTGTGGGGCCAGAAGGATTTGGGTTTTACCTAGGGAGAATTTGGAGGATCTCTAAAACAGGGGCTTCTTTTATTTTCTTGGGTTGATTTTGGGTTTTTTTCTTATTTTGCTCAGGGACATTATCATTCCTTTTGCTTCTTAGATTATATTGCTTGTGGACTTCGAAAATAGCAGGCATATCCTTGTTTATAATCAAATGATTCACAAGACTATACCTGTAATTGCTGCAGCATATACAGTTCATGCTCATCTTGGGTTAGAAAAATAGTGTCCTCATAATTTACTCCCATTAGGTTAATTGGTGTATCTTGCTCTGGATTTTCTAGATTAGATGTTTCTACATAATTTTCTTGAAAAGGAGGCCTTATGTTCTGATCTGGTCTGTTTTTCCCTATGTTTTGGTTATTTCTGAAATTTGGGTTTCTAATTGGAGGTGCTTGTTGGTTATCCCATTGGGGTTTCCTTTCCATGTTACCTATTCTTTCCATTAGTCTTTCCATGTTTTTGGCCAAGTTATCTATTTTAAGATCAGATGGTGAAGTTTCTTCCTTAGCAGTTCTCTTTTCATTTCTAACTCTAGCCCTTTTAGCTAACAAATTTGCTTCTACACTAACAACTACACTTTGCATTTCTTCTAATGTTGGGGGGTTTCTTTCCCTAAGTTGGTATGACATATCAGTATCAAAACCATCAGGGAACTTTATTAACGCTAATTCAGGTGGGGGTCTAAGGTTAACTGGGATTGCATTATATATATTATTGAATCTAGTGCAGTAATATTGAACAGTTTCATTAGGTCCTCTCCTAATATTTTCATATTCTGAAAGGATTTGTAAGGGATTCTTTTTCTTTTCCCACCTATCAATAAACAACCTTTGGAAATTTGCTAGGTCTACTATGTTATTGGTAGGAAAGGCTTTAAACCACTTCTTAACATCACCAGTCAAACATTGGGTAAAGAGTCTTGTCTGGACATTGACTTCATTTAATTCATGTAGTTAAAAGAAGTCAGACATCTTGTTTACACACTGCTAGGCAGTGTAGTGACCAATAGCATCAAACAAGGGAATATTACTGGATACTCTGCAGGCATAGCATGAAGTTGGGCAGGTAAAACAAGAGGAGCATATCTGTTTTCCATTGCTGTTGGTTGGGAGGGGTTAAGAGGTGGGGTTCATATACTTGGAATTAATGTAGTAGTGGATGAAGAACCAGGACTAGTAGGTGGTGAATGAGTAATGATAGGTTGGTGAGGGAGTGAAGGTGTAAATGGTGGTGCAGAATGGAATTCAGAAGGTATTGAAGTCGAAGGGAATAATGGTGAACTCAAAGTAGTGGAGATATGTTCAGAAAACTCAAGGGTAGTAGTAGTATTAATGGATTATTGTGGAGATTTCAGAATATACTCATTAATTGATTTGTTGGCCTATTAGACTTCAAGGTCTGCAATGAAATCAGGATCTAAAACAGTTTCGTATATTTCACTTTCAGACTTTTCTTTAAATAATGAAAGACCAAATTTCTCATCAAAGGGAAGATCTTCTAAAAATAACCACTCATCAGGACATGAATTAGCTTTAACTAAAGGTGTTTGACTAACTGAACTTTCTTCTTTTTTAGATTTTCTTGAAATCAGGTTGGGATTATCAACTACTAGGGGAGGGTTGGGATCTGGATTAGCCCTAGTAAAATGAGTCTTCCTAGAAGCCAGAATTTCAAATTTTTAATTGTTTTTGTAAGATTTTTCAATATAACTTCTAACAAATGACTTTAAGAGGCTCAAAATACAGAATTAAAATTTTCTTAAATCTTTATTGGGACTAAGGAATTGTTGGTCTCCAGTGGAGTTTCCACTATGTTATCACTCAGAATTTTCTCTAGAAGTTATTAGAAGAAAGAAAATGACCAAGGTAACCACAAACCAACTTTCGGGCATAGGCTCTAGCCAACCTAAGTCCAGAGAGGGCTCTCTCTATATGATTTAGCTTTGTTTGATGGGATTTTAGGCTAGTTCTTAATGTTCAAGGGGTTTTTTATTTGTATTGAAGATTGGGTGGTGGGGATCTTTAAATAGATGGATAGGATGATGTCTCTAGTCCATTGGGCTATGGAGTCAACAAAAGAGTAGCAAGACTGGATCAACTCACTAAAGGGAATGTTCAAATGGAAAGATAGCAGAGTAGAGTGTGGGTCTTTAGGCCAGAGGGGTGGAAAAGGTTTTGACCGGGGTGAGAGAGAAATTAAGAATTCTCAAACTGGGATTGAAACGAGGAACAGAGGGTAATCAGAAACAAAGGGAAATTAAGAATCCTTTGCTATAGATTAAAAGAAACAACCTAAACTAAGGAGAAATTAAAAATTCCTTAACTTGTATTATCAGTAGAAAACATGTATTTGCCTAATTGTTATAACAAAGTGTAAGTAAACAAATTCTGATGCAATATTCCAATTATGGCATTCAGATTTAGATCACAATATGGAAAAACTTTAAGAGATAACAACAATGTGAGAAAATACTTTTCTACACTTCGCTCTGCACATGAATCCTTTGAAATATCTGGTCTTTATTCATCAATCCAGCTTGCTGGCTCAATCAATCCTCCAATGGCTTTACAGTCTTTCGATCAAAAACTCTATAGAAATGTCTAAGAATCCACACTACATACTTCGAATTGTGAAGTATTTATACTAAGGTGTTATTACAAATATCTCAAACTGACTTGAGATTTCATCTAGGAAATACAAATATCTTCTCACATGAGGATAGAGGCAGCTAATGAACTGCTTTCATGTTGTCCCTTTTATTGTGGTATTACTAGCTATTATGGTTTGTTTTTTCTCTTTCTGCTCTTGGTATTTGAATTATCACGCTGGAGGCTTTCTTTACTTATGGCTTTCGTCTAATACTCTCTATCACTGATACTCTTTTACTCCAATGACCTGTCTTTATCCTTCACTGTGTTTTTCCCTTTATTGCACAATTTAACCTTTTACTGTGTTTTTCAACAGTAAATTATTTTGTTTTTTATGTGTATTAGCATCGAGAAGGGGATATTGATCAAGTCTCAGTATGTTTTATTCATTTGTCTTCTAACTACATCTTCGGTCTGGCTCCTCTATTTTGATTATCACAACTCTATATAGTTGTCTTCTTCTTGGCTCTGTGTGAAATCGTCTTCATCTTCCGTTCTTTGTATATTGGTCTTCTTCTTCTTAATATAGGATTTTAACTGTTTCTTTGTCGAGTGTTGGAGTAAACAGGTTCTGCGACTGATATTAGAACTATTTATCCAAGCTCTGGTATTTAGCTAATTACCTGTAAAATTCAACAATAATTAAGAAAACTCGGTCAGCTGGAAGGGCACTTGATGACTTTATTTGCATAGGGATGCCTGGGAAAGGGGTCATGGCAGCGTTTTGGACATGAATGGAGGTGGAATTGTGTCACAGAGGTTCAGGGTGGCGCTGAAGGGTTTTATGGGTTTACATAGTTAAACAGGTGAAAGGCTTGAAAACACAGGTTTTCAAGGTTTAAAGTCTTTAACGGGCAACTTTTGAATATGGTGCGAAATTCATATTTACGGAGGATAGGCGGTTTATCGGAACAGTAGGGAGGCAGTTTTAAGGGTCGTTGCACTGCTTTTGTGGCATGGGCAATTTTAAGGAGGGAGCACCCGATGTACGTTAGAGCATGACACGTATCCATCGGGGGGTCGGGGAAAACCGCCTTATCGGGTGGGTAAAGGCAGGTTATCGGGCTCAGCTGATATGGCTCTGGTCCGTTAGATCTAGACAATTGTGATCTGACTGTTGTCGGGCAGTGAAGTTGCGCGGAGGAAATGAACGGGAGTTGAGGGGGGGGGGGGGTAGGGGTTTAATCATGACAGTTTGGGATTAGTTTAGGGATTAATCCTGGGTTTAAAAAGGATCGGGTCAGGCTTAATGAGGGATTTTAACTCTTTGGGTAAAAGTTCGAGCATCGGGTGAGGCCGATATGGCTGCGCATCGTTGGATTTGACCATGGATGATCGGACAGTGCTCGGGTCGATGAAGAAGCACGGGTGAAATGTATAGAGGATTAAGGGGGGCCCAAAGCTTTTAATAAGAAGTAATTTGGGTTTATTTGGGGTTAATGGGGGATTTATTTTTTTAGTCGGGATAAGGGGTAAGTGTATTATTTTCTATTAAAACTAAGGATTGGGGTATTTAATTATGGATTTAACTTCTATACGGGAAAAGGGTTATATCAGGATTTATTAAATAACATTAGGAAGTAATATGAAATGCGATGGTCAGGGGTTTTTTTCCTAAGTAAAAGGGTAAAAGATATGCTTTTGCGGATTTAGATTTATACTTAGGATAAAAGGCGTTTTGTGGGTTTTTTCAGCGGAAAGGGATTTATATGCGGGTTTTCACTTTTCTTAGGCAAATTGTTTTTAAACCTTAGGCAAAGGATTTTCTTAGGGTGATGAGGGGGAAATGGTTTGTATGAAGGGGGAATGATTTTATGAAGGGGATTCTAGCACTTGTATCCATAAGTCATAAAGTCGTGGGTCCAGTCCCACCAAAAGGCAGAGAAATTCTCTAAGCCTCTTTGACTTGTAGGATTTAAAGTACTTAGAATATACTTGTGGATAGGAAATTAGTAAGTAAAGGTGAAAAGTGAATGAGGGGGAATTAATCACATGAACTTGTAAATCTTTGTCTTTGCTTCCATAGTGGATCATACATGTTGAAATATGTATTTAAGCATGATGCATGTGTTTTAATCCAATTAACTTAGTAGTTCACCAACCTTTCTTCTACTTACCCATTTCTTACCTCTAACATATTTTCTTCATTTATTTTGGTGCATTTAGGCTAGCAAACCCTTATTCATCTATTTTACTTTTGAAAAGTAATCTATCTAATTCTAACCTTATAACATCCAAGGGCTCAGATTAAGCTTATGAGCTCCTTTTATTTTCTCTACCTAACTATGATCTACCAAGATTAAACTGTTTGGTCAGATTTTATTCTCTAATCTGTAAACATAAAATTCAAAGCATGGAATAACCAAGATTAAACAGTTTTATTATCATGGATTGTGGCATGAATAACAAGTTGCACACAATCATTACTATGCATAAAAGTAAATAGTAGTGGCATTTATACTTGCACACTTTCATGGTCTTTTTGTTTTTGGGGTTCATATACTTCCATTTTCTTTGACCTTCTCTTATTCTTTTTTGTCTTTTGATTTTTATTTTAGGGCATACCCTCTTTACATTTTTTACTTTTTATAATATGGAAAACATTTGCAGAAAGCAAAGGTATGTACAATATTACAAGGCTTAACCTTAGTCATTCAAAATTATGACTCCTATTGGTATAGGAACCTAACAGATTATATGTTGTATATTTATTTATACATTTACTTTTGATATGTTGACGCTAACATTAATTGTGTTTTTTTTTCTCTATATATATTGTTCTATGTGTATCTCCACCAATGTAATGTGTAATAGAACCACAATTTTAAAAATGTGTGCATACTTAAATGACATTGAACCTATAGATCTCCCCCATACTAGGTTGTAGAGCACCTCTTAGTGTAATGAATGTAGGGTACAAGCATTAAGCAATTTTAGCATAATAAATACCTCTCAATTGCATCTTCTTATTTGAAGAACATTAGCTTGAAGGTTGTCAACTAATTACAATATTTATAAAGTCTTCTAAATTGAAGGTAGGAAAATTAATTTTATTTAAATACTTAAATTACCTCTACAAAAATAAATAACTAAACATTAAAACAAAATCATGTTATTAGAACTAAATGTTAACTTTGTAAACAACGATATATACATAGATGGGTCAAAATCACTACTCTATACATATTTATAGAGGTCAAGAATTACAATATAGGGTTGAACTTTGCTATACTGGGTTGAAAAGACAACTTCTAGGCAAAGAAAAATTGTACTACAAGGAGAAGGTAGAGGAAAAAATTCTTTACCTCATTTAGTAAAATATTTTGGGGACCAAATCCAAAAATAGGGAGGTGTGATTCGTATTGAATTAATTTTTTATTTTTCATCTATCTTGATGCTTCAAGTGTAGAAAAATTAGAGGAATCAAATTGCATGGTCATTTCTATTAGTACATCTCACTTTGGAGAACTAGAGAATAAAACATTGTTGAGCCATTTTTAGGAATAAAGCAATGTTTGCTAGGGTCAAAACTCCAACACAAATGTGTTGGACTTCATTACCCTATTCTACTCTTAGATATCTTTCCAATAATGCAAGAATCACGTCAATCAAAGTTCATATGTAAAAGTCATGACTCCCCCCAAGTTAACCTACTATGTTTAACCACCATGGCATGAGTGGATGCCACATTAATGTTGATTTGTGTACCTTGGGAGGTACTCCCATAACCACAAGGGCACTGGGTTTGTAACACCCTCCTCCCACTCTTACCCAAGTTTACCGGTCCATCGGGGTAAATATGTGATGAAGAGTTACTATGATATGATTCAACCTCCTAGATCACCTTAAGGAAGTGGAATCGAGGAAAAAAACCTTACTGACCTTCCTTAGGTGCTAGAGAACCCCCAAGGACTGAAGCACCCTTCCAAGTGTCGAAACCATGAATTAACTTGCCTTTTCACTGATTTTGCCTCCTGGTCGCATGCACAATACTGCATCCATGCGACTGTAGGCATCCAATCGCATGCATAATCACTGCAAGGGTGAGACTACAATATTTTTCAACCAGTTTTGTGCTTGAGATTGTGAAATTTGTGCCACCTTTTCAGGGCTAGACTCCAGATCACTACCCAAAACTTGAGGAGACTTTCCAAGACAATAAATTACACCAAGATAAAACCTCTAACATAAAACTTAATCAAGGACTTGATCTAACCAAGACTAGACATGATAGACATTTCGTCAAACACATCAAGAACATATAATATACAGGTCATAACAACGAATTTGAACATAAGTATCTCATACTTATCTGAGAATCATCTAGAAGCTATAATTCCCTGTCATATTAGTTGCAATAAAATCTATTGGGTCATGCATTTGATAACGAATCACCTATTCATCAAACATGTCAAGAGCTATAAACAATATACATCATATAACCAACATATAACCAACTAATAACCAACATATAAACTAGCTATAACCAACATATAACCAAATAATAATCAACATATAAACTAGTTGTAGCCAACATATAAACCATGGAAACTCAACCATAATATCACCACCATAATCAATACATATGCTCATAGATCATAATACAAAATACCTCTTATTAACATATGAAAATTCTAACCAAGTCAGGGACTTCCACATACCACCCAACCATAGAATGGGTTGAACCAAAATTTTCTTTCAGCTAATCACCCCCCTTCCATATTCCAAGCATGAATGTGGGATCTCATGGAATAACTAAAACAAAACCAAACAAGGGATTCCAAAGGCCAAACCACCTCAGTCCTCAATCATTGATTCCACCTCATGATCAGACATCAGTAATCATCACCATATCAGTCTCTATCCAAGTTGTCCAAGGATTCAGAACGTTTGTTCCAACCTGACTTCCAAGACTAGCTTCTCAACCCACAGCTATCATCAGGCTCCAGATAATTTTTCCAACCAAGGCTTCCAGGACTAGTAACTCAACCCATCAAGGGCTCTAGAGAATTTTTCAAACTAAGGCTTCCAAGACTAGTAACTCAACCCAAGCTATTACAGGGCTTCCAAATCGTTTATCCATCTAAGGCTCCAAGAACTAATAACTCAACCCACAACCATAAGGAACATGAGCACCAACCAAGAAAGAAAAAAAAGATAAAACCCATAACACCATGGCTATCCAGGAAATGGCAAGGCTAGTCAAAGCCACTTTCATTCCAAGCAATCCTCCATGTAAATGGCAGATCATAACCAAGAAACCACATGCATGTTCCATGCATGCCATAGGTAGCAAGGAAATCATACATGTAATTCGGTACCTTCAAAGCAATCCAACTGTAGTTGTTGATCCCGTTATCCCCTTGTTCTTACCTTCTTTTCCTTTTCCTTCTTGCTCCAAATCCCAAGTATGCCACACTCCTCCAAGAGTGCTCCAAGAAAACTCTAAGTGTCCAAGAGTATGAGAGAGAGAGAATAAAAGAGAGAGATCCAAGCTAAAACTGACAAAAGCATGTGAACTGATCCTCAGAAGCCTTTATATCATTGAGGCCTCTATTTTTCCTTCAATTTCCTCATCTTGCAAATATCTGACTCTTCACCTTCCTTTTCTCCTATTTTCCTTTATTTTCATAAATAAAATGCCAATTAATGCTTCTTTTCCTTTGACATTGCCTTTGCCAATTTCTTTAGCCATTAATAAACCAATTGAACACTGACTATGATGTTTTCCCCACCATTCAACTTAGAATGTGTGTCCCATGACCTTGCTCTTATTTTTCCTTTATTAACTTTATTACATAGATTTTTGACCAGGGTTGTTACAAAACCCTCCCCCTTCGAGGGACACCGTCCTCGGTGTTCAATGACACCTATAAATAGTAAGACCGCTGAAAACGAAAACATGCTACCTGTGGAGCTTTATAAACACAACTCAATACAATATTTATAATAATATACACATATGCACACTTTCTCAACCAACAAATAAAAGGATACGATACCCGCATTAGTAACAAGGGAATCCAGAGGCTCACACCTCCACCCTCAAGAGTAGCACTAGGATTTACCTCCTTCCTAGGAAGTCTAAAAGCCACTTCCAAAGTCAAACCTTCATCCAATTTCTAGCGCTACATCTTTCGCCACTTGTCCTTTCAGTGAACAGTTACCGAATCATTGATCTAGGAAACACTTCCAATGTGCATCTGATTCCATCTGGAAATGGTAATGACCAAAAAAAATCCATCCCTGACCTTCCCTTATCTTCTACATAGTCCCTTGGGAAATCCAGTCACACACCTTCCAAGTTCTGCGGGCATCCTGTTCTCTGATACACAGTCCCTTGGGTGACCCCTCCCTTGGCAAGGTTTCCTCGCATCGGAAGGTACAAAAACTAAGGCTTATTGCTGCCTCAAAACCATCATATTGGTCATATCATTCTCATGGAAATATATGGAAACTATTGGGTACCAATGCCCCACAATGGGCCTGCTCCTAAAGTGATTTACTAGCATAATGTTGCCTATTCCAATTCCTTTCACTGACGCTGCTAATTCTTGTAATCAGTTTCAACCACCCAATCCGAGAATTTCCAAGCTTTCTTGCACTAAACACATAATTCCCATTAGATTCAAAATGAATTGAAATAAATCTAAATCATACCTCATTAGTGGCCCATCAATAAGGTACACTTGCACTTATTTTCACTTCTTGTCACAACAAGCCAAACCAGCTCTTGACCAAATCATCATGTACAAACATATCACATTCGGTTAGCTCAAAACACAACCATCATAGATGAAAATCCTGAACTACATGCAATCATCATAAACTAGAACTATAGATCACATGTAACCATCATAAATTAGAATCATAGATCATATGCATAATAAAACTGAAATAAAATATTGATACTTATCCTTTAATTGGTCCTTTTCTTATACCTTTGTCCTTTGTCATTTTCGTACACATACTAGATTGTTTTCCACATCCATCAAGCACCTAGTGCCTTCTCTCCTCTTCAATCACGTACATATACACACATTATACGTCACAACACATACACTTACACCCAGCGTACAACACAACACAATACATACACCTACACCTAGTGTACAACAAAATACATATACATACACAGAGTACAACACAACAAATACACATGTCCTGACACATTGGATACACAATCCCCGTAACACGATCACACCATATCACACATGCACAACATAACGTCTACAACGTGTACACGATACCACATGTACATAGTAATCCCTGCACAATGTACACAAAACCATATGTACACAACACCACCTGCACAATGTGTATACAACACCATTTGTACACAACACTACATACACGATGTATACACAACACCATATGCACGACATGTACACAACACCACATGTACAATCCTTCATACAACACCACATGTACATAGCACCACATATACAACATGCCCACCACACCATATGTGCAGTGCACCGCATATGCAACATGCACAAAGAACCATATCTACACAACATTGCATATCCAACATGCGTTGAACACCATCTGGACATCCGGAGACCACACTATCTCTACCAAGAAACCTTACTTCTAGTGTCTTTCTACTATCCATGCTTGTACCATCATGTCGCAAACCACATTGGTTTCATTCTGCTGATGTATCATTCAACATTACATGTCCTAGCATAAACATAGAAATATTGCAAGCACATAATATCAATCATATCCTCATAATGCTAACCTCATTTATCTTTCAAGAGTACTCTTCTTCCTTGATTCCTCATAAGACCAGGAACCCCTTCATGTCATTCACCTACATAAGCAATCATTCCTCCACAAGAATGATCCTTAATGGCCTTTTCAGACAATGACAGGCATGCATACATATATATAATCATTAGCATAAATAAATCATGATCATTGATGACCCTGTCAAGAAACGACATGCATACATACATATACAAAAATGTAGACAAAAAAAATCATGATCCTTAACAGCCTTGTCAGACAATGACATACATACATTCATATATACATATATAGACACCATCATAACCATAATCATAACATAATTACCAGATATCATAAGATCAAGGTTAAGATAACTTCCTTTATTCATGCACACCGTGCACAACATTGAGAATAATATTTCCCAAAATAGCTGAGGCATCTGATGCCTCAAGTCCATTTAATTTACCTTTCTCATGTTTGTACTACCACTGTCTATTTATCCCAATTGACCAAGAAGTCCAATCGACTGTCATATGCTTACCTTCAACTGCCCTTATACATGCATCGATATCATCTAATTCTTACATTACATGTTGAGTTTCATTTAGCTCCCTTGAGCTCCATTAACTTTCCTCTTTCCCCAACCAATTCCTAACACCCTCAAACATAAAAGGCAAGAACAAGAAACAAACAAGAAGCAAACCATGAAATACCAATAGTAATATGACACCACAAACAAAATGGCATGGCCATTCACGAGACATAAACAAAATTGCAAGTCAAGCACCAAAAAATCACAAAAGACCGAAAGAACAAACTAGAAACATACACCATGACTCAACCCCATGGTTCCCAATGCTTCCAAGGGAAAGCTCAAACCAACCCTTCTTCAATATTTCATGGAAGCCTCTTTTGCCATGTAATCCTCTACATCATACTACATAAATAAATATAGCAATATACCAATTTTGTTAACTTATTGTGCCAAGGACGTTTCCTTGTAACTGAACACATCCATGTCATCTCTCAAGGGACTCCAATTCCCTTGACGGGTCCAACTATAACTAGAAACTAGCTAATATACATGTTAAATACATATTCATGAATATAGCACATATCCATATAATGTCAAATGAAATCAAGGTTAAGAATACTTCCGGTATTCATGCAAATCACCCATCCATTTGAAATTGTGGTTTCCAAACATAGCCAAATGAATTTTCACCGAATTCCTTTCTTTTAACTTTTACCTTACTACAATTGAGTCTTACTATGTGCTATCACATAAACCAATTGTTAGCTATATAAACAAATCAACCGTTACCTTGTCACACTAATGCCAAGCATGTTTCCCTACAACTACTCACACATGTCAGCCACATGTTCCAAAGATCAAGGCATCATATCTATTAATTTGAAATCAAACTTTACCAATAGTAACATCCATGTCAGAATCAACAATCAACTCACAATCGTTAATCATAATGCTACAACTATCACCTACTCTACACTCAAGTGCATATCAGTTGTCTCAGCACATAATGTGTTAGTACAATCATCTTAGAACAAGATCATTCCTTCATGCAATCTTATAGACACATACTCATAACATACAATTAATGAAACATTCAAAAAACCTATAAACATAACATGCTAGATAAACCAAGTAAATGACATAATCAAAATCATACCTCAACGTATCTCAGGGGGCTATCACATCTGCATAAGTCAATCCAAGTTAGCACGAAACAATATCACAAATATAATGACTCATACCTGAATATCTTAACCATAACTATCTTCGTAAGAAAATCCAGATTAGCATGATACATAGAACATCAAGATACTAGTTGCAATGAACATTCTGATCATGCATATGACCGTAATGCATATAACAACAAGTTAACTACCATACATGACTATCTAACACACGTGCATGTGATGGCACTTAACTAGCATATATCGTGTATATATAACCATAACAACAATAGATAATAGGCATACATATAGCCACACAGAATATAACAGCCATTAACCAACATACCTGCATGCCCAACATACAAACATGTATGATGATCTGCTCTTACCCCATTATCTAGTGCTTCAACCTCGCCTTTTGATCTGCATTTCCTACCCCATCTCAAAGAACATATCAGCATCATGATGACATAAGCTACAACAATGACTAGCACAATGCATCTTTGACCTACTATACATGCATAACCATAACCATGACAATGCATGCATAACAACCTATAGACACTAACATGCATAAAAAATGCATATACAACCGACATATAATCATGAAAAGCACATCCCAACCACAACATCATGAACTTCTACCTGACAACGCAACTGTAACAATGACCATCACCATGCATACACATCAAAAAAATATACAACCTACATGTATGCATGACAAACACATTCTGTGCCTCCATTCCAAGTGTTAAACCATGCTCTGATACCACTCTTTGATATCAGATATCACCTAAAGAGGACAAAAACCAGACACCACCCAAGGAGAATGAAACTTGGAATTACCCAAAGAGAATGGAACCCACTCTGATACCACTTTGTAACCCCCTCCTCCCACACATATCCAAGATTACCGGTCAACCAAGGTAAATATGTGATGAATAGTTACTATGATATGATTCAACTTCCTATATCACCTTAAGGAAGTGGAATCGGCAAAAGAAAACCTTATTGACCTTCCTCAGGTGCTATAGGACCCCCAAGGGCTAAACCACACTTCGAGGTGTCCAAACCATAAATTAACTTCCCTTTTCATTGATCTGGACTCCCAGTCGCATGCATAAGCCTAAATCCATACGACTATAGGCCCCCATTCACATGTATAACCACTACAAGGGTGTGATTGCAGTCTTTTTTAGCTAGTTCTATGCCTAATACTGCAAAATTTGTGCCACCTTTTTAGGGCTAGACTCCAAGTAACTACCCAGAACTTGAGGAGACTTTCCATGACAATAAATGACACCAAGACAAAGCCCCTAACACAAAACTTGATCAAGGACTTGACCTAACCAATCCTAGCCATGACAAACATTCCATCAAACATATCAAGAACATATAATCTACATGTCATAACAACAAATATGAACATATGGATCACATACCTATCTGAGAATCATCGAGAAGGTCTAATAACCTCTCATATTAGTTGCAATAACATCTATTAGGTCATGCATTCGATAACCAATCACATATTCATTAAACATGTCAATATCTATAAACAATATACATTATATAACCATCATATAACCAACTAATAACCAACATATAAACCAGGGAAACTCAACCATAATGTCACCATTATAATCAATACATATGCTCATAGACCATAATAGAAAAGACCTCTTATTAACATATGAAAATTCCAACCAAGTCAGGGACTTCCACGTACCACCCGACCATAGACTGGGTTGAACGAAATCTTTCTTTCATTTAGTCACCCTCATGCCATATTCCAATCATGAATGTGGAATCTCATGGAATAACCAAAACAAAACCAAATCAGAGCTTCCATAGGCCAAACCACCTCAACCCTCAACCAGTGATTCCACCTTATAGTCAAACATCAATAACCATTACTAGAGCGGTCTGCATCCAAGTTGTCCAGGGCTCTAGATCGTTTGTTCCAACCAGTCTTCCAGGACTAGTAACTCAACCCACAACTGTCGTCAGGCTCTAGAGCATTTTTCTAACCAAGGCTTTGAGGACTAGTAACTCAACCCACCAAGGGTTCTAGATTTTTTTTCCAACCAAGGCTTCCAAGACTAGTAACTCAACCCAAGTTGTTACAGGGCTTCTAGAGCAATTGTCCAACTAGGGCTCCAAGAACTAATAACTCAACCCATAACCATAAGGAACATGAGCACCAAGCAGAAAAAAAATATAAAACCCACAACACCATGGCTATCCAAGAAATGGAAAGGCTAGGCAACCTTTATCAATCCAAGTAATCCTCCATGTCAATGACAAATCATAACCAAGAAACCACATGCATGTGTCATGCATGCTAGAACCAACAAGGAAATCATACATGCAATTCATTACCTACAAAGAAATCCAATTGTATCTGTTGATCCCACTGTCCCCTTACGCTTTCCCTTTTCCTTCTTTCTCCAAATCCGAAGTATTTCACACTCCTCCAAGAGTACTCCAAGAAAACTATAAGTGTCCAAGAGTATGAGAGAGAGAGAATAGAAGAGAGAGGTCCAAGCTAAAACTGACAAAAGCTAACACTGACAAAAGCCTGTGAACTAATCCTCATAAGCCTTTTTATTATTGAGGCCTCTATTTTCTTCATTTTCCTCTATTTTTCCGTCAATTTCCTCCTCATGAAAATTTGTGACTCTTCACCTTCCTTTTCTCCTATTTTCCTTTATTTTCATAAATAAAATGTCAATTAATGCCTCTTTGCCTTTTTCATTTCCTTTGCCAATTTCCTTAGCCATTAATAAACCAAATGAACACCCACTAGGATGTTTTCCCCACCATTTAACTTGGAATACATGTCCCATGACCTTGGTCTTTTTTTTCCTTTATTAACTTTATTACATGGATTTTTGACCGAGGCTGTTACAGCGTTCGTGAGGAGCTGACCCACAAAAGTGGTTTGTGAGTAGTGTATCCAAGCAATGGGTTTTGCATCCAAAGTTGTGGGCACAAGACCAAGAGAATAAATTAATTTTTTGATCATTAGATGCATGAGGGGCACCCTTGAAGGACTAAGGGGCACCTAGGGTTTAGATGATGTGGCAAAAGATAAATGAAATGGATTTTATTTCTATGGAAACTTGCAACTGAGCAAATTTTTCTTAGGTTTCCTTGTGCATAAGTCATGACCCTTGGTGGAAAGGGACACCACCTATATCACTATAAATAGATATGATTTCAAGTTCATTTAGGTACATAACAAGTGAATTCATCAAAGAGAAGACTAATCTAAGGGAGCCACAAACCTAAAGGAGTTGATCTAGAGAGAAGAAGGTCAAGTTGGTGTCTTTTTTCTATGCTCTAGATAGGTCGGGTTAGGAGAGTTGTTGGATGCGTATTTTGGCATGGTTCTGGGCATGTGAATGATTTTATATCTTTGTGATAGGCCAAAGTGTAATTATGGGCATAAAGGTAGGTCAAAACCCTTATTTTTGTGAACAAGATAGATCATAATTTGGTATATGGTGTTGGAATGAGGCTCAAGTTCCTCTAGTGTATGTGCAATAGGTTTGAGAGCCCAAAAGAGAGATATTTATAGGATTTTAGAGGATTGATATGAATAAGTTATGGAATATATGAAGTAGCCACAACAACCTTAAAAGAGGGCCGAAAATATCAATGATTTGAGTGCAAAGGGCCAAGATTTTTAGAACTGTTTTGAAGACTTGAAAAGGTATGTGGATTGTCCTTTTTGTTGATGATTTCTAGGTTGATGAAGTATGATTGTATATAGTGAATTTGGGGGAACAAAATCATTATGTGTTGTCATATTTGACAGTGATTTTGTGGGTGAACATTCATTGTGTTGTAGCATGTATTGGAAGGCCCTAAGTACAGTGAGTACAAGTGGCTAATCATTATTGTGTGGACTAGTTTTTTAATGCCCTAAGTACATTTAATGTAAGAGGGTATTCATTGTTGTGAGGGTTCTTTAGTAAATTCTTAAGTTCAATCGTCTTATAAGGGTGTTAAGGGACCGTGTGAGGGTTGGGTTGAAGACCCTAAGTGCAGAAGCCTTTGGAGAAGCAAAATTATATTAGAGGGTAGCTTTTTCAAGACCTAAGTTTAATAATTTTGGAGCAACACGAGTGATTGATAGAGGTAGATTGGTCAGCTAAAGACACAAGAATTCTGAAGTTTCAGAAGTAATTGTGAGTAGCAAAAGAAGTGGAAAAGGACCTACCAAGTGTTTAATGTACGTAGACTGAAATGAATGAGCTGAGCGGTCCTTCAACAAGTAAGTCAAGTGGATTTTGTTCTAATGTAGACTGGTGATCATACATTTTTGACATCAAGACCTAGTTTTCCTTGTATAATGGCTAATTGTAATGGCCATGATCCCTGGTACGAGAACCATATGTTTGTTGTATTAAAGTTTGTAATATTACAATATAACAAGATTCTTAACCATGGATATTTACCCCCATTTCGCTCTCGATATTATTAACATGTAAATAGACTTTGTTACCATACCATGAGCTATTGCTATGACTTATCAATACCACTTGCCCAAAAGCTATAACTCATTTCAAAATCAAAATATTTTATTTTTATTTTATTTTATTTTATATCATTTTTATGAAGAAACTCTTATTCTATTAAATTTTTATATTAGTTTTAAATATTATATTTTTGTATTAGTTTTTAATATATATATATATATTTCATAAGAGAAAAGTACTAAGCAACAATGTTGCATATCATACTTGTTTTAATATAAAATATTGTAAAAACAATGGAAAAAAAAAACTTGATATTAATACATATGATAATAAATAAAGAAATACAATCACACAATTTCCAAAAATACAAATAAATAGATAAAATATATGTAACAAATTTTTTTTAAGATAAAGTGTCTAAACTCTTATGCTTATAACATAATATAAACACCTAACAAATTAATATATGCTTGAGATTTTTTTTTATAAAATCTAGGAAAATCATTCCATGTTCCCTACCCTCATTTGTCATTATTTTCTACCACTATTTTTGTCTCTTGTTCTATTATATTCATTCATGTGCCTAGATAATACTTCAATGTTATTGTTTAAATAAGGAAAAATATTAAGTAAATAGATTATTAAGGTAATATTTATATTGTAATTTTATTTTATCTTATTGGTAATGTTTTGTATATAAGACTAATTGTATTGAGAGATGCTCTGCAAGTAAGCATGAGAATGGGAAAGATGTTACACAAAAGTTTTAGATCAGAAGATAATAATAATAAAATTTAATTTAATTTAATTAACAAAATAATAAAAATTATAAATTTTATTAATTCAATTTGTTATATTATAATTTTTTTTTTAATTAATAATATTACAAACAATTGATTAGAAAATAAATTCCGGAAAATACATATCATATTTATTTTCTTTTTAAATTATAAAGATCTCTATTTGGATGTTCTCTATTTTTTAATCTAATCCTATGCATATCACATTAAAAATTAAATATAAAAAATTATTAAATATGTCAAAGAAAAATGTTTGTCTCTCTCAATGGTTGAGGCTTAGTAGATCTAGAGTTATGATATATTATGTTGATCATAGTCATTATTGAATGTGATATGGATTATTTTTCTCTTATAAATTTAAACATTTTTTTCCTTGGAGGTTTATTGGAAAAGTTTAATTCCCTGAAAAGTGACTCTCATCCTAAACCACTCCCATGATATTTGAGCCTATGATTTGGTGATAAATAAATCCCACACAAACCAATTAATCTACACCTCATAAATTATAAATTTAAACATTGCAAACTTAAAATTTAACATAAAATTTTTGTCTAAAACATGTTTTAGAAATATATATATATATATATATATATATATATATATATATATATATAGATAGATATAGATATAGATATATAAACAAAAGATTGAGTTTGAAATTTAAGTTTTCTTCCGGATGAGAGAATAAAGGAAATGTTTAAAAAGAATTTCACGGAATGAAAAGTATCACACCAAAAAAGCTTTCTTTAACAGGGTGGGAAAACCTATCATAACTCAATTGTCAAACCAGCACTGAGGACAACCATTTCTCGCTATTATTCTCCAATGCGGATTGACTCATCATCGTTATTCAAGGAAAACTACACCCCCTGGAATAACCCGCTGGTGGTCCATAAGGGGGCAGGCTTTCACTCCTGTCAGATTCCTCTGGGTCTTGGGCCATTAACTTGTTTTCTTATGTCTGAAGAAAATGAGCTCTTAGCCAAGCATAAATAGTTTTAAGGCATACTCCAAGCCCCCAAATAACCTTTCTTACATTTGCAAAAAAAATGACATAATTTTTTTTTAGATTTATCCAAAAACCCTATAACAAAAAATAGAGATATCAGTCAAACCATATATAAGATTAAAATTACAAAATTACCGTATAACCATATGCAACATAGATTTAAGATTATATACCTATATGAAAACCATATTTAAAAACATACATGAGGATATGACAACGAAACTTTTACATTCTAAGTGATTCTACGTTTATGACACCCAGACAGAGGCTGACTCAATCCTACGTGGAAATATTAATTTAACGGGAACCATTCAGATATATTGTACAACCGCTACTATATATGATGCCTTATGTACTTACTTGAAAATTTAAGAGAAAGAAAATGGTAATTAAGCTTACTCACAGCAATATATACCCTGTCACTAGAGGAACAATAGCGGTTGCTAAGTAAAAAGTCCCTGCCCAGTAGGAAGTGTTGTTCGTTGAATAGTAACTGCATGTTTAATTGTGGCAGTTTTTGAATGCACCCACCCACATCTCAGGGTAGCTCAGCCAAACATGCAATATTACGTTCTCCTAAATGAAAGTACATGCCTAGTCAATAGGCATGAGAGACCCAAGTGGCAAGACAGGAACAGAAGTGTAACATCGATGTTAGGTAGGGAATTGGGGTGTAAAAAGAGAATGAACGTAGAAGGGATTTGGGGCGATAGGAGAAAGAAGGCAGGATGTTCTAATCCTAGCCACCTAGTGATTGTGTAGTCTTATAAACGAAGTATGTTATGCCCAGTCAAATGTGCAACTTAAGTTCTGAGCACTAGATGTGATTGGATCAATAATGGCTAGGAAATTTGAAGAACACATAACTGGTTTGAACCGTGGTTTTGAAGATTCCACGCATTCGGGCAGTATCCTGCCCAAGCACTGTATCATGGATTGATCCAATAGGTGAGCTAACCAAATGTAACCCACAGGTAGTGTATTGACAAACGAGTCTAATAAAGTTTCACTGCTTAGCATTTTTATACTTGCATAAAGTTACATTGCTTCACCTTATTACTCTTGGCATAAAGTTTCATTGCCTCACATTATTATACTTGGGCATAAAGTTTCATGGCCTGGTGTTATTATACTTGGCATCAGTGGACTGTTTTATAGACACGCGTCCATTTAAATGTATTCAGCTTCCCAACGTCCATATTATTTTATTTTTTGGTCAAGTAAGAATGGAGCCTTTTATTAACCGAACTAGTACATTACATTTGTTACAGGGTAAACCAAAATCCCTTTCGTTTACCAAAAAATGGTCCACATAACCTATCGGAAGTGTTATTGGCTTTAAACCTTTAAAACTCAAAACCATTCACTCTATCAGAATATATGTATTACACAGGAAATACACAAAACCTGACCCGCAACCCTTAAGGTCAGACTTCAAATATATTACCCATGCGACCATAAAAAATGACAGGTTTGCACTTCTAGTTCAACGCCATCCCACTACGCTCTCCGAACACCGATCTGCGATCGGCCTGAACTCTGCCATCCATCTCTTTCAATGATCCAACAGCTAACAGCAAATCGCTAAATCGCATATCGGCAAATCGCAATTCCAACTCCTCTTCCTTCCTCTGATCGTTGATCAACAACTTGCACGACCGAACCTCCACCGTTGATCTACACTTCATGGATCCAACAATCCATGCTGATTTCGGGTGGACAAGTAGCAGGAGGATTAACCACTCGAAAAGCGGTTTCCTCTCTCCTCCTCGCTGCTACATGTCGCTTGAAGAGTGGAATCGGAGGCCTTCCTCGAAATACCGGTTACCACTTAGACCCGACCCGAAATACCACTTATGGTTCGAGAAACCATTCCCCTCGCGAATTAACTTACGCGCTCTTCCACCAAGCGATGACCGTCAATCTATCCCATCGGACGGTTCTCATTCCTTCCTCCCCACACCGTTGATCTTCTGCCTATCGGCATATTTATTCTTAAACTCCAGTTTCACTGCCATACTCCGTTTGACACACAGACACTCATATATAACAATATTTCGTTAATCCATGTATCGCCATCGATCCCTACAGTGATCGATGATCGATCAAACTTGCAACACTTCCAGAATCGGTGCTCATGTCACTGCATCCTTGGTCTTCCTCCACTAATCTCAACCTTCCACTCAAATCCAATGGAATACTAAAGCCAATATAATCTTCAGACTACTGCCAAACAACAGGCAAACAGTTTAGGCTTCCCTATCCTCCCGCCTGTCTCTTAATCCTCTTCGATCCATCCTATCAATCCATTGATCCCTATCGTTGGCAGCTTGAAAAAGACAGTCCTCTAACAGTTTGCATGGGGGTAACAACTCCCAAATGTGCCGAGTGTCCCTTTCCTTATTAATCACTCCTTCATTCGCCAAACAATCAGCTAACAGGTTAGCTTTTCTTTTCACATGGACAAAGATTACAGTTTTTTAGGTTTGCAGGTGGGTGTAGATACAGTGAAAGACCTACGATAGCCTCTAGTGTTTCGAAACTTTCTCCGGTGATGTACCATTGCATATTTTCTTGGCCTCTCTAATAATCAATTCTGAATCTGCTTCAATGATGACATTGTGAGAATTTGAATCCACCAAGATTTCCAAGCATTGCTCTAGGGCCATGAGTTCTGCCATGTTATTAGTGGCCTTCCCCAAGTGGCCATGAAATATCTCCTTTATTTGACCCTGTTCATCCCTTATAACAGGCCCAAAACCAGCTAACCCTGGGTTGCACTTAGATGCTCCATCTATATTGAACTTTAAGAAACCATGTGGAGGAGGCTTCCAAATATTTATATCTGCATTTGTTTGGCTCACACCCTTGATTATGCCCTATGGGCTTATAGACTGGAGACCCAAATGTAGTAGAATACTCGCATCTTGGGGCAGAGGAGGGTCCTTAGGAAGTGTCCTCAACAAGCTTCTAACTGTGTCTTTGAGTTGCCTTAAAATTTGGTCAATTATGTGTTGGGGCTTGCTTGCTTTGTTCTTGAAGATCCGACTATTGCGTTCTTTCCAAACATTCCAGATGACAAAGCCTAGAATGAGAGTCCAGGCTTTATTAATGATTTCATTCCCTAAGAAGTTTTTCCTCCAATTCTTCAAAGTGTTGGAGATGCTGAGTCTGTCCCTATTAGTGTACCTAAAGATTGAGGCCACCCAATCCCACACGATGGAGGTGAAAGGGCAGAGGTTGAGAAGGTGATCCATCGTCTCCTCCTGTGAGCCACAAAGGTAACATTTGGATGGTCCAGTGAAGCCTTTCTCCAGGAGATTCTCCCAAGTTAAAATTTTCCTTTGATGAACTAGCCAAATAAATAACTTTATTTTCATCCAATTGGGGCTCTGCCAAAGATTCTTCCAAACTTAATCAGGGTTTAGATAGTTAAATCCTATTACTACCTGTTTAGCTTCTTTGAGGTTAAAGTTTCCTTCGGTGTTCTTTCCCCATCTTAGTTGTTCAGGCAAGGAGGATACCAGAATCCTCCTATGCTCTAGATCCTAGGTAAGAGAGTTTTCCTGGGCCTTCAGAGGACTCTATTCACTATGGCCTAGATCCTTCCAAGTTCTCCATTTTCCATTGTTCCTTTCCTGGTCCCAGAAGTCTTTTACCATAAGAAGATCTTTGTTGTCTATGTCATTCTTGAGAGCTGTTAATTCATCCTTATACAAGTTGGGTTCCTATTGCAAGTTTTCCTCCCAAAATCGTGCTAGGTTCCTAGCTCGAATCTCCCAGAAACTATGTTGTTGAACAATACTTTTATTTTCCCAGGAAAGGTTCCAAATGTGGGAGCCCTTAATATGCCCTGCCATTCTAATGTGATCCTTCTGCTGCCAATTCTTGGCATATTTTTGTTTCCAAAGCTTAGCCCAGGGAGTTGTCGATTCCTTGATCCACCTCCACCAGATTTTAGCTCCTGAAACTCTGCTGATGGTTTCAGGATCATGAAGTCCCAAGACACCATGGCTCTTGGGTTTGCATATCTTGTCCCATGCTACTAAAGCCCATTTATTTTTCTCTTCTCCTTTGCCCCATAGAAAGTCCCTTTGTATGCTCTTGATTTGTTGCTTAATTCCTTTAGGAGCAGGAAGAGTTGAGAACATGAACATGGGAATGGCCTGCGAGACAGCCTATGTGAGCACAAGGCACCCCGCCAAATTTAAAGACCTGAATGTCCATTTTCTGATATTGTCCTGAAGTTTATTTATTATTGGCTCCCACACTTCCTTGCTGAGAGGTTTATTTGTGAGAGGTATGCCTAGATACTTGGAAGGTAGCTAGTCCCTTTGAAACCCAAGAATTCTGGTGATGTTTCTTTGAATAGCAATGTCAGTGTTAAAGAAAAAAACTTTTGATTTGTTGAGGCTTACCTTTGTTCCAACAACCATAGCAAAGTCATTCAAAATATGTTTGATCATTTTGGCTTCCCTGACTGTGGGTATGCCCTATAGCATTATGTCATCCACAAATTGTTGATGAGTGTTTGCCGCTCCATCCAAGGTGAGTTTGATGCCCTGGATTCTTCCTTCAGCATTTTCCATTTTAATCGCTCTGCCTAGCCCTTCCATCATGAGAACAAAGAGGAAGGGTGAGAGCGGATCCCCTTGTCTGAGACCTCTGGAGGGTGTGAAGAGTCTTGAAGGAGCACCATTAAGCAGGATGGAGAAACTAGTCGTGGTAACTAGTGCCATAACCCATCTTATCCAGTTTTGGTTGAAGCCATAGGCTCTTAGAACTGCCCTTATATAAGACCAACTTAGCTTGTCGTAAGCTTTCGCTAGGTCTAGTTGAATGATCATACCAGCTTGTTTGTTGCTTCTGAGAGAGTGTACCATCTCATGAGCTTGGATGATGTTATTGAGGATTTGTCTTCCTTCCACATAGCTTGTTTGCTCCTCTGAGATGAGAGCTGGTAAAAGGGGCTTGAGTCTATTAGCGATCACCTTGGAAATAATTTTATTGATCCAGGTGGATGTTGGTGGCCACCCACCTATCCCATTTGGACCCCCACAACTGTCTCTTTCAGTCTTTTCAGTTTCCTAAATTGTAGCACAGTTTACTATTTTTAGCAGTTTTTCGGGTCCTAAACTTCCGGAGCCGTTTTGAGGCCCTAAACGACGTTTTTTTGGGAATCTGGGGCAACATGGGTCCATGGACCAATGTTGCCTCCCAAAGTGGTAGTACTCGGATAGATCTTTCTAACGAGCTATCGTACGCGTCAAACGGAGATCGTATGCCAAAGTTACGACCCCGGGAAATTGATGTACCAATTTACCCAAACGGGGCCCACAATTTGGCGTTTCATCTTCTTGGGTTAGGTTTCGGGATGTGAAGGGTTTTCCATTGTTTCTCAACAATAAATAGGCCTTCGAGCCTCATTGTAACACAGTTCGGAACAGTTCAGAGGCATGTAGCCACACATCTCTTCTCAGAGATAAGCTACCATCGCCCTAGCTAGTTTATTTCCATTTCTGGTTGTAAGCATATTTCAGTATTTTCCATTAATGAAATGAAGCATTATTTCCGCTGCATCTCTGTGTTTATGGTTATTGCATCTCTGTATTTATGGTTATCTCTGTAATCTATTGCGTTCCTGCTTAAATCCGGATCAGTGGTATCAGAGCGGTCTGCTTTTTCTCTGTTTTTCTTTGCATGTCCCCAACGAGGTCGGGATATAAGGAGTTAGGGCTTGAACTGGTCGAACCTTTGCAAGACCAGCCTCGCAAATCCCGACGGCCTCCCATGGCGGATGAGAAGAAAGACGAGGGGGCAGGAGATCCTATCAAAATCTTGCTCGAAGAAGCCCTCGAGCGACAACAGAACGCGATGATGGATAGCTTTGCTCAGATCCTTCAACGGCTACCCAAAGGCGACGCATCGGCTTCCAACAGCGACTCTGGAAACGCCACACCGTTTAAGGTACAAGTTAATTTTGAAATCCCCAACTTCGAGGGTCAAATAGACGCAGATGCCGTAGATAAATGGTTAAATCTGCTAGATGGGTATTTTTCTGTTCATGAATTTTCAAGTCGGGAAAAGATTATTTTCGCTCTTCTCAAAGCAGCCCCCCACGTCAAGGACTGGTGGGAAACCTACTGCGAGCAGAAGGATGAAAGCACAAGCTTACTATTTTCAGCCGCACCCACTTGGGATGACTTTCGGGATGCCCTCAAGGAGCAATACTACCCTATCGGAAGCTATGAGGACAAATACATCAAATGGACCACACTGCGGCAGGGACGAGACCAAGGTGTGCCGGAGTTCACAAACTTTTTTCATACCCTTCGCACACAGTTGGGTATCAAAGATTCTGAGCTGCATACGGTACTCAAATACCGCGGCTGCCTACACAGATACATCCAGGAAGAGATGGGGTTCTTGAACATCCCCTCACTCGGCACAGCATACCGATACGCTGTCAAAATCGAGCAAAAGTTCAAACAGAAGAAGCGAGACTTTGGATCTGCAAATCCGAAGCCCAAAGGACAAAACCAAGGCGGGGTGACCCAAGAAAACCCGTCGAAGCCGCAAGAAAAGAACAACACCACGAAGCCGAAGAAGGACACAGGAAAGTGGTGTGAGTTCCACAAGAGTCCCACTCATAACACAAGTGAGTGTCGGACCAAGCAGTCGCTGGTGGCCGAGTTGAAGGCTTCCGAATCAGATGCATGTTCTGACCCTGAGCCAGAACTTGACAAGGGGAATGGCAAAGGGAAGCAGATCATTGATGCGGATCCCAGCGCCACTGTTGCCACTGCCAAGATCCAGAAGAATGACCTTGCAGATCCAGAAGAGGGGGAGCGTCTTTTCCACTCCCAGATGTGGGTGAAGGGTTCGCCGCTACAATTCATTGTTGACAGTGGCAGCCAAAAGAACCTGGTTTCAGCAGAGGTCGTGAAGCGGTTGGGCCTACCGACTGCACTGCACCCGCAGCCGTACAGTATCGGGTGGCTTCACGAAGGACGAGATCTGAAAGTTCGCCAGCAGTGCCGCCTTCCCTATAGCATCAAACCCTTCACAGACGAGGTATTATGTGATGTTACACCTCTAGATGTTTGTGATGTATTATTAGGCCAGCCATACTTATGGAGGCGACATGCTGTGTATGAGTCAAGGCCTCGCGCTGTCATTATTTCTTTGGATAATTCATTATACAGGATACCAGAGGTAGCCCCACCTACTGCCACATCTTTGATCACTACCAAGAAAGGCAGCAAGCTCATATCACAGACCAGGAAATTCATCTATTTGGTTCACTCCCAAAGTAAGGGGAAGATCGTTGCTACATCCATGACCCCTGCAAAGGGTTCCTCTACACAGCAGCAGAAACAAAGGAATACGGTCATGACAGAACACAGGAACAACTTCTCCTCATCCACAGGGATACCACACAAGCTTCAAGTGGGCAACAAAGTCTGGTTGCATCGACAGAAAGAACGCCTTACCAGAACCCATCAGAAGCTCAGACCACTCCGACATGGTCCTTACAGCAGTACCAAGGCTATGGGCAACAATGCTTTGAAGCACAACATTCCTCCATTCCTTCGCTTGCACCAAATGTTCAATGTGGATCATCGTCGACCATGCTTCCCACCATCACTGGACACATCAGAGATTGCAGGACAAGTTCAGCAGATGGAGGAACTCAACGCAATGGGGACCATTGCTTCCTAAGGGGGGAGGAATGATCCAGGTGGATGTTGGTGGCCACCCACCTATCCCATTTGGACCCCCACAACTGTCTCTTTCAGTCTTTTCAGTTTCCTAAATTGTAGCACAGTTTACTATTTTAGCAGTTTTTCGGGTCCTAAACTTCCGGAGCCGTTTTGAGGCCCTAAACGACGTTTTTTTGGGAATCTGGGGCAACATGGGTCCATGGACTAATGTTGCCTCCCAAAGTGGTAGTACTCGGATAGATCTTTCTAACGAGCTATCGTACGCGTCAAACGGAGATCGTATGCCAAAGTTACGACCCCGGGAAATTGATGTACCAATTTACCCAAACGGGGCCCACAATTTGGCATTTCATCTTCTTGGGTTAGGTTTCGGGATGTGAAGGGTTTTCCATTGTTTCTCAACAATAAATAGGCCTTCGAGCCTCATTGTAACACAGTTCGGAACAGTTCAGAGGCATGTCGCCACACATCTCTTCTCAGAGATAAGCTACCATCGCCCTAGCTGGTTTATTTCCATTTCTGGTTGTAAGCATATTTCAGTATTTTCCATTAATGAAATGAAGCATTATTTCCGCTGCATCTCTGTGTTTATGGTTATTGCATCTCTGTATTTATGGTTATCTCTGTAATCTATTGCGTTCCTGCTTAAATCCGGATCATTTATACACCACATTACATAAAGCTATGGGTCTGAAGCCATCTGGAGTCATGGCTTTTTCCTATTTTGGGATCAAAGCTATGAAGGAAGCATTAAAAGCCTTCAGAACCTTTTTGGATCTTCTTGAGCCTTCCACCACCTCAAGGATATCCTGTTTGACTGTTTTCCAACATGCTTTGAAGAAGTCTACATTGAACCCATTCGGGCCTAGGGCTTTTGCATTTTGCATTTCATTGATCACTTCACTGACCTCCTCTTCAGACACTGGCCTGTTAAGATTGTGGTTTTCTTCTCTGGTAACCAGCTGAGGGATATACTGAGTAAAATGGTTGATGAACCTGGATCTATCCTCCAGAGGCTCCTCTGCAATACTAAGGAAATGTTGTACAAGGAGAGATTCCATGTCTTTGTGAGAGACGATTTCTCTCCCTTGAGACTCTTTGAGCTTTGTGATTTTGTTGTGTGCCCTGTGATCCATGGTGGATTTATGAAAGAACTTCATGTTTCTCGCTCCCTCTCTAATCCACTGTATCCTTGACTTCTGTCTCCAGAAAATCTTCTCTTGCAAGCACCGATCTTCCCATTCTTCCTGCAAAGGATTAGCTAGCTTTTTCCGCTCCTCAGTAATGCACTCTATGATGTTGATCTAATTAATCTCCTGGAGTTTCTGCTCAACTTCTCTTTTGGCTTTGAAGATATTTCCAAATTCCTTTTTGTTCCAACCTTTAAGCTTGGATTTGATATGTTTAAGATTCTGTTGGAGCAGGAACATTCTAGTGGCTTGAATGTTTAGATCCTCTCTCCACCATTTGTCAATATTACTGGTGAATTTAGGGTGAGAGAGCCAGGAATTCTCAAACCTGAAAGGTATGTTTCTTTGGGTACCCATAAAAGTGGCTTCCAGCTATACAGGCCAATGATCTAAACCTCCAAAGGGAAGAATAGAAGTTGTCATGGCAGGGCCTGAGAGAAAGAGGTCCTCTGAGATAATAAATCTATCTAGTTTAGAGGCGACGTGTGAAGCCCCTCCCCTCTTGTTGTTCCAGGTGAAGGTCCCATTTATTGTTTTAGTTTCCACTAACCCCATGTTCATTATGAAGTTCTGGAAGGCCACGGAGTCTCTGCCTAGCTGTCTGATACTGCCTTTTTTCTTTGTAAGAGGTCTTATCATATTGAAATCTCCTACAACGATCTAGGGCATATTAGGGTGTCTTGCTCTTAGTTCCTAAAGGGAGGTGAGAAGCTTGAGTTTGTCTTCTTACTTTTGAGGTCCATAGACATTTGTGATCATGTATATCTCCTTATCACCTAAAGGTTGACATACCAAAGAAAGATAGTTCCTAGATGCCTCAGCATCCAGGATTCCAAATTTCTGTGGATCCCACAGCGTGAGAATCCCCCCCGCTAAGTTTTTTGCTTTAACCTCTAGATACTCATACTTGATTAGCCATTTATTATGAATTTCTCTAATCTTATCCATCGAACATTTTTTCTCCTGAATAAAAACCATATTTGGTTTTTCTTCTTTTATTCTATTATTGAGATTTATTTGTTTCCTTCTATTTCCTATGCCTCTAATATTCCAGGTTGTGAGCTTCATTAAGAAAGGTTTGTAAAGGAGAAACTGGTGAGCTCTTTCATTCATTCAGCAACTCCTGTCTTTTTCTTCCTCTTTTCCTGCCTGGGTTCTTTTGAGATTGTGCCTATGTCTCCTCCATCATTTTGACCCCTCTATGTTCCTGGCTTTCATGATTTATTTTGACTCCAATTCCCTTCGATTGTGATCTCCATAGGAAGAGCTGTTGAACCCTATCATATTCCTCTTTTGGCAGTGAGTCCACTCCTTTGGTCATCCCTTATTCCAGAAATTTCTCTAGATCAAGATTTTCGCTATCTAGAATCTCCTGTAGTTCATGGTCCTCCATTCCCGCCTCACTTGGAGTCATCTCAAGGTCCCTACTTATCTCCATAATGTTTTCTATGATATCTTCCATGTTGTCATCCCTTTCCTTCTCAGTGATGATTTCTCCATTTCCTAGTTTGTTTCTTTGTTTCCTTCTGCTTCTTCTAGGATCTTAAAGCTATTGTGGCTCGATTGCCTTTCCTGATTGATATTCTTTTGTGGCTTCTTTCCGCCTTTCCCTTTGCCCCAAACCTTGGTAAAACCCTCAAGATTTTTATCCACAATGGTTTTCACATTTCTCTCCATGTTGTTTGTTGGGCAGTCTCTATATAGATGCCCATGCTCATGTCATTTGCGGCACCTAAATGGGATGTGCTCATAGTCCACCGCCTGCACCCATTCTTCATCATATACTTCTAAAATTATCGTGTCTAGAAGTGCTCCAGATAAGTCCATTTCCACACATATCCAGGCGAAGAAGGTGTATTTTCCTTTCAGAGTCGCATCTGAGATCTTCAGAAAATGCCCCAGTTTGTTGCCTATTGTTTTCAAAGATTCCAGTAGCCAATAATCTAGAGGAAGGGAGTATAGTATGATCCATACTAGTACCGATGTAAATGTCTCACGTTCCAGAACAAATTTCATCATCCATGGCTTCATGTAGAGCCCTGCAACAGCATAGAAATATGGTCCTCCTTCGAACACTCTGTCTTTATCCTCTATGCTTGTGAATACTGCTGTGAAGAAGCCCTTGGATCCCAAATGAAGGTGTATTTCCCCCTTTGGCTTCCAGTGACTCATTATCCATACATGCAGCGCCCTCTCTGTTAGCCATATCCCCATGAATTTTCATATGACTGCATATTCCGTCATATGATCCCTATGCGCTTGTAGCACTGGGTCGCTCAAGATGACCCAAGGAATGATGTTCAACTTAGGTTTGCAAACCCCAGTTGTCCTTATAGAAGTAGGTTTTTGACTGCTACCCCTTTTCTCCCTTTCCTTACTAGCTTCCTGCCGATCCCCTTCCTATTCATGAGGTTTGTTTCCTCCCAATATGTCCGTGTTACTTACCATTGTTGCCTTCTCCAGAGGTTTCTTGAAATGTTGCTTTCCCGCGTCCTTGCTTCTATCCGTAACTACTTGACTGTAGGAGGGAGCAGCACTCCCCCGTGCGCGTCCTGCCATGGTGCCCAACGTCAAAACCATAACCCTAGATCAAGTTGCAGAGCCTCTCAATAATCCCGTCCACATTCCATTCGTAATTCTTCCCAACGTCCATATTCAAGTGTCTGCATGGCCACATTTCTATCAAAATGTGTCTTCATCTTCCCAATGTCCATATTCAAGTCCCAACATCCATATTCAAGTGCCCGCATGACCACGTTTCTACCAGAACCCTGAAGAGAAATGACATTTGTAGGCACATGTTCAAAATTGCATGCAAAAAACTAGAAACAATAAAAATACAAATGTTGTCATGGTTTCTTAAAAATGCTTTCAAGGTTTCTTACCATGAGTGAATTTTAGTTTCCATTGCAGTGATTATGTACAAAAATAAAGCAAGATGCAGACTGTGATTGGTGGCCTGAATCAAAGGGAGAAAGGCATGACATTGTTGGATTCTGAAAGGGTATGAACATTGTTGGGTTGCGCAAACACAGTGGTGGTCGAGTCACTTATTGGGGCAGTCTTATCCATAACGCTCATGCCCCTAGTTCATAGAGAACAATTATTGCTATTGTACTTTCGCTGCCACTGGACACCACAACCTATGAAGGAAGGAATGGGAACTGCCTTATGAATTGCTAAATTCACCAGTCAATATGAGACCAAAGGACAGACTATTGGCCAGTCAATTCACTGAGAACAACCAGTACTCGACAGCAACTGGAACACTAAGAATGTATTAACTCACGAGAGAAATCAATTGAGGACGAGAAAGGTCGAGCAACATACAAATGGCCTGCCTACCCTGTTGTTCAATCTAAGCTCCCTCTTCCTTCAAGTCTAGGAATTTGAAATTGGTTTGTTTTCACCTTCTTGTTTTCTTTGTACAGTTGGTTATGGCATAAAATAGCAATTTGGCATAAGCGAGATAAGGAATCGAGGTCATAAAATTGTCGTGTATGTGATTTGACGTTAGTTTTGGTATGTGGGAAGTCATATTGTTATTTATGGAAGGTGATTTAACAGGTCTATGTGTTGTTCTTTCAAGTTCCATTGTGCTTTCCTCGCAGTTTTGTATGCAGCATGTGAGTAAAGGGCGTCGAACCTGAGCCCTGTAACTGACATGCATCCTCAAGAAAGGACCTGGAACCATAGATTCTTAAGAAAGGGGAACCTTAGATAAGGAAAGTATACCTCCTAAGAAAGATAATGAAGGTCATGCCAATTGTTTGGAGATAAGGTTTGAGAATTCAACACTGCCGAAAACAGAAAAGCTCAAGCAAATGAAGGACTCTGTACACTGTGGGTAGTGCTGGAGGGTGACGTATCATAACCTTTCAAATTAACCATATTGCATGGAGTGATTTTCCATTATGTCTAAATTTATATCTTCCAAATCTCTTTACACATTTAGCCTAGGACATATTTCAATTTTTCCACTTAACATGGTTGTATCCTATGATACATACACACACAAAAGCATAATGCCTAGGGAGGTCATAGGATCTATTGCCATAGAGTCTTGCAGGGTCACTAGTTGTTATTATGGTTGGCAGTTAATATTCTCCTCCATTTGGAAACCCAAGAAGTTGGGGGAAATCCAGGAATGGTGCTGGCAAGATACATTCATTGTTTAAGTGCCAGAGCATGGGAAAAATTGTTTCTATGGAAACAAATGTCTACAAACAACTAAAAGAGTTATCACTGTACATGATGACAAGAAATTTGTATATACAAATCATTTATGTTAGAAACATATGGAGAGGACCATATTGTTTGTCCAAAGCATGAACAAAAATGGAATTTATATCCTCCAGCAGCAGAGCGAGATCCATATGCGGTAGACCCATTTCGAGAGCCACCTGTTTCAGATCCATAGCCTCCTAAAGATCCAAATCCAGAGCCTTCTGATCGAGATCGATACCCAGCAGATGATCCTGTTCCAGATCCTAATCCTGTTCTAGTCCCATAGTCAGTCTTTCAATTTTCTAAGTAACAAATTTGATAGCTTGTCATAGAGTCACTATCATTTTTCTGGATAGGGTAGGTAAATGAATAGTAGAGGCAGGCAGCAGGTCGATGAAGCAGAGAAATGCGTCAATAACAAATTGGGAAAAGAACAACAACAGATCGCGCAACCCCAAACACAAGGAGTCAGTTATGCGTCGGTCAAAGAACAACAACAGGTCCGACACAATAGACAACTCCAGCCAGAGAGTACCGGGACCCCAGCTCCACACAGGAGACAGGCTGTTTTATAAACACAACGAATCCAACCCAAAGTGGCCAGTGGTAGCAAGGGAGTAGCTTCAGCCTACCTGATTCATGATGGTCCAACTAAGGGCAGTGAGTTTGGCAATCAGTGCTTTTCTTCACCGTGATTTTGATTTTGATTATAATATATTCCAATAGAAATAAAGATTGATTATAATAACTCAAATGAAGATGATGCACACAAAAATAAATATAGAGGGGAAACCATTTTTCTTGCAATCAAAGGGTATAATAGTTCATGGTGAGTTTCTGCTTACCAATCAATTATTTTTTGTTTTTGGCTTGATTCCTCTTTTGGTCTGATTCCTTCTAGATTGGATGCACTTCTTCTAGGTTGGATGCACTTCCTCTTTTGATCTGATTCCTTCTAGATTGGATGCACTTCATAATGGTTCCCACAATTTGCAGTAAACTAGTGGAATTCACGCTTTTCCCATTCATGCAATTCTGGTACCGCTGAAGATACACCTATTTTGGCGCTATTGTAGGGAGCACAACAAAGCTAATTGCAATTGCAGGGAGGTGCAGGGAGCAAAGCAAAGCTATTTACAGTTGCAGGGAGGTGCAGGGAGGAGTAGAAGCTTTTCCACCATTACATGTAAGCAATATGCTCTACCCTGCCCTTCATGTGAGCAGGGATGCCAATACATGTAGACTACATGCAGATTTTGCAAGCAGTGCCAGAAAATACATGCAAACTTTGCAAGCGGTGCCAGCCAGGTGGTATGCCCATGCAAACTTTTCAAACGGTGCGAGACAAGTGGTCAAGCGATCTACTGCTAGCGGTGTAATGTATCCACAAATGGTGTACTGCCAGTGGCCAAGAGATACATGAAAAAATTAGCAACCAAAAGAATAAACGTAAACAAACATTTAATTTCAATGAATTAATGCTAACATTAGAAATATGAATCAAACAAATTTGGCCAAACATCATATTATTATAGCTTATATGATAGCATTTTACATGATGTTATACCTCTCTGCCTCGGGAAGAGGCCAAATAAGATGATAAAAAATCTTACTAGTCCTTCTTGGTCCTGGAAAATCAATTCGTCCATGTGATAGGTTGATTGATTACACTTTATAAAACTTATTAAGTTTAGACTTTAACTTAGACATGCACAGATTAATGCTACAACAAAAAAATGATTACTATAGTCTCGTCTAGAGCAACCTATTGAAAATCGTATTTAAACTATCAATCCACCTTTGTTGATGTTGTTTGCAAAACAATGGAATAGCTATTTTAGCTTATACATCGGTTTGCGTTCATATTTTGCTTCTAAAACTTCTAGTTTTAGGAAACGCTCATTGAGTTTAGTTATTCAAAGGGTTAAATAAATGTCTAAAAAACAAAATTGTTTCAGTTTTATCCTAGTTCTACTCCTTAGGTGTTGAGTTCTATTTCAATCATTTATTATTGATGTTTACAATGTAATATATTTAGTCATTTTGAATATTGAGAAGAGCAATCTCTGCTCCATTTTTTTACTTTCCATTTTTATCATAATATCGGACACATAAGTCTCTCGTCCAAAAAGAGCAACGTTTAAAAAAAAATTGGGCTCGCAAAAAAAAGCGTGAGAGGCTAAGTAAAAAAAACAATTATGCAACTGTAAAAGAAGCTTAGTACATAAACTACACACAAAGTCGTAAACTTACAAATTTGTCGAATTCTTAAAATTTCCACACACCGTGCATGAAGTACTACGCACGATTGCGCAGCAGATCCCGTCGGAGCTGCGCACAGCAAAAAGGTAAAATTTTAAGGCTCAGCTCACCGAATTCGAAGGCTTGTGCAAAAATACAAACGAGTTTCAGAAAGGTCAACAGGCTCTGCATTTAAGGTGTGAAAATTTATTGAAAGTTGTTTTGGAAGCCTCCTCGTAAGTCGTGTTTTTGTTTAACAAACAAACAAACTCGTTTATGTGAATAATCAAATGGAATGAACAAATTCCACCTCCACAATTTCTCTTATTTATTTCAAAGGTTCGAAATTAGTTTCATATGTTCATTCGTCTAAAGGATTTAAAGAAGTGTTTTTTAAAAGGATTTAAAAAGGTTTTTAAATTTTTTGAAAGGTCCTTTTATAAATAGAAGGGTTTTTTAATTTAAATTCTTAAAAAAATGGGATCTTAAAAGGTCGAGATCAACTAACGAGAGATTTTTTTTTAAGGAGGTGTTGTTTGACCTAAAATATAAAAATATTAAAAAGGGGTTTAAAAAAAAGGTGCGCAAATTTGTATTTGTAGAAATGGCTTTTTTTTTAGTGCTTTGCCACATACTTTGATTTCGTTTTGCAAAAATTACGAGTTTTGGTTTTTAAGAATGAAGATATTTATGCACGCCAAAGAGTGTTGGGATACACTTCAGGCTGCCTATGTAGAGTTGAACCAAGAAGCATGGCTGGCCATGTCCAATAATCAGAGGAATGCAGCCACTGAACTCAGATAGAAAGAACACAGAGCCAAATGTTGGATACAAAACTCAGTCGATGACTCTATTTTCGACAAGATAACTCGTGCATCCACAACACATGAAGCTTGGGAAATCTTGAAAGTTGTGTATCAAGGTAATGATATAGTGAAGACAATTAAATTACAAACATTGAGATCACAATTTGAAACCCTAAAGATGACTGACATAGAAAATGTGGATCAGTTCATGAATAGAGTCGTGGGAATAGTCAATCAGATCAAACTCATTGGTGAAACCATTTCAGATCAAAAAATTGTTCAAAAATTCCTTCGAAGTCTACCCAAGAAATATGACATGATTGTAACAACCATTCTGGAATCCAAAGATTTTACAACTTTCTCAGTAGAACAGTTGACTGGATCACTTTTGGCACATGAAACAAGACTCAACTTGGCAGAAGATTCCATGGAACAAGCTTTCAAAGCACAACTCTCTTTTGGCAGAGGCAGAGGTAGAGGATATAGAGGTGGCAACAAGCGAGACAGAGGCCCAAACAGAGGCAGATCAGAACATCATCATTCAGCAGAGCAATGGAGACCTCCACAAAACCAAACTCAGAGAAGTAAACCATGGAGAAAATCTAATGTCCAATGTTATTACTGCAAGAAATTTGGGCATTATGAATATGAATGCAGAAAGAAACAATCAGATTAACAAAGAGGCAGTGTCCATCTCTCCAACAATGAAGGAGAATCCTTTGAAATAATGTTTCTTTCATGCCATCTTTTTGAAGACGCTCACAACAAGGATCTTTGGTTCTTGGACAGTGGCTGCAGCAATCATATGACATGTAGCAAAAATCTACTTTCTTATCTTGATGCTTCCATAGCATCAGAAATTACTCTTCGAGATTGTTCTTGCATTAAAGCTGATGGAAAATGTATTGTCCCTAATCTTACTAAACCGAATCAACATAAATACATACTTGATACTTATTATGTTCCACATCTGAAGCATAACCTCATTAGTGTAGGACAACTGATGGAACATGGTTATGATCTAATATTCCAAGGGAACACATGTTATATCTATGACAAATTTCCCAATAGAAGACTGATATCAAAGGTTGAAAAAACCAAGAATAAGATGTTTCCTTTGACTCTTAGAAGTCGAAATCTCTCACAGTATTTAGTCCATAATGTGTCAAGAATAGATGAATCTCAACTATGGCATTCTAGATATGGCCATATCCCATTCAAGACTCTAAGTCAGCTTCAGAAATAATCAATCGTCATTGGTCTCCCTACTATGAATGAAAAATACTGTAATTGTGAAATTTGTGTTCTATCCAAGCATAAAAGAGATAGCTTTCCCACATCTTCCTCTAGAGAAAAAGAGCCTTTAGATCTTGTTCATACAGGTTTATGTGGTACAATGCAAACACAATCCATTGGTGTTAATCTTTATTTTCTGACATTCATTCATGATTATAGTAGGAACATATGGGTATGTTTTCTAAAAATAAATTAGATACTTTCTTAAAATTTAAAGAGTTCAAAGCTGAAGCAGAAAAACAAAGTGGAAAGCCTTGGAAAGTACTCATATCCGACAGAGGAGGAGAGTACACCTCCAATGACTTCAAATATTTTTGTCAACAACAAGGAATCATAATGCAGAACACAACAATATATACTCCAAAGCAAAATGGAGTGGCAAAAAGGAAAAATCAGTGGATTATGAACATGGTCAGATGTATGTTTTGTGAGAAGAAGTTGGCAAATAATTATTGGGTTGAAGCTATTTCGACAGCAGTGTATGTACTCAATAGATCTCCAATGACTAGTCTCCAAGATATAGTACCTTAAGAAGCATGAGATGGTAAAAAGGTAAATGTATCTCACTTTAGAATTTTTGGATGAATAGCATTTTCACATGTTCCTCAGTAGCTACGAAAGAAGCTTGATGATAGGAGTGAAAGATGTATTTTTGTAGGCTATGGTGAGTAGTCAAAGGCCTACATACTTTATAATCCAGTTACCAGGAAGTTTGTTTTAAGTAGAGATGTCAATTTTTTTGAAAATAAAACTTGGTCTGGTAATGTTGATGAATCTTCAAATCGGTCTTTTTATCCACCATAGACACCAAGATTGTAGGTTCAAGAAGAACCATACCATTCTAAACATGGTACATCTTCAAGCAGTGAATCCACCAGTCATTCAACATCTTCAGAAGATAATCAGCAAACAAGAAGCATCAGAGAAATATATGAGTAGGAGCATGAGTTGGACCAACACAATATGTTTGCATTTCTTTCATCTCAACCAACTCATTTTAAAGAAGCAGTTAAAGAAAAGCATTAGATAGATGCAATGAACCAAGAAATTGGTGCCATAAAGAATAATTAGACTTGGGAATTCGCTGATCTCCCAAGAGACAAAACCAGAATTGGTGTAAAATGGGTATATAAGACCACACTGAATGAAAAAGGAGATATTGAGAAACATAAGGCAAGGCTGGTTGCCAAAGGATTCTAACAACAGTTTGGTGTCGACTATGGTGAAACCTTGGCTCCAATAGCAAGTGTGACACTATCAGAACCATTTTGTCCACAACAGCTCAACACAAATGGAAATTCTATCATCTTGATGTAAAATCTGCCTTCCTAAATGGTATATTGCAGGAAGAAGTTTATGTAGAGAAGCCTCCTAGTTTTGAAGTTTCAAGACAAGAACATAAGCTATACATATTAAAGAAAGCTTTATATGGTTTGAAACAAGCTCCAAGAGCTTGGTACAGTCGCATTGATACCTATCTCATCAAAAGTGGTTTTTGCAGAAGCAGTCATGAGCCAAATTTGTATACCAAAACGCATGAAGGTAAAATTCTTATTGTATTATTTCTGTAGATGATCTTCTATATATATGAAATATGATGTTAGAATATTTCAAAGAAGCAATGCAAACAAAGTTTGATATGACAGATCTAGGAGTCATGAAATACTTCTTAGGCATTGAAATTCACCAATCTGCTTATGGCATCTTCTTTGCTCAGAATGACCAATTGTAAATTTGTAGATACACCAATTTCTCAAGGCACAAAACTAAGCAAAGGAAATGTAGCACCACTAGTTGATTCCACAATGTATAAAAGTATGGTTGGTAATTTGTTGTATCTAACTACAACTAGACCTGATACTATGTTTGCAGCGAGTTTTGTCTCCTGGTTTATGCAGTCACCTAAGATCACTCATTGGAAAGTTGCAAAAAGGATCTTAAGGTATATTACATGGACAAGAGACTATGGTTTGTTCTATACACATTCTGAAAATGGTTCACTTTTAGGTTATACAGACATCGATTATGTAGAGAGTTTAGAGGATCGCAAAAGCACCTCGAAGTATGCTTTTCTTCTTGGAACCAATCTGATTTCATGGGCATCCAAGAAACAGTCAATCGTTTCAATATCTTCTGCAGAGGCAAAATATGTAGCAGCAAATTCAGTGGCTTGTCAAGCAGTGTAGTTGAGAAGATTATTGAAAAATATTTCAAATATTCAGAAAAGCCAACTCCAATTCACTGTGATAGCAGTTCAACAATTTCTTTATCAAAAAATCATATTTTCCAATAAAACAAACACATTGATACACATTTTCATTTCATCCGTGAACTTGTCAATAATAAAAACATAGTACTTGTTTTTCTTTTCCAAGATTGCATTTTCTCACGGATATTTGTTCATCTCAGACGCTTAAATAAAATATCGTCACGACTGCATTTTTTTCACACGTTTGATTGATAATGTCGAAGAACAATAATAGAAATGCAGACGAGATTTGTTACACACTAGCGTATCCAATATTTAATATCAGAAACTAATAATCATAAATGAAATATAATAAATTAACATCATTTCAAATATTAGAAGTATAAAAGAAATTTGTTACACAGGTCTTACATTTAATATTAAATAATAATATTCATAAATAAATATAATAAATTAATATGAGTCCAAATCTTTTGGAGTGGAAGAGATATGTTACAAACTTTGTCGGTCCAAGTTGTGATGTCAGAGAATAATAATTGAAAATAAAATATAGTTAATAAATATGATTTTATCTTCAAGTATGAATGAGATTTGTTACATATTTTCATATTCAAATTTTAATGTAAAAAAATATTAAACATATTTAAAATATAATTAATTAATATAATTTCAAAATTTGTAAATGCTGAGATGTTTACCTTAGCTCAAGGTATATTATATTTTCTTTGTGCTATTTTTTAATTGATGTTTCTTATATTTCCCTAAAAATACCCAAAACATTGTTCTATTAAATCTACTCTCATTACTGAGTAGGATTACTTACCAATCTTATTAGGGGATACCCTTTGAGATGGATAAGAAAATTAAGTTAAGTGAATAATATATGTTACTTAGATGAGAGTGGAGACCATTTTAATATTTTTTTTGGGTCATATTTTTTGGTTTAGAGATTTTATGTGAAATACATTTTGGGAGGTAAATGCCTAAGAGATTTTAAGAAAATCAGGTGAATAACCATTTAAAAATATAAAATAAATATATAATCTAAAATAAATCTATAAAAACCAAACTATAAATTGAACATAAATCAGCAATATTCATATTCATGATGGGAATTGAAGCAAAAAGATATAACACATTATATTTACAATTAGACATTGAATGTATATCTAAATATGTTCAATCAGTAATATTCATATGCAGGATGGGGATTGAAGCAAAAATATAAAACCCATTATATTTACAATTAGACATTGAATGTATATCTAAATCATATTGTCTAACCATAATTGAATTATTTTTTATATTATAATTACTAATTTATAATTAGTAAATTATTTTTTTAATTGAAGTTTTATCATTAATATTATAAATAAATTATTAATAAATAAAATTTTATCTTATTATTTTAGTATTATATGATATTATATCATTATATACTTTAATTTATTACATTGTAATATTGAAATTATAATTAAATAATTAATAATTAATTTAATATTATATTTTTTTAATTAATTTTTAAGATTTTTTTTTTAACTCTTGGTTTCTAAAGGTTAATTCCGCAGAAGAATGCTTCTTTATTATTTAAACCTTTTTGAAGGTTGATTTTTTCACCATTTGTCCTGAGGATGAAGTACATTAGTTGGTTCGAAACTCCTAAATATTTACAATGTGATTAATCCTGAAGACAAACTTATTATCAATATGAATCACAAAAATCTAAAATCTAATATTGTGTAATTATTACTAATCTAAAAATCACCATATTGGCATGGTATAACATTCTCTTAGGTCTAGAATCAATTCTTGGGTTTTGATTGTGAAAGTAAGTTGATTGATTTCAACTTCACAAACTAAGTTGATTCTAGGGTTTTGGTTGTGAAAGTAAGTTAGATTGATTTCAACTTCACAAACTAAGTGTAGATCACTCTCAGGTGTAAAATAATGAAACAAATCATACACATTTTCTTTATGTATAATTTTATTGATGGGAAGCAATAAATTCATCCACTAAAATATTGATTTGTCAATTTTGGTATTTACAAAAATGTTTAATTAGGTTATAAATAGTTTATATTGAAATTGGGTCTGAGAGATTTATATTTTCGTTAGGATTTCAATTCTTCATCTAATACATGATTTAATACGATAAATTTGCTAATAATTTTTCAATTTTCAGTTTCTGATAGTTGCCAATTGCTTGGTGTACGCAATCAAACCATAAGGTACAGAGATTGTGGGTTGATTATGGTTTGTAATTTACTGTAAAGGCATTGCTCGTTGAAAATCAGCTGAATAAGCCAAAGCTAAACCCAATCATTGAAAGGATGCTCATGATAATGTGTTTTCTGTTTGGTATTTGTATGATCTCAGACGGTGCTGTTGTGTCCAAAAATGGTACTCAACTTGTGGTTCAGAAGGCTATCGAGTGTGAGAAAGATATATTGTCTAATTGGAAGCTTATAGACAAAGAATGGGTGGAAATTCAAGTGAAAAATACTTGCAAATATTGTGATTCCAAGAGTGTGCATGTAGAGTACTACAGTAAGAAGGCTATTCTAACTGCCTCCAATCCTACGGAAAAAGAATACAGTTTCAAACAGAAAATCCTTTCATATGAACTTAGGGACCTTGACATTGTAAGCGCAATATTTGTTAACTGACATGAATAAGGGCACAGTAGAAACATATATATAACTACTGTAATAGGCCAGTTTGTAATAGGCCAGTTTTTTTGTCGGCTGGCCTTATTTATAATGTTCAAGCATTTTATAATTTGATTATAGGTGGTTTATATTCATTTTGATGATCACTTTTTTGATAGATTATATTGTATTAGAAATTAAATTCTATAATCCTGAAGATGAATCACACTTGTTGGTTTGAAACGTCCACCAAAATTTTCAATGTGATTTCTTAAAAAAAAAAACATTTTATACAAAAGTTACTTATATTTATTGTTAAAAATATATATGATATTATTGATTATTAAAATTAGTTTAAAATTAGGCACAAAAGTTACTTATATTTATTGTTAATAATATATACAATGATTGTGTTGTTTTAGATTTGTTTTGTAATATCTTCTTTCTTGATATGGTCAAATTGGATGGGATCTCCTGGGGTATTTACTATGGTATTTTTCCATGGTATTTTCTTTAGGTTTTCAAGGGAAAATAATAAAATAAGGTTCTAGAGAGTCTATCAAGCCTGGGGCTAAAGCTAGGCATTTGGATCATTCTAATTTATTTATCTTATTGTGTTTTCTTGAGAACTTGGTGTGGCCAGATCCAGTTTTGATCGCGGGACGAAAACCTCGTGGTGAATTTGTCTGTGGATCCATCCAGGGTCCACAATTGAGTTTCAGTGTCTTAAATTAATCTTTTAACGAGCAGTGGTGCATGCCATTTGCAGGAGCTCCATTTTTGTTGTATGGACATGTATTTGTTTTCAGCTAATAATATAAATAAAGAAGCTACATTTCTAGATCTTATCTTTGTTCTTGTTCTTGATAAAAATTTGTTTTAAATCAGAACATTGAAATGTTGTAGATCTATCAAATTTTTTTATCGTTTGGAATCTTACAGTGGTATCACAGTTGTGCTGATCTTGTCAGCGTGAAATTGTTTTTGGATGTTTTTATTACAGATCAAAGACCCAGAGAAACTAGTCTTCGATAATTCTCCATAATCACCCTAGCTGCTCGTCCAATTTCTGTGGTTTTCTAACTACCCTAGTTGGCAGAATAATTATCTACATGAGATTTAAAAGCTTGAATTTGGGCCGGATCGAGGCACACTTTTAGTGGAAGATCCATTCATGTGGGCCGCATCTTTTCAACGCTACAGTGAGCCGACACTGTCATGTTTTTGGGCATAATTCGAGTGCCTAATTGAAGGGGAAATTATGTTGATTGCTATGCTCAAGATTCTTGTATGCTAACAGTTGAATAACAACAACTGTAAAATTATTCAACGCCCGATTGTTTAGAAGGCCGAGAAGCATATGGAGCTAAAATATTTTCCCATCAGGTTAAATCTGGGGCAAAATTTCATTATCATATTTGATTTGGAGGAGTGGGAGCGATAAACATTGTATACAAGAGTCTCTCTTTGGGCCTTTTCACAGGTCGAGAGAACAATAATTTAAGGCTCAGTCACGTAGGGATCGGAGGAGCCGAAAGAAAGCGCCAGAGTCATATAGTTCAGTCACGTAGGAATCGGAGGAGCCGGAAGGTAGAGCAAGAGTCATACAGTTCAGTCACGTAGGGATCGGAGGAGCTGGAAGGCAACGCCAGACTCATGCAGTGGGTCGAGAACGATCATGAGCCAATCCACTAATTGATTAAAAGTCACTATAAGAAGTTGAGATTTGTATATCCGTAAAGGTCGAGAGTCTTGTATATCGTCGTATAACCTTTGTAGGTTAAAGGTTATGGCTGTGACGGAGACATGTGGTTTTGAATTTAAGTTGATTGCAGATTTCTTGAATATTCGAATGTACGGTCAAAAAATATTCATGTTCATCTTATTTCTTGAATATTTGAATGCACGGTTAAACCGCGCTCATGTCCATCTCATATATTCATGTTCATCTTATTTCTTGAATATTTGAATACACGGTTAAACCGCGCTCATGTCCATCTCATTCCTGAATATTTGAGAAATTTACAATATGTTCATCTTATTTCTTGAATATTTGAATACACGGTTAAACCGCGCTCATGTCCATCTCATTCCTGAATATTTGAGAAATTTACAATTGACTTAAAAATACAGGAAGTGTGGTCTTGTCCAAAACCATGGAGAAAAAGAGGGTCGAGGAGCATGGTCCTGTCCAAGACCGTGGAGCCATACGGGAGTCAATCAGAGGACGAAGCGGCCATCTCAGTCCAAAATCATGGAGAAAAAGAGGGTCGAGGAGCATGGTCCTGTCCAAGACCGTGGAGCCATACGGGAGTCAATCAGAGGACGAAGCGGCCATCTCATACAAAAATCGGACACTGTGTGTTAGAACAGAACACTGAGCCCTGTATGCAAGGAAAATTAGGAGTGCAGGCCATGCCATCGAGGACGAGAGCACAAGAGCAGTGAGAGAGGTCAAGCCAATCGCAGCAACCGGACTAGATCGGGCTTGTTCAGTTGACTCCTTTAATCGAGTGGATGCAGGTGAATTAACTCCACACTTGAAGAATCTGGGTTTGTACTGTCCAACAAAGGAGATGAATGGTGACACCTTCCTTTGATAGGTCCGCTGCATCCTCAAGTGTTAAATCGGATTGAACAAATCACTGAGCCGCTACATCTGGTGGGGCCGATGATTGTATTGGTCGATGGGTCAGTCCCAGGTTAACTAGTAGTTTAACCAGGTGAAGGAGTTGCTGGAAAGTTATGGAAATTCTGGTCATATTTCAAATAAATTAGATAAAGATTTTTGTAAATCTATATTACAGTTGTTAAACTTTAAAATTTTAGGTGTCCTAGACATTTTTTATGGTGCTAAATCCATTTCCATTATCAAAAACACAATTCAAACACTGTCTCTATAAAATTTTTGAAATTTTTTGTTCAAATTCAGACCACTTTTGACAGTCAATTCTTCTGCCTGGTTAAGAGTGCCAAGTTTGATAAAGGTGTAATTATCATTTCTATATAATAATGACAACGTTATTCAAATGGGTAAAACTGGAGTTATATTGGATGACATATTAAAGGTGTGTAATTATCATTTTTCATATAATAGGGACAACGTTATTCAAATGGGTAAAACTGGAGTCATATTGGATGACATATTAAAGGTTGCATGAGCCCGAGATTATTTGTAAATCCTCCATTATTCAATGAAGCATTCCTCTTAAAACCGAGAATCCATCCAGACTATCACAAACGGCGTTATTTTCCCATAGCAAATCCGCTACAGCATTATTCAGGGCCGGTTCCTTTGGTTTGTATAATCGACCTCCGTTACCTTGTTTTATCGTGGGTAGTCTTAATTAATAAAGCGTCATGCAGCCTTTCCTGTAGCTCGAAATCTCTCCTAGTATTTAGTCCATAATGTGTTAAGAATAGATTAATCTCAACAATGGCATTCTATATATGGTCATATCCTATTCAATACTCTAGGTCAGCTTCAGAAACAATCAATCGTCATTGGTCTCCCTATTATGAATGAAAAAGACTGTAGTTGTGAAATTTGTGTTCTATCCAAGCATAAAAGAGATAGTTTTCCCACATTTTCCTCTAGAGAAAAAGAGCCTTTAGAGCTTGTTCTTACAAATTTGTGGTACAATGCAAACACAATCCATTGGTGTTAATCTTTATTTTCTGACATTCATTCATGATTATAGTAGGAACATATGGGTATATTTTCTAAAAATAAATTAGATACTTTCTTAAGATTTAAAGAGTTCAAAGCTGAAGCAGAAAAACAAAGTGGAAAGCCTTGGAAAGTACTCAGATCCGACAGAGGAGAGTACACCTCCAATGACTTCAAATATTTTTGTCAACAACAAGGAATCATAATGCAGAACACAACAATATATACTCCAGAGCAAAATGGAGTGGCAAAAAGGAAAAATCAGTCAATTATGAACATGGTTAGATGTATGTTTTGTGAGAAGAGGTTGGCAAATAATTATTGGGTTGAAGCTATTTCGATAGCATTGTATGTACTCAATAGATGTCCAATGACTAGTCTCCAAGATATAGTACCTCAAGAAGCATGAGATGGTAAAAAGGTAAATGTATCTCACTTTAGAATTTTTGGATGAATAGCATTTTCACATGTTCCTCAGTAGCTACGAAAGAAGTTTGATGATAGGAGTGAAAGATGTATTTTCGTAGGCTATGGTGAGTAGTCAAAGGCCTACATACTTTATAATCCAGTTACCAGGAAGTCTGTTTTACGTAGAGATGTCATTTTTTTTAAATGAAACTTGGTCTAGTAATGTTGATGAATCTTCAAATCGGTCTTTTTATCCACCATAGACACCAAGATTGTAGGTTCAAGAAGAACCATACCATTATAAACTTGGTACATCTTCAAGCAATGAATCCACCAGTCAACATCTTCAGAAGATAATCAGCAAACAAGAAGCATTAGAGAAATATATGAGCAGGAGCATGAGTTGGACCAACACAATATGTTTGCATTTTTTTCATCTCAACCAACTCATTTTAAAGAAGCGGTTAAAGAAAAGCATTAGATAGATGCAATGAACCAGGAAATTGTTGCATAAAGAAGAATTAGACTTGGGAATTAGCTAATCTCCCAAGAGACAAAACCAGAATTGGTGTAAAATGGGTATATAAGACCACACTGAATGAAAAAGGAGATATTGAGAAACATAAGGCAAGGCTGGTTGCCAAAGGATTCTAACAACAGTTTGGTGTCGACTATGGTGAAACCTTGGCTCCAATAGCAAGTGTGACACTGTCAAAACCATTTTGTCCACAACAGCTCAACATAAATGGAAATTCTATCATCTTGATGTAAAATCTACCTTCCTAAATGGTATATTGCAGGAAGAAGTTTATGTAGAAAAGCCTCCTAGTTTTGAAGTTTCAAGAGAAGAGCATAAGCTATACATATTAAAGAAAGCGTTATATGGTTTGAAACAAGCTCCAAGAGCTTGGTACAGTGGCATTGACACCTATCTCATAAAAATTGGTTTTTGCAAAAGCAAACATGAGCCAAATTTGTATACCGAAACACATGAAGGTAAAATTCTTATTGTATTCTTTCTGTAGATGATCTTCTATATATATGAAATATGATGTTAGAATATTTCAAAGCAGCAATGCAAACAAAGTTTGATATGATAGATCTAGGAGTCATGAAATACTTCTTAGGCATTGAAATTCACCAATCTGCTTATGGCATCTTCTTTGCTCAGAATGACCAATTGTAAATTTGTAGATACACCAATTTCTCAAGGCACAAAACTAAGCAAAGGAAATGTAGCACCACCAGTTGATTCCACAATGTATAAAAGTATGGTTGGTAATTTGTTGTATCTAACTACAACTAGACCTGATACTATGTTTGCAGCGAGTTTTTTCTCCTGGTTTATGCAGTCACCTAAGATCACTCATTGGAAAGTTGCAAAAAGGATCTTAAGGTATATTACATGGACAAGAGACTATGGTTTGTTCTATACACATTCTGAAAATGGTTCACTTTTAGGTTATACAGACATCGATTATGTAGGGAGTTTAGAGGATCGAAAAAGCACCTCGAGGTATGTTTTTCTTTTTGGAACCAATTTGATTTCATGGGCATCCAAGAAACAGTGAATCATTTCAATATCTTCTGCGGAGGCAAAACATGTAGCAGCAAATTTAGTAACTTGTCAAGCAGTGTAGTTGAGAAGATTATTGAAAGATATTTCAAATGTTCAGAAAAAACCAACTCCAATTTACTGTGATAACAATTCAACAATTTCTTTTAAAAAAAATATGTTTTCCAATAAAACAAACACATTGATACACATTTTCATTTCATCGTTCAACTTGTCAATAATAAAAACATAGTACTTGTTTTTTTTTTCCAAGATTGCATTTTCTCACGGATATTTGTTCATCTCAGACGCTTCAGTAAAATATCGTCACGACTGCATTTTTTTCACACGTTTGATTGGTAATGTCGAAGAACAATAATAGAAATGCAGACGAGATTTGTGCCACACTAGCGTATCCAATATTTAATATTGGAACATAATAATCATAAATGAAATATAATAAATTAACATCATTTTAAATATTAGAAGTATAAAAGAAATTTGTTACACAGGTTTGACATTTAATATTAAATAATAATATTCATAAATAAATATAATAAATTAATATGAATCCAAATCTTAAAGAAGAAGAGATATGTTACAAACTTTGTCGGTCGAAGTTGTGATGTCAGAGAATAATAATTAAAAATAAAATATAGTTAATAATAGTATGAATGAGATTTGTTACATATTTTCGTATTCAAATTTTAATGTAAAAAAATATTAAACATATTTAAAATATAATTTCAAAATTTGTAAATGGTGAGATGTTTACGCAAAAAAAAAAAAAAAACTAAAAGTATATTATATTTTCTTTGTGCTATTTTTTAATTGATGTTTCTTATATTTCTCTAAAAATACCCAAAACATTGTTCTATTAAACCAATTCTCATTACTGAGTAGGATTACTTACCAATCTTATTAAGGGATACCCTTTGAGATGGATAAGAAAATTAAGTTAAGTGAATAATATATGTTACTTAGATGAGAGTGGAGACAATTTTAATACTTTTCTTTGGCGTTATATTTTTTGGATTAGAGATTTTATGTGAAATACATTTTGGGGGATAAATATCTAATACATGGGATACCCTTTGAGATGGATAAGAAAATTAAGTTAAGTGAATAATATATGTTACTTAGATGAGAGTGGAGACAATTTTAATACTTTTCTTTGGCGTTATATTTTTTGGATTAGAGATTTTATGTGAAATACATTTTGGGGGATAAATATCTAATACATTTTAAGAGAATTAGGTGAATAACCATTTAAAAATATAAAATAAATCTATAATTTAAAATAAATCTATAAAAACGAACCATAAATTGAATATAAATCAGCAATGTTCATATCCATGATGGGATTGAAGCAAAAATATAAAACACATCATATTTACAATTAGACATTGAATGTATATCTAAATATGTTCAATCAGTAATATTTATATGCATGATGGGGATTGAAGCAAAGAGATAAAACACATTATATTTACAATTAGACAATGTATATCTAAATCATATTGTCTAAACATAATTGAATTTATATTTTCCTTATTCTATAATTACTAATTTATAACTAGTAAATCATTTTTTTTTAATTTAAGTTTTAACATTAACATTAAAAATAAATTATTAATAAATAAAATTTTATTTTATTATTTTAGTATTATATTATATTATATCATTATATACCTTAATTTATTACATGGTAATATTGAAATTGTAATTAAATAATTAATAATTAATTTAATATTATATATTTTTAATTAATTTTTAAGAACTTTTTCTTAACTGTTAGTTTCTAAAGGCTAATTCCGCCAAAAAATGCTTCTCTGTTATTTAAATCTTTGTGAAGGTTTATTTTTTCACCATTTGTCCTAAGGATGAAGTACATTAATTGGTTCCAAACTCCTAAATATTTACAATGTGATTAATCCTAAAGACAAACTTATTATCAACATGAATCACAAAAATCTAACATTATGTAATTATTACTAATCTAAAAATCACCTCTCATTGTTGGCATGGTATAACATTCTCTTAGGTCTAGAATCAATTCTTCGGTTTTGGTTGTGAAAGTAAGTTGATTGATTTCAACTTCACAAACTAAGTCACTAGATCACTCTCGGGTGTAAAATAATGAAACAAATCATACACATTTTCTTTATGTATAATTTTATTGATGGGAAGCAACAAATTCATCCACTAAAATATTGATTTGTCAATTTTGGTATTTACAAAAATGTTTAATTATGTTATAAATAGTTTATATTGAAATTGGGTTTGAGAGATTTATATTTTCGTTAGGATTTCAATTCTTCATCTAATACATGATTTAATATGATAAATTTGCTAATCTTTTTTCAATTTTCAGTTTCTTGATAGTTGTCAATTGCTTGGTGCAACCAATCAAACCATAAGGTATAGAGATTTATGGGTTGATTTATGGTTTGTAATTTACTGCAAAGGCATTGCTCATTGAAAATCGGCTGAATATATCCAAAGCTAAACCCAATCATTTAAAGATGCTCATGATAATGTGTTTTCTATTGGTATTTGTATGATCTCAGATGGTGGTGTTGTGTCCAAAAATGGTACTCAACTTGTGGTTCAGAAGGCTATCGAGTGTGATTTGAAAGATATATTGTCTAGCTGGAAGCTTATAGACAAAGAATGGGTGGAAATTCAAGTGAAAAATACTTGCAAATATTGTGATTCCAAGAGTGTGCATGTGGAGTACTACAGCAAGAAGGTTATTCTAACTACCTCCAATCCTACAGAAAAAGAATACAGTTTCAAACAAAAAATCCTTTCATGTGAACTTAGGGACCTTGACCTTGTGAGCACAATATTTGTTAACTGACATGAATAAGGGCACAGGGAAACATATATATAACTACTGTAATATGCCAGTTTTTTTGTCTGCTGACCTTATTTATAATGTTCAAGCATTTCATAATTCGCTTATAGGTGGTTTATATTCATTTTGATGATCACTTTTTTGATAGATTTATTGCATTAGAAATTAAATTTTATAGTCTTGAAGATGAATCACACTTGTTGATTCTAAACACGTCGACCAAAATCTTCAATGTAATTTCTTCTTAAAAACATTTTATACAAAAGTTACTTATATTTATTGTTAATAATATATATGATATTATTGATTTTTAAAATTAGTTAAAAATTGGGCACAAAAGTTACTTATATTTATTATTAATAATATATACAATGATTGTGTTGTTTTGGATTTCTTTTGTAATATCTTCTTTCTTGATATGGTCAAATTGGACAGGATCTGCCCACAGTATTTACTATGGTATTTTCTTTCGGCTTTCAAGGGAAATTAATAAAATAAGGTTCTAGAGAGTCTATCGAGCCTTTAAAAGGCGACTGAAGCTAGACATTTGGATCATTCTAATTTATTTATCCTATTGCGTTTTCTTGAGAACTTGGAGTGGCCATATCCAGTTTTGATCGCAGGACGAAAACCTTGTGGTAAATTTGTCTGGTGGATCCATCCAGGGTCCACAATTGAGTTTCAATGTCTTAGATTAGCCTTTTAACTAGCAGCGGTGCATGCCATTTGCAGGAGCTCCATTTTTGTTGTATGGGCATCTATTTTGTTTTCAGCTAATAATATCAATAAAAAGGCTACATTTCTAGATCTTGTCCTTGTTCTTCTTCTTGATAAAAAATTGTTTTAAATCAGAACACTGAGATGTTACACCTTTATTATACATGGGAGTCGTCTAATGAGCCGAATGACATATTAAAGGTTGCATGAGCCCCAGATTATTTGTAAATCCTCCATTATTCAATGAAGTATTCCTCTTAAAACCGAGAATCCATCCAGTCTATCACAAACGACATTATTTTCCCATAGAAAATCCCCTACAACATTATTCAGGGCTAGTTCCTTTCGTTTGGTATAATCTACCTCTATTACCTTGTTTTATCGTGGGTAGTCTTAATTAATAAAATGCCATGCAGCCTTTCCTGTTCTGTGGGTGATGTAATTGCTTTCAGCAGAATACTAGTCAAATGCATTGGGCAACAAGTTTATATGGTGGTGCATCAACCACAATTTTTGTTTGGAAAATTTTATTTAGAGTGAGAAGTTTAGATACTTATTTGTATACAGTAATATAAGGGAATATTTATTGAGAAGGGGTGGTTAAAAAAAAGAAGAAGAGAAAAATATTGTAGAAATTGTTGGGGTCCAGGTATGAACAATCTATTCACCCTTTTTCCTACATTAATTTATCAATCCGGGTGCGTATCCTTTTCAAGGCAACACGCAAAGTATATGCAGGGGCAAGGTTACCATCCGTCACCGACCAAGGGTTCATGATTAATACTCAAAGCATTGTTGTAAAACTAAAACTAACTGCAGTACTCAAGAAAAGCAATTACAAGAAATAACAATTTGCAACAGCAACCATGAAATGATAAATGACACACAACAGGAACTATGTAGCACCTGATCAGAAGAGCGGGCCCAGCTCTCTGATCAGGGCTACGTTAATCACAGTGAAGAGTGGAGTAACAAAAAGGAATGATATATTATTAACTGGAAGAAAACTATTACAATATCGATGGGGAGTCCCCCTTTTACAGGAATAACCTGTCTTTTATACAAAGCGAAGGAGAACAACATCCTTCCCAAAAACCTGGTAACCGTATACCCAGAAATATACATCGATTCAGAACGGCACCAACACCGAATGAGAAAAAAATCAAAGAATGGTCCAAGAATGGTTCAGGGACATCTACGACTCCAACTACACGGCTTCCTTATGGTTGGTCATTGTTGTGAATTGCGGATCTGTTGTGGGACGCTGAAAGATCGATACCTATTCTCTGAAAGCTGCGGTCAAACATGCGTTTTAGTGCTATGAATAGGCAAAACCCACGACTTTACTTCATTAATAAAATATTCCAATAGACAGGAAAGGGGTAATTACCTTGTAGATTTAGCATAGTAAATACAGATGAATAAGTGCAAAAAGGACAAAAAGAGGGATGGAAATGCAATAGAAAGATAGCCTGATTTGGTGCCCAACATCTCCCCCCAACTAGCCTTCTGCATGTCCTCATGCAGTTCGCTGCCTCTGCAGGTCTGGGTTATGCAGACTGTTGGCTTCCTGGAGTTGAGCGAGATCATACTCTTCAGCCATCTTTGTCCCTGGAACCTTAAAACCTTTTGAGAGGAGGATTTCCTTCCACCAATCACCTGGAACATTATATGCTGGGGTGTAATTTTCCACTGGTAACCAGATGGTGGGAAACTGGAACCGGATCCCCATCCACTGGACCCCGCATGTTCGGATGCACGCCACATTCCTTGGCACTCTGCTAAGTGCTCGTGCGAAATTCGGTGCTCCAAACGGTTCCCTATTCCGAACAGCTGTAGGTTGTATGTTTTAACCCAGTACAGAAATTACCTGCATACGAATTCTAAAACACAGAAAATAAACGATGCGAGAGCATAACACATAAAATACATATACACAAAGATTTTCCCCTGGATCCCAAAATTGGGACTACTAGCTTGATTTTCATTATGTTCCTTTCAATGTTATAATACATATTTATACGTGCCGAAGCATCCAATACCATGGACCGAAAACCATCGCGTCTAAAAGACATGTGCGAAAATCATGCACAAAACCATAGGTGGGTCCGCCCAACCTAACATAGTGCCCAAAACCAAAATTTCTTGGGGCGCTACCCCAGACCCCATAAAGTGGGGTTACGGGTACACCTCAAACCCCCTATGACCCCCCTCGCTAAACAATCGGTGCAACGAAGGGGGTGCTCTGCCCCCCCTCTAACCCCCCAATTAACTATGTGGGCTAGTCGTGGAAAGAATATAACACAACCTAACATTCTCCCACTTGTTGTTTTCTTTCCACAGGGGGCCACAAGAGAGCTTAGTTATTTTTCCAGCCCTGAAACACCCATTGTTTCTCTACACCAAGAGAACTTCTCAGAGCTCACAAATTTTGTCAATGCATCTGCAGTATTCTTCAAAGTGTCCACCTTTACCAGCAACACCTTATTGTCTTCTATCATATCCCTCACTAAGTGATATTAAACATCAATGTGCTTTGTCTTTGAATGATATGCAGGGTTCTTTGCCAAGAAAATTGCACTTTGGCTGTCACAGTCTATCCTTATAGCTTCCTGTACTAACCCCATACTTGAACACAATCTTTGCAACCAAACTGCTTCCTTGCTTGCATGAGTGGCTGCTATGTATTCTGCCTCTGTAGTTGATATTTCCACTACAGATTTTTTCTTACTCATCCAACTATCTGCACCTCCAAATAGGTTAAACACATACCCACTTGTCGATCTTCTTTGATCTAGATCTCCAGCCCAGTCTGCATCAACAAAGCCATGAATATCCAACACTCTATCCAATCCTGGTCTTCCTTGGTAGCACAAACCATAATCACTAGTGCCACGCAAATACCTGAAAACCTGCTTCACTGTTATCCAGTGCTCCTTCACTGGTTTTGACATAAACCTGCTCAATACTCCCACTGCATGTGCAATGTCTGGTCTAGTACAGACCATTGCATACATCAGGCTACCGACTGCACTTGCATATGGAACACGGGACGTGTCCTCCTCCTCTTCTTGTGTCTTGGGACACTGTTCAGCAGATAACCTCACACCTACAGGAATAGAAACCTTCACTGGTTTACTATCTTGCATATTAAACCTCTGCAGTATTGTCTCGAATACTTCCTCTGGTTTAACCAGAGCTTCCTCTTTGTGCGATCTCTTTTAATTTCCATGCCCAAAAAATAGTTTGTAGCACCAAGATCTTTCATGTCGAATTTGGAGGACAATTGGGTCTTCAAATCCTAGATAATTTATTTGTCATTTCCAACCAACAACATATCATCCACATACAAGACCAGATAAATAACACGGTCACCAATTAATTTAAAATACACACAGTGATTTGCTTTGCTTCTAGTGAAGTCAAGTCCTCGTATAAATGTATCAAATTTCTGATACCACATCCTTGGTCACTGTTTTAACCCATATAGAGACTTCTTTAACTTCCATACCAGTTCTTTCTTACCCTTCACCACAAAGCCTTCAGGTTGCTTCATGTAGATCTCCTCTTCTAGATCCCCGCAAAGAAATGTTGTCTTCACATCCATTTGTTCTACCTCAAAATCAAAAGCAGCAGCAACAGATAAAAGTAATCTAATTGAAGTTACCTTGGCAACAGGAGAAATAATATCACCAAAATCAATTCCTGGCACCTGGGAATAACCTTTTGCTACCAACCGAGCTTTCTATTTCTCCACTTTTCCTTTTGCATTTGTCTTCTTTTTGAACAACCATTTTCTGCCAATGGGTTTCCTTCTAGTCGGCAACTCCATCAGATCCCAAGCCTCATTTTTGTGTAAAGATGCCATTTCATCAACCATGGTCTCTTTCCAGAGTTTTCCATCCTCTAAATCCACTGCTTCCTTCACAGTTCTAGGATCATCATCAGTAACAGACAAAGAAAAATTTGAACAGAAAGCAGATGGACTATACCTTTCAGGCTGCCTTCTTTCTCGAACTGATCTTCTCACAGCTGGAGTTTTTTGCTCTTTATCTTCTAATTCCTCCTCTGTTGTAGAGTCTGATTCTTCCTCCTTTAGCTCAAACTCTATCTTCTCAGGTTCCTTTGGTTGGACTTCATGTTTAATAACATCTTTCACCTCTCTAAACACCACATCTCGGCTGTACAAAACCTTCCTTGTTACTGGGTTCCAAATCTTATAACTCTTTAAACCATCCTTATACCCAATAAAGATGCACTTTTTAGATTTACTATCCAACTTGGTTCATTTCTCCTTTGGAACATGTACATATGCATCACATCCAAATACCCTCAGATGTGAAAGAGAGGGTTTCTTACCAGTCCATACCTCTTATGGAGTCTTATCCTCCAACGCTGATGAAGGTGACTTGTTGACCAGGTAACATGCAGTATGCACCACCTCTGCCTAGAATTCCTGTCCTAACCCGGCACCACTGAGCATGCTTCTTGCCCTTTCCATCAACGTCTTATTCATTCTTTCTGCAACTCCATTTTGTTGAGGTGTATATGGAGTAGTCCTCTACCGTGATATACCACACTTCTTACATAATTCTTCAAATTCCTTGCTACAAAACTCTCTACCATTATCTGTCCTCGGCACCTTTATCTTCTTCTCTGTCTGGTTTTCCACCAGAGCCTTAAATTCTTTAAACCTGTCAAAGACTTCAGATTTCTTCTTAAGGAAATATATCCATGTATTCCTTGAGATTTCATCTATAAATGATACATAGTACACAGAATTACCCAGTGATGGAACCTTCACAAGTCCAAACACATCACTGTGCACAAGTTCTAATATCTGTTTCACCCTCTTACTACCAGAGGGGAAACTCACTCGATTCTGCTTCCTATATACACAATTTTCACAGAAATCAAAATCCAGAGATCTATTACTCATACCTTCTACCATACCTTTACCATGAAGTATTCGAAGGCCCTTCTCTCCAATATGTCCAAGCCTTTGATGCCACAACATGGTCTTCTCTCCAGAGACCACTAGATTTTCTGCTCCACTTTCAAGAACCATAGAACTATTGCACCCATCAATAACAGTGTTACCTTGCAGCTTGTACAGAGTTCCAATCCGAACTCCTCGCATCAATACCAGTGCTCCCCGAACCATTTTGCAGGTATCCTTATCGAACATTGTTTTTACACCTGCATCATCCAGCTTGCTTACAGAAATTAGATTTATGGCTAATGCAGGAATATGTAGAACACCTAGAAGCGTTCTAACCCTTCCACCTTGCAACTTCAACTTTACTTTTCCGTGACCAATGATTCTAGCCTTCCTGTCATCCCCCAAGAAGACATCACCACCATCATATTTCTCATACTCGCAGAACCACTCTCTATGGGGAGTGAAGTGAAAGGATGCACCTGAGTCAATCAACCATGCCTCATGATCTACATGTGTACTTGAAGAAGCCAAGTATGCATCCCCACCTCCATCTGAGGTGGTTTTCGCCTCTGCGGAAGGAGCCTCATCAGATACCTTTCCTTTGTCAGGAGCTTTAGATTTACAGTCCCTTTTAAGGTGGCCTTCCTTTCCGCATTTCCAGCACACCACCTTTACAGGTTTTCCTAGAGATTTAGATCTCCCTCTAGATTTAGATCTCCCACTTGATGACTTATTTTTGTTTCTGTTCTGTGACCGTCCTCGTACAGACAAGGCATCACCATTTTGGCTCTCCATATTTTTCTGCCTCATCTCCTCCGTCAGCAAGGCTGAGACTATTTCATCAAACTGCAAAGTAGTTGCATTGCTACCTATTGCAATAACGAGACTATCCCAAGAATCTGGTAGAGAACACAACAAAATGATGCACTTATCTTCATCTGAAATTTTAATATCAACAGATAATAACTAACTTACCACAGTGTTAAATGCGTTCAGATGTTCTGTCACCAAGTCTCCATCTTTCATTCTCAGGTTATACAGCTTTTTCCGCGGGAACAGTTTATTCACCAGAGACTTATATTGGTACAAAGTCCCTAACTTGTCCCACAAAGCCTTTGCCGTAGCTTCCCCTGATACATTCAGCAATACTGAATTTGAGACACACAATCGTATTGTGCTCTTTGCCTTCTGATCCAACTTCTTCCATTCTTCAACGGACACTCCCATTAGTTTAGTACCCAGATCTACCGTGATCCATTGATCTTTATCCACCAACAGATCCTCCATCTTGAGTTTCCACAACTCAAAACTCTGACCATTAAATTTCTCGATCTCTATCTTTCCACTTCTTGCCATCTTCTTTCACCACCAGAATCAATCTTGCAAATCTCCCATTGAATAGGGTCTACCACAGGCCCGAGCGAAATCCCTCAGCAACAAAGGCATCCCCTTGAAGCCAAATCTGCTTTGATACCAAATGTAGGTTTTAACCCTGTACAGAAATTACCTGCATACGAATTCTAAAACACAGAAAATAAACAATGCGAGAGAATAATACATAAAACACATATACATAAAGATTTTCCCCTGGATCCCAAAACCGGGACTACTAGCTTGATTTTTCATTATGTTCCTTTCAATGTTATAATACATATTTATACATGCCGAAGCATCCAATACCATGGAACGAAAACCATCGCGTCCAATACCATGCACTGAAAACCATCGCATCCAAAAAACATGTGCGAAAATCATGCACAAAACCATAGGTGGGTCCACCCAACCTACCATAGTGTCCAAAACCAAAATTTTCCGGGGCGTTGTCCTAGACCCCATAAAGTGGGGTTACAAGTACACCTCAAACCCCTTATGACCACCCCCTCGCTACACAATCAGCTCAATGAATGGGGTGCTCTGCCCCCCCTCTAACCCCCCAATTAGCTACGTGGGCTAGTCGTGGAAAGAATATAACACAACCCAACATAGGTGACATCATCCATCTTTTCTGACAACAATCAAGGGCTTCATCTTGAAATGTGACTAATTGTTTGACACAAAGATCAAGGCACCATTTTTGTGTCCTTAGCATTCTTTCCTTGTTTCCCTCAATTCCCAAAAAGGTGTTGTGTTTAGTGAACATGGTGATTGACCTTTCATGTTCTCCTCTTACCATAAAGAGCTTCGTAACCTAATTGGACTCAAATGTATTAAAAGTCTTCTGCCAACTAATCTGATTAAAAGTGTAAGAGGTGAGAGCCCTTAAATGAATGTCTCCCACATATGGGACCAGGTTGAATCCTCTGTCCACGCGCAGTAGATACCCATGCATGTAAAACTCACACATCAAATGCTAAGTTGGCAAGTCATGGCTCCTCAATATGCGGAGGAATTGTACACCATCCTCTATTTCATAACTGATCTCGTTCTTGATGCTCTCCATGCAAAAGAAAAGAAAATGTTCATGTAAGAATAAAGAATAACAAGAAACCGGGGAATGACATGTCATCACCTCTTGTGCTAAGTTAAACATCTGCTCCTTATCAGCTTTCAATTCTGCCACTTGCCTTTCCAGCTGCTCCATCTTGAGCTGTTGCTTTGCATGCCTCAACCTCATGACATCTATACACTCCACATATTCAAAAATGGTTGTGGAGGCTCGTTCTTTCTTTTTACCTCACGTTGATACCGTGTTGCAGTGGATTTCCAAGTTGGCACTTCGATTGTTAGGGCATATTCACGGTCTTCAAACAGTTGCTCGACCGGGTCTGTTTGAGTGGCAGCAGAAGTTGTGGTTATCTGGTCCACCTGAGTCCCTGCTTCCACTACTGTGGCTTGGGACTTTTTGGCCTACCGCTTGTATTTCCTTACCTGCTTCTGCAATTTATGTACCTATTTTCTCAACTTCCTAACCTTTGTCTTGAGCCGCATTGTTTCTCTGAATTGCAGTTGGTATTTTTGTTTGACAAGTAGTCTTCATTGTTCACACAACTCCACCCATTCTTTCTTAACCAAAACCTCTTCAGCTTCTGCAATAGGTTCAACTGGAGGTAAATCTCCTGGGAAATCTTCTGCTACGCCGACCGCTGGGTTTCCTTCCATTGCCCGTTCTTCCTAAATTATTTCTTGTTTTACGTCCTTCTCGCCCGGCCTTACCATTGGCTCATTCATTGGGACTGCTTCTCTTGGTCCCTCCTCTTCGCTAACAACTGCTTCCTTTTGTTGTGTGATCACTACGACCGGTGATGCCCTTGTGAGATGATCACCCATTAATCTTTCTACTGGAACCCCTCCAGGTTCCCTACCTTAGGGATATCTGCCTCTTCTTCCCTTTCAGGCTCCGAGATGCTTGTCGCCTGGGCAGCATCGATCCCACCCAGTTGTGGTCTTTGTGATGTTTCAGACTCCTCTTCTCTGAGCTGTCCTTCAAAAGGGTCCTATCCGGCACCTCTTCTTCTAGTCGACTCGTCAAATTTCAAAGCAGGAGGAACAACGATGTCTTCTTCTGTGCACCATGGGGAACAAGATATCCTCGCTCCTCTTGGGATAGAAGAGAAAAAGGAAAACTAGCAGGGATCTTCATTCTAGCCTTCAAAAATTTTGTTCTGGGTCACGTTCCTTGCTTGTACAGTGTTTGGTCCTGAGGTTGATGCTGGTTCTTGTGGAGCAGCGCCAGCCTCATGCCTTAGTTCTCCCAGAACTTCCTCCATAGTTTCCATGGTTCTCCCAGCTCCGAGATCTTCTCGTCCTAGTTCGTCCTCCTCCATTGGTTCTATGGTCGGGGTGGCCACGACCTCTTCTTCATTCGGGTTGTCTTCCTCCATTGGTTCCACGGTGGCAGGAGGTTCTTGTGGGGTACCTTCAGCCGCAATATCAACCAATTCTCCCGTCCTTGCTTGTTGTGGTACCTCTTCTGTTGTTGTCATGTTATCGATTTGCTCTACTAGCTCCACAGTCAAGGCTGGTTCTTTTGGAACAGCCTCAGCCATGGTACTAGTGAGCCTTTCTATGTCGATTCCTCCATCTTCTATCAGTTTCGTAGTTGCGGCTTGCTCTTGAGGAGCAGCCTCTTCTTCAAGTTCTTCAGATTCAATTTCCATCTCCTCTGGCTCCTCTTGTTCAATGTAGTAATTTCCTTCTCCATATTCTTCCTCCATTGCTTTTGGTTCATCTTCCCTTGCGGCAATAGCGGTTGTTATCTCTTCCTCTGTGGAACCTCGGAATAGCTCCCACGGAATTGGAATCTGTCTAATTGCATTCTTTACCAGTAGCTGGACCAGCCCGTGGTGGGTAATGATCGCCATCAGCTAAAGACTCCTTAGTAGGAAATAAGGCACATTTAATGAGAAGGCCTCTGCTTGGGGGAATCAGAGGTGAGATAAAATCTGGAGATGATATTAAAACACAGTGGAGTATCTCCCTTCACAAGTTATATACTTTATTACAAACTTTGCTACCTCTCCCCATGGATGCGGTAATGAGTTTCGGTCGTATCCTCGACCCTTCTGAGCAATGCTTTCAACTTCCTGCAAAAAGGCTTCGGGAAATTTCGAGAGGGAATTTCTCCTTGAAAACCATCTTTGTCCATTTTGAGGGAGCCCATTAACTTCTGCAATGGCTTCCTCCGTAACATGGACTTCTATCCTGCGGACCCGAGAACTTTCTTCTTCCATATTGAGTGTGAATTCCACCGTAATTGCCTCATTGGACCCCCTCAACTTGTCAAAGTAGACATCCCAACCTGTATTTTCAAAGAACTGCCATATTTCCTTACAGTTTTGAACTCTTGTTGTGTCTTTTGGCTCACGCTGCACAGACCGTCCACCCATCACTGTAGAGGCGGGATCATCACGACGAATATAGTTAGTTGGTAGGGGAGAATGATAGGGACCCAAACTGTTGGAAACAATAATAACGTCATGGTCGCCTCAGGAAAAAGGATGGTAACAGTACTAGTACATTTGAAGAAATCTCAGAGAATGATGGTGAGTTATGGCAGTACGGTTGGATGTTTTCAATGGTTTAATGCGGCGTGTTGGGGAAGTGACCGGTTATGACTTTTTGCATACGAATACGCATTCCAATGCGTCGGGGTCGTGATTACGAAATCGTCGTAATCATTAGATTTAGTTTGGTGTGAATCATGTGATATGAATGCATTTTTGTTGGTACGTCATCGTTTATTATGACGGGACCCCCCCCCCCCCCCCCCCCCCCAACTTAATTATGGCCATCCGCAACACGTATTGGTGTCTTTTGGAATATTTTAACTAAATCCATAAAAGTCAGTGGAGACGTACCTAGGGACCTACCTTGTGGAGGAGTAACAATAAAATAACTGGCAGAGTAACAGCACACGAAGTATCAGCAACGATGGAGTATCACCAGTGATGGAGTATCAGCACTGGCGAAGTAATAGCACTGTCAGTGTAACAACATCGACAGAGTAACAACACCAGCGGAGTAACAACAGCGGCAAAGTAACAACAATAGCTTAGTAACGGCACCAGTGAAGTAACAACATGGTGGAGTAAGGGAAACAACGAAATAACAACACTAGCGGAGTAACGGCAACGACAGAGTAATAGCACCAGTGGAGTAACAACAATGGCTGAGTAACAGCACCGGCAGAGTAACAACAACGGTAGAGTAACAACAACGGCTGAGTAATGACACCAGCGGAGTAACAACATTGAGTGTTACATTTCTCCTAGCTATATTCCTTTGTTATTCCTGCAAAATACAAACAATTAAGTAATAACAGTTGTTTATATCTATATCTATATCTATATCTATATATATATATATATATATATATATATATATATATATATATATATATATATATATATAGATATATATATGTATATATATATTATTTTTATCTTTATTATTATTATTATTATTTTTAGAGCAAAGTGAGAGTGTCCTTTATACCAATAACCATTAAACCAGATGAGTCAGAGAGATGTTTGATGAAGGCATCTCTAGAGGCTGGACGGTGGTATAGCTTTAGATAGTATCCATTTACTAAGAACGAGGTATGATTCCCATCTATTGTAATTAGTCTAACTGTTCCATTGTCAAACACTGCATCCACTTCGTACAGTCCCATCCAACAAGTGTGAATATTGCCTTTGAAATCTTTAAATCAAGAATCGTAAATTAATGCCCAATCCCCTACGTGAAACACCTTGCTCTTGATAAATTTATCATGCCATTTCATTCTCTGCTATTGAATAGCAATATTTTTCTAAACAACTACCGATCGAATCTCGTCCAACTCATTGAGCTATTCCAGTCGGTGCTTTTGTGCGTCTGATAAGTCTAGGCCTACTTCTAAAGTTGTTCTGAGCGTGTTGATCTCAAATTCTACTGGAAACAAGGGGGATTTCCCATAGACTAACTCAAATGGAGAACACTCGGTTGTGTTCTGCCATGTTGTTCTATACGCCCATAAAGCTTCTGTAAGTTTTTGTGCCCAGTCCCGGTGATGACTTGCTACTATTTTTGTCAAGATATTTTCCAATATCTAGTTTGTACTTTCTACTTATCCATTTGCCTGGGGATGATAAGGGGTTGTCACTCTGTGTATAACCCTGTATTTCTGCATCAACTTCCCTATCATGTGAGATGTGAATTGCGCTCCTCCATCTGACACAATTTCCCTTGGAGTACCATATCGAGCAAAGATTTCTTCAAAAAGAAAGTCTGCCACTACTTGCTCTGTTTCTCTTGCGACCGCTTTGGCTTCCACCCATTTAGTCACATAATCAGTGCAGACCAAGATGTGAGCTTTCTGATGAGAAGGTGGATTGAAAGGTCCAACAAAATCGATGGCCCATTTCTCAAAAGGTTCGAGGACTATCTGGGGCTATAGAGGCATTTCATCTACTTTCCCAGGTTGTCCCATCTGTTGGCAACTATCACATCTACGGACATAATCCTGAGCATCACGAAAGATGGAAGGCCAGTAGTATCCCATTTGCAGCACTTTGTGGCCTATTCTCTTATCTGCAAAATGTCCTCCACAGGGTCCGTCATGGGCGGCCTTTAATATCTCATAGATGTCATCCTCTGCCACACGTCGAATCTGTTGATCAACCCCTGTATGAAAGAGATACCCTTCCATCCATGAATATCGTGTACTATGATGAATAATCTTCCTCTAATCCTTATATGACAAATGACGTGGCATTTTCCCTGTAGCAAGATAGTTAGCAATATATGCATACCACGGAGTGTTAGCAGAAACTGCAAAAAGATGTTCATCTGGAAAATTATCTTCAATTGGTGTATTCTTACCATCATTTTCTATCCTAGACAGGAAATCAACAACCACATTATCCTTCCTTGGTTTATCTACTATAGTAATGTCAAATTCTTGTAGTAGCAAAAGCCATCTTGTAATGTGACCAGGGGTAACAGGTTTATTCATTAAATACCTGATAGTTGCATGATCAGTATGTACAAAGGTAGGATACCCGGTAATGTAATGCCAGAATTTGTTGATGGCATAGATGACAGCAAGGAACTCGTTTTTAGTCACTGTGTAATTTAATTCATCAGGGGCCAAATTATTACTAGCATAGTAAACTACATATGGTACCCTATCCTCTTGCTGTCCTAATACTGACCAACTACTGTCTGGGAAGCATCTGTCTGAATATGGAATGGTAATGCCCAGTCTGGCCCTCTAAGGATCGGAGCGCTACAGACCAATTCCTTGATTTTCATGAAGGCTACATCATAGTCACCTGTCCACACAAAATCTGCATCTTTTGTCAGCAGATGAAAAAGTGGATGTGCTACTTTAGCAAAATTTTCTATAAAGCGCCTGTAATAATTGGTACAACCAATAAAGCTGCATACTTACGTGGATGTTTTGGGTATCAAAAAGTACAGAATTACCTTTATTTTAGCTGGGTCCATCCGAATTCCTTCAGCCAAGAGAAAATGTCCCAGAACAGTTCCTTCCTCCATCATCATATGGCATTTTATCGTACTTAAGGAGACACGTGCATGTATGCACTTTTCAAGAACTTTCTCTATATTTCTCAACCCTTCTACAAATGAATCCCAATATGGAGTAAAGTTGTCCATGTAAATTTCGATACTATCGTTCACCAAATCAGAGAAGATCCCCAAAATTGCCCTCTAGAACGTTGCAGGTGCATTACACAAGCCAAAAGGAAGGACCTGGTATGCGAATGTTCCCCAAGGGGATGTGAAAGTAGTTTTGTCTTGATCTTCAAGAGCTATCTGGATCTAGTTATACCCGCTAAATCCGTCTAGGAAGGAGAAAACTTTTTGCCAGCCAATGTGTCCAGAACTTGGTCAATAAATGGTAAAGGAAAATGGTCTTTCTGCGATGCCTTATTTAATTCTCTATAATCCATGCATATCCGCCATTTACCATTTTTCTTAGGGACAATTACTAATGGAGAAACCCATTGGCTGTCTGAAATGGGGTAAATAAAACCCACGTCCAGTAATTTCTAAAGTTCTTCTTTAACAACATTTTTCAATGCAGGGTTCATCCTTCTCTGAGGCTATCTCACCGGACGGTAATCTTCCTTAATATATATATGGTGGGTACATAAAATAGAAGGAATCCCCTTCATTTCTGAGTAATCCCAGGAAAAGGCTTCTTTATGTTTCCGAAGGACATCTAAAATTTGTTTCTTCTGGGATTCTGACAGGTGTTAATGTTCAGGTTCTTTCCTAGTTCTAATTCTACTGGGATACTTCCATGGGGTGCAACTACAAGTGGCTCCTAAGATCCCTCTGTTGTTTCAATAGTTTCCTATGTTTCACAGCTTAATATGGATTCTAGGATTTGTTGATTTGGTTTTGAAACGAAGCAAGGATCATCCATAAAGGAGGTGATTACATCATCCTCCGATTCCATTTTTAACTAGAGGGCCTATCCAATAGTAAGGACTGGTCTTAATTCCTCATTTTCCGATTCAGGTTCCTTCCTGGATAAAATTTTCTTGCTACCTGCTAGTTTTGTGGATGGGTTTGGTTCTGCAAGTGGGTATAACACTAAATTCTTAGTGTTGTGCCCATTTGAAATGACCATGTGCCCTGAACGGCACCCAATGTAAGCATCTGCAGTAGCCAACCATGGCCTCCCTAAAATCATGGGATGGCCGCTGACCGAAGATTGCGTGTGTAATACAAGGAAATCTATGGGATAGTACCATGAATCCACCGAAATTGTTACATCTTCTAACTTTCCTATTGGTTTTACTGTAGATCGATCTACCAGTTCTAACATAGTAGGTGTGTGCTTCAAGTTACGAAGACCTAATGTATGCATAGCTTCAGTGGTGATAATGTTGATGGCAACACCTAGATCTACTAGCACATTCAGAATTTCTATCCCATTAATTTGCACTGTCAGAATTGGGTTCCCTGGATCTCCATACTTTACAGGCATTGACTTTCCCATCATAAAATCTGATAATTTTCCCATGACGTGAATAGTAAGGGGGTCTTTGGATTTCTTTGTAGGCTTCTTCGAACAGTGTTCCCTAAGAGTCTTTGCCTATATCGGTACATACTTCATAGCTTGTAACAGGGGAATTTTAACAAATAAGTTCTATAATTCACCTAATAAGTCAAATTCAGCCTGAGGGCTTGATTTACTCAAAGTCAGTCTTTCTGGATAGGGTGGTTCAGATTGATGTTGTTTTGCAGGAGGCGCCTAATTTCTACCAATTTGTTTTGGTTCCTTGTTAATTAATTCTGATTCTTTACCCTCACTATCAAGTTGTTCAATGATAACTGGTGGAGGTTGAGCATCGACTGTCCGCCCTGATCGTAAATTCATTTCATACAATTCTGCAGTGGAAATGCTATATGAAGGTAGGTTGAGAGTGTCGGTTTGATGAACTCCTTTATTATTAGGATTTGGGTTAGGTTGGATGGGAAGTTGGGGACGAACAGGTTGACTACTAGGAGGCACATTAGAGGACAGTTGGAGTTGCTGTTGTGGCATCAGCTGAGGAAACTGCCCAGGAGAAGATCCTCGCCAAGTTAGAGCCCATGGGGAGCTTGAACCGGCTTGAGGACTCCACTACTTCCAAGGTGGAAACTGGTATTGTGGCCACATGGGTGGATAGGGCATGGATTGAGGATTCATATTGAAATTATTGAAATATTGAGATGTGTCCGAGTACATACCTTGATTTCCCATTGGTGGTCGAGGCTACCATGGCTTTTTAGACCCCATGAGGTACAACTACTCCATGTCTTCTCCTGTCCCTTGAAACACTACTTTTAGGCTTGGAAAGGAGGGGCATGAGCTTGTTGCATGATTTAATTCACAGATTGTGCATTCCTCTATGGAGTTCAATGGAAATTCCCTCTGGATGCTTCTTTCTACACTTTGGGAAAAATATAGCCATGGTCCTATCCAATTCCGGCTGCTTCTGTTTCACTTGCAGTGTGTCCATCTGTGCCGACAAAGTACTCAAGATATCCTTTCTCAAGTTGTCCAGCAGGTTTCTGATTTCTGCCTTCGTAACACCCCTGCCAGATACCCTTGCTGAGTGAATCCCTTGTCTATTTCTTGCGAGTCCCCTCGAGCACTGGATGCATAGTTCATAGATAACCTCGATGCTTTCCTTTGATATATCTCCCTTTCCTACGATGTTCAACAGTTCCAAAGAGTCCTCACGAAAAGCCCGAAGGAGGATAATTTTCAGAATATCCTTGTCTAGTTCGGAGTGACCTAACCTCTGTAATGTGTACTTAAGTCATTCCACATAGTCTTCCAAGCTCTCATCTTCTTTTTGTGTGAACTTAAAAAGTTCCTCTTTGATGTTCTGGGATTTGCAATAAACCTAGTATTTTCCAAGGAAAGTTGTTCACATATCATCCCACGTGGAAATAGAACTTCCTCCAAGGCCCATAAACCATCGCAGAGTTGTCCCTTTTAGTGTGGCAGGAAAATTTTTTAACTTCTGTGCATCAATCATGTAGTCATACCCCCGGCACACAATGTCAAACTCAAACAAAAATGTGTCGGGGTCTTCTGAAATAAGCCCATGAAAGCTTGGTAAGGTTGTTAATGGAATGGGCTTCGTGGGCGCGCCAGCTCCCAGATCCCTGATCAGAAAATCAATAGTGGAGGTTGTAGGTGCCATAAATATCCTCCAATAACCACTGGGTATTTCAACAGGCTCTGTGGAAGATGGCCGAGGGTTCCTTACCACTTAGGTTCGAGTTGCTTTGACGGCACTTCCCCGGTCCCTTGGTGATGCGAGTGCCCCTACGTTTCCTTCTCCTGCGTCTTGATGACTTGATCCCTTGGCTACAACCTCCTTTCCTTTGCTGGAGTGGTCTGACCCTATCGATGTTCAGCTTGCAACCTCTTCCCCTTCTATTACAGCTTAGGGTTCCCCTGGTCAAGTATACTGCTGGATGTCTCCTCAACTGCTGGAAGGGGCTGCTGTGTCGAATCACCCAAGAATGTTGTAGACAGTACTGGTTGATCTACCGATTGTCCCTCGGATTTTACTCTCCGCGCACCTGGTCTCACGGCTGCGCGAGAGGATGCTTCTGATTCAACTTTTGCTATAATTTGCCGGATGTAAGTCTTTCTTCCCAAGTCTAATCCTCCCCTCTTTGGGGCTCTTCCTCTACCCCTCTTATTTTGTTCTCTGTTCATACAAATAATGATATGACATAAGGTCTTGGTGTCGACTTACAACACTTTAGTCTTGAAGTAAGATGTCAAAAGACCATTCCTTCCCCAAGACAAAAGAGCTTACGAAAAGAAAGACAACTAATAGAAAAGAGTTGGATTCTAAGGTTCAGGGCCTGGAGCAGGGCGTCAAAGGAATCCTCCCTCCCCAGGACAAGAAACATAAACAAAAACACACCTCTGAGAAGACCTAATACTTCCAGATATGAAGTATGGCGTCAAAAGACTCCTCCCTCCCCAGGGTAAAAGCTAGGGTTTCCCGAAATTAAAACACAAAAGGGTTGAAAAATAAATCTAACTTTGGGCTGGAGCAGGGCGTCAAAAGACTCCTCCCTCCCCAGGACAAGAGGTTGGCCCTAAGAAAATAGGAAAGAAAATAAAAACAAGCAAAAAGAAACACCTACGCTTAGGACCTGGAGTAGAGTGAGAAAACTTGTTCTCTCCCTAGGACGAGATATTGACCCTCTGGTTGGTTCAGATCGTGTCTTGCACCTTGTTAGCCTCCTCGGCAACGGCGCCAAAATGTTGGGGTCCAAGTATGAACAATCTATTCACCCTTTTTCCTACATTAATTTATCAATCCGGGTGCATATCCTTTTCAAGGCAACATGCAAAGTATATGCAGGGGCAAGGTTACCATCCATCACTGACCAAGGGTTCGTGATTAATACTCAAAGCATTGTTGTAAAACTGAAACTAACTGCAGTACCCAAGAAAAGCAATTACAAGAAATAACAATCTGCAGCAACAATGATGAAATGATAAATGACACACAACAGGAACTACATAGCACCTGATCAAAAGAGCAGGCCCAACTCTCTCATCAGGGCCACGTTAATCACAACGAAGAGTGGAGCAACAAAAAGGAATGATATATTATTAACTGGAAGAAAGCTATTACAATATCAATGGGAAGTCCCCCTTTTACAAGAATAACCTGTCTTTTATACAAAGCGAAGGAGAACAACATCCTTCCCCAAAACCTGGCAACCGTATACCTAGAAATATACATTGGTTCAGAATGGCACCAACACCAAATGAACAAGATCAGAGAATGGTCCAATAATGGTTCACGGACATCTGCAACTCCAGCTACATGGCTTCCTTATGGTTGGTCGTTGCTGTGAACTACGGATCTGCTGTAGGACACTGAAAGATCGGTACCTATTTGTTGGGATGTGAATACGACCACTTTTTAAACACTTATTTCATCCATTTTTACTCTTCTTTATCATGTCATTTATTATAATTTATTATATAAATCCATTTTATAATGATTTATGCTCTTATGGATGAATATTATTTATTCTCCTTTATTTCTAATAATTGATGACTATGCATGATTTTATCAATGATAGTTTTAATAAATTGGTTGTACATTATTCACCATTTTTAGCCTCCAATACAATTTCCAGATTGAAGATTTGATCATTAAATATTCCAACTCAGAAATTCACTGGAATAAGAAGTGACAGTTTTGCGGTTGATATTCTGGGTAAATGAAAAAGAATCTGGAAAATCCAGAATATGGGTTTTGTCCAGAATGGACCAAATTAACTTTAGTAAAGAATGGTTTACCCAAATTCGGCTTTTATTGAGAGAAACATAGGTTTCTTTGAGCATAATTTTCTCAGATTTGCTGTGTGGCCGTTTTCCAAATCTCAGCTGCAAAGCCAAATTCGCCTTGCTCTTGTTGAAAGATGGATGGAAATATATTTTCTTGTTGATCAATTGGTTAGAAACAATCCAATTTTGTAATAATGATCATATTGTAATCATCACAGTTGTAACTGCTCTCTGTGTATTTAAATCAGAACAGAGATCAGAGAATGGGAATGATGGATTCAGAATTATGATTTGAGAATTAGAGATTCAGAATTGAGGATGGTGGAGAGAATGGATAATGGTTGAGAGATGGAGAGATTTCTTATTGTAATGCACTGTAACTTTGTTTTGATGTCTTAATATAAATATGGTTGCCATTCCATCTTTAATCCTGGAGTAATCTTAAGCGGTGTGTCCCTGGAGGCTAAGGGCCCGGCCCTGGTGGAATACTCGCTCCTGTACCATTATTTCTAATTCGTGTGTGGTTTTCATTATCAACTTTGTTCGGTAATCTGATGTGTTTTGTTATTTTACATCAC